>VDFB02281492.1:226509749-226652185 GCA_007258455.2 Sequoia sempervirens | reverse complement strand
CCAAGAACTCGAAGTGACCGCAATGACACCGAAAAGCGGTTTTCTCAATATCCTGCTCCCTCATCTGTATCTGATGGTACCCTGATCTCAAATCAATCTTCGTAAAGAAGACTGCGCCATGCAACTCATCTATCAGCTCATCAATGCGCGGAATGGGATACCTGTTCTTGATGGTGCTTTTGTTGAGCTGCCTGTAATCGATGCACATCCGAAGTGATCCATCCTTCTTCACCAATACAACCGATGAAGCAAAAGGGGATTTGCTAGGTCTGATATGACCCATAGCTAACAACTCATTAATGGTCTTCTCTATCTCGTCTTTGAGTCGTTTCGGATGTCTGTAAGGAGTGATCATGACGGGCTTTGCGCCCTCCTCCAACTCAATGATATGCTCTGTCCCTCTGTCCGGAGGTCTGCCGGGTGGAATGTCACTAAACACTTTGGAGTGTTTAGTCCTCAGTATCTGAATGTCAGGGTGGTACTCACCCTTCTGCTGCTCCTGCTGGGCTGGCATCAACATGCACTCTGCTGCCCAGTCGACCATATCATGACGAACGAGCCTCTCCATCCGTCTGAATGAAACCATCCTAAGATTACTGTCTCGTATAGCCTTGATGACATGTGGTCTCCCATCAACCTTAAATTTCATCTCCATATCGCGTAGGTTGACTGTGAACTCACCCAAATCATGCAACCATGCCATCCCTAACACCACATCTGTTTCCCCCATATTAACAACATAGAATTCAGTCTTAAATTCATAGTTGTTCAGTCTCATCGGAAGATCAGTAATCTTTCGGTCACATTTGAGAGTATATCCGTCAGCCACCTTGACTCGAATACCCTCGAAAGCCTCTGTCTGGATGCCACGCCTCTCCACTAAACGTGTATCAATAAAATTGTGTGTAGCACCAGTATCCAACAAGGTAATCACCTTCTGACCTGCTAGGAGCCCACGAAGTCGAAATGATCCATCTCTCTGAAGGCTGGTCAAATGAGCTTCCTGTAGCTTCCTTCCACCCTCATGTTCAACCTCATTTTCGGACCTCTCATCATCTGAATGCTCGGAATCAGCTTGCTGGTCTGACAGATCAGATTGCTCTTCGCCTTCGTAAAACCATTCCATTTGATTATTTTTGACCTTCGGACGAAGTGGGCATATATGTTTTTCATCATAGGGTGCCTTGCACCAAAAACATAACTTTTTCTTACGCAATTCATTCAACGTTTCCCTGTCAAATGGTGGTGCATTCTATCTCTTAGGATCCGGTTGATCCTTTCTTCTGTCAAAGGGCCTATTCCTGTCATTGTTTCTGTCAAAAGGCCTATTGGGTCTCGTGTATGGTGTTGACCCTGAATTGAACTTGCTGCGAGGTGCTGCAAGCTCCATGCTTCTCGCCTTCCGCATGGCCTCCTGAAGTGTAGGTGGGTCAAAAGCCTTAACCCAACCTCTCATGGGTTCTGTCAAACCCTCAACGAAAAGTATGATAAGTCTCCGCTCTGAAATCCCCGTGACCATGACTGCCACTCTCTGAAACTCACCAATGTATGAGTCCAAACTGCCTGTCTGTCTGAGCTGAGCCAACCCTCTGAAATACAGTTCCGGATCCTTCTTATCAAATCTCTCTATCAGTCTGCTGGTGAACTCCTGATAGGTATTGACCGCATGATGGCCTAGCGTATACATGCCATGGTGCCACCAATCATGTGCTACTCCGTCAAGATGTAAAGTAGCAAATTTAATTGCCTCATCCTCCTGCATAGGCCTGAGTGACAAGTAATTGTCCAATTTCTGGACCCAAGACCTCGCTGATGTCTTTTCAGACCCATCAAAATATGGCAATGTAATCTTGCTCACCGCATACTGCAAATCCCTATTCACCTGTGGCTGCGGCTGCTGATGCTGTGGGGGTCTGCGGTCGAATCTGCCTCCTCCTCTGGGTTTATAAACATCTATAAACTCATGAAATGTAAGTGCCTGCCGGATCTCAGGTGCTAGTGACATGTACTCACCGTGAAATCTCGTCAAGTCTGCCACTGACATGCCATTATGTGGCTGAAACTCCTGATGCTGCCCCTGATGCTCTGCCCCTGGAGTCTGTGGTGGAGTCTCCCTAGGTAAGAAAGTAGGCTGGCCTGGCCTACGCTCTTGATAGATCGGTGACGGCTGCCGAGGTGCTGATGCTAATGGTTGATCCACTGGTGCAGTCCCGCTCGTCTGACCAATCTGTATGTAATGAGGCTGTGTGGGTGTGTACTGTCTAATGGTACCCATCAACTGAGACATCATGTCCATAATATTATCATGCCTCCGTCTAAACTCCTCATCTGTAATATCACCCTCTGCATGCGCCTTCCCTGGATCCCTGCGAGTCTCTGAGGAAGTCTCACGCTCTGCCATTAGGGTTGCAACACTGTTTTCACTACCGTCAGAACTGGATCTGTGAAAACCAAGTACTCCTGATACTGTCTGACCTTCCGGAATAGGTGGACCTGTCCAATCCTCGTCTTTGCCTGTCCCTACACCTTTAATGTAGTGAATGGTATCTCTGTTCATGGAAAGGCACTAAAAGGCACACTGTATTCTGAAAAAGCACTGAAAAAGCACAGGATGGCAGGAGATCTGTGCTCTGATACCACTGTCAGAACCCTGGTGGTTCTCAAATTGAAACCCCGATGGATTTTTGTTTGTTTTGCAAGTTTTTCGTTTTTTTGTAATTTTTTGAGGTTTTCAGGCAAATAATAAAAATTGCGATTTTACTGAGAAAATGCTAGATAAATCTAAATAAATTCTAAATACATGAAATTGCTCAGATCTTGCTCAGAGAACTTAGGCGCTTCATAATATTTCACTTCCAGATGATTTACAATAGCCAGATACTGAATATGAAGGAAATACAAATTATTTTAATAAGAAAAAACCTGATTTCTTCAGGTGGCGGCTGCAGCAATATGAGGAAGGTACGGCCAAATGAATTGAGAATCTCCAGGCTCAAAAATCGATGCACAACCTCAGTTGACCAAGGCGCCCAACATTCAAACACCAGAAGCTGATGAAATGAGGCGTTGCTCCAGAAGAAATAAAGTACGGCTTTGCTGGTACGGCCTGACAGCAGCAATTAATGAAGTACGGCCTTTGAAATTTGTGCCCCAGTCTCAATGAATGATCTCTGATAGATTCGCCTTTACTTCCTGATGGAGTTCTCTGTAAATCTCTGCTAAAATGAATGGATAAGCTCAGTCTGTGACTTCTGGATGAAATCACCAAGTGCAAGCTTCAGCTGGTATTTCACAGCCTCAGTCTGCCTGATCTCTGAAGAGGTTTCGTTCTCCAGAAACGATCGTCTGCCAATAACCCTAGGGTTTGCAAACTCCAAAGCTCAGATACAAGAAGACAAAATTGAATAATAATCAGCATCCTTCGATTTTTCCTTGAGAAGAAACATATATTCTTCTTTGAAAAGTTCGACCTAAATCTCCATTAAAATAATCATTTAAATAAATGATTTAATTTTCACCTTTTGACTTAGGAGAAATGATTAATTATTGGCGTCCACTTTTAATGAGTATTAAATACTCATTAAGTCACATTTTAATAAATTATTATAAAGTATAATGAATACTTTATAATTTTAAGCCAAATAATTAAATATTTAAATATTTCAATAAAGTGACTTTATTATAAAGTCAAATTATTAAATATTTAATAACTCATTAAATACTCCTTATTTCTCCATCAAATCAATCAACTGCTGAACTAGGTCGAATCTGAGCTGAATAATTGCATCAGGTGCCCTGCCTGAAATAGCAGCTTCCGCCTGACCTAACTTTCTAAAAATAGAAAGTTCTCTGAAAAAGCTCTCTGGAAGATTCTGCGAAGGCCCAACCTGACACACTGCAAACTGGAGCTATCAAACACTGAGCAACTGCCAAAAAATGATCCTCTGAACACTCCTGTCAGCCTACGAGGATCGAATGATAGGCTAACCTCGTCACCAGCTGTGCTGACTAGGATGGGGACATGACATTGCACCTCAAATTCCTCCGTCTCAGAGGAAAATGCATTAACAAGAGATTTCACCTCGAACTTCTCTCACAGAGAAGAACTCATTAAACAGGCTCACTGATACTGAGACTCTTACTCAGTCAAGGCTGGATTCTCCACCATACCAAACTTGTCTCGAAAGTACACAAACTTTATCTTGGCGAGAGGCTTGGTGAGAATATCTGTCGTCTGCTCATCAATGCTGATGTACCTCAACTGTACAGCCTTCCGTAGTACCATATCTCTCATGTAGTGGTACTTGATCTCAACGTGCTTGGTTCTGTCATGGAACATAGGATTGACAGAAAGCTTCACACAACTCTGATTATCACAATGATTGATCGTAGGCTCCATTGATTGTCCAAACAATCCTGCAAGGAGCTTACGAAGCCATATTGCCTCTCGAGTTGCCATACAAGCTGCAATGTACTCTGCCTCTGCTGTACTCAATACTACAGATGACTGCTTCCTGCTACACCAAGAAATCATAGCTGAACCCAAACTGAAGCAACAACCAGAGGTGCTCTTCCGATCTGTGACACAACCTTCCCAATCAGAATCAGTGAAACCATGTAACTCCAAGTCTGCATCTGAAGAATACCTCAACCCATATCCAACTATGCCACGCAAGTATCTTAGGATATGTTTAGTTGCAACAAGATGTATCTGTCTCGGATCACACATAAACTGGCTAACTACACTCACTGCATAGGAAATGTCAGGTCTAGTGTTAACTAGATACATCAAAGATCCAATTAGCTGTCTGTACAAGGTAGGATCCACCAAGTCTGAATTAGCTGCAACCTCCTTCAACTTATGTAAGTTGGTCTCCATAGGTGTGGACATGGATTTGCAATCCATCATGCCAAATCTCTTAATTATATCAATGGTGTACTTTCCTTGACGTAGAATCATCTCATCTGGTTTCTGCTAGACTTCTAATCCAAGGAAGTAATGCATGAGCCCAATGTCCTTCATCTCAAATTCCGAAGTCAACTCCTTCTTACACTCAAGAATCAGGTGATCTTCTCTAGTAAGGATCAGATCGTCAACATATAAAACCAAAATTAATACATCACCATTGATTACCTTGAAGTAGAGATTTGAATCAGCATCATTCTTCAAGAAGCCCAAACTTGATAGGTACCGATCAATCCTTTCATAGCATGCACGAGGAGCCTGCTTAAGACCATACAAGGCCTTCTTCAGTTTGCAAACATGTGACTCCTTCCCATGAACCTCAAATCCATCAGATTGCTCTACATAAACCTCTTCCTCAATCACTCCATTGAGAAAGGTTGTCTTCACGTCCATCTAGTGAATCTTCCATCCTCTAGATGCAGCAATAGCAATGATGGTTCTGAACAGAAGTATAGCGAGCAACAGGAGCAAATGTTTCTTCATAATCAACTCCCTCTTTCTGAGAGAACCCACGAGCCACAAATCTTGCTTGTACTTCTCAATTCTCCCATCTGTGGCATGCTTAATCTTGAAGATCCATTTAGAAGATACCACAGACTTGCCCTCGGGTCTAGGAACAATGTCCCAAACATCATTCTTAAGAATTGACTGATACTCCTCTGTCATAGCATCTTTCCAAACCTGATGACTAGATGCTTCCTCAACACAGGTAGGCTCGGATTCTATAATCTGACTCATCAAGGCAACATAACTGGAGAACTTATGTGGCCTTTTGCTTTCTCCTGAATGTGCCTCTAGGAGCTGCAAAACTTTCAGCCTCTTGCTAGTAATACTCTGGCCCATAGAGGTCTCTTTCTCCCAACAACAATGTCAGACCAATAGGTTCCAAGGGTTCAACATGATCAATATCTTTTGGTTCTGAAGTCTCCCTAAATCTCAAGAGTATGGTCAACTTCCATATCCCTGAGGAGACTCTTCATTATCAATCTCCATATGAATCCCCTGGATCTCCTGAATGCGACATCTTCCTCGTGTGACATCCTCATCGATCTCGATCAACTTCTGACCTGGAATGTATATTCTGTAGGCTTTTGATGTCTCACTGTAACCCACAAATATTCCCTTCTTGCCAGAAGGCTCCAACTTGGTTCTCTTTTCCTTGGGAACATGAATATAGACAGGACATCCAAAGATCCTCAAATGACTGACTTCAGGCTTCTTCCCTGTAAAAACGTCTTCCAGAGTCATGTTTTCCAGGACCTTATGAGGACTTCTATTCTGAACATATATAGCCATCCTGGAAGCTTTTGCCCATAAGAAGGTTTGCAAATCTTGATCATGAATCATCGCCTTTGCTGCTTCCATGATTGTCCTGTTCTTTCTTTCTGCAACACCATTTTGTTGACGATTATAGGGAACACAGAACTCCCTCTTAATCCCTGCATCAATACAAAAATTCCGAAAACTGCCAGAGGTGTATTCACCACGATTGTCAGATCTGAGGACTTTAATTCTTTTACCAGAAAGATTTTCTACCAAGGCTTTAAACTCTTTAAACCTATCCAACACTTCCTCAGACTCTTTAGATTTCAAAAAATAAATCCAAGTCTTCCTAGAGTGGTCATCAATAAAAAGAACATAATACAAAAATCCACTCGAAGACGAAATAGACATAGGACCACATAAATCAGAATGAATAAGGTCTAAAATACACTTAGATCTATTTTCTCTACTATGAAAAGGGGCTTTTATATTCTTACCCAATGCGCAACCCTTGAAAGTACCTTCGTGCTCCTGGTTGAACTTAGGAAGGCCCGACACCATCTTCTCCATGATAGGTAAGGCACGGAAGTGTAGGTGAGCCAGTCTCCGATGCCAAAGATCACATAGACTTGAAGAATCATGAACCGACGCTTGTAAAGGACGTGTGCAGACCTTGTAAAGACTTTCATGTCTAACTCCAATTACTTGAGCATGCTTGAAGCTAGAGTTCTCCAACCACACTAGAACTTTGCCTTTGGAGAAGGCAACATGATATCCTTTATCTTCCAAGGCTGAAATAGAAATAAGATTGCGCTTGATTCCAGGAACATAAAGAACATTACTCAACTGAAGTGAAGAGGTCCCAAATCCTTTCACGGAGTAGCTAGCATCATCTCCAATAATGACTTGCTCGGAAGAGTCCTTCTCCACCAAACTTGATAAGTGCTCCTTAAAACCAGTGATATGTCGTGAAGCACCACTGTCGATCAGCCAAGTGTTGGTGTCGTTAGGTACACTGCTTGCCAATGCTGAGTAGAACAAATATTCACTTGAATCCTTTTGCGGAGAAGCATCATCAACATCCGCAACGGTAAGTTGTTGCTTACGTCTAGTAGGACAATACTTGGCGAAGTGCCCAAACTTATCGCACCTAAAGCATTGAATCTTGGACATATCCCTCTTCTTGTTGAATGGAGGTGCATCATCATTTCCCTTGTCCCGATTCCTCTTGAAGAATCCTTTCCTTCCATCTTTTCCTTTCTTCTTTGATGCATGGGAGGCGAGAACATGAATGTCTTCATTCTTTGAACTTTGACCAATGCCTCTTGCCACCAACCTTGATTCCTCTTGAATGCAATCTGATCTTAGGCGATCAAACTTAGGCAATTTTTATCTTGCATTGATTCCTTGAATGTAAGATTCCCAAGACAAAGGTAGACCATTGAGAGCAAGCATAGTTAGGTCTTTGTCATCAACCATATGCCCTATTGTCGAGAGCTGATCTCTCAAATCTGCAATCCTGATAAAGTATGCAATCACTGATTCACCTTTCGCCATCTTCACATGATGAAGTTGTTGCTTTAGTGCAAGCGCTCGACTGGTATTGTTGATTTCGTACATCTCTTCCAATGTTTTGAACATGTCTCTCGCTGTCTTCAACTTAGAGACGATAGGCACAATATGATCCTTTACGGAATCAACCACTATCTTCATTGCTTTAATATCTTTCTTCACCCATTGTAACTTCTCTTCTTCCTCCTTAGGTTCAGGAACGCTGGACTCTACGAACTCACCCAAGTCATTTTTACGCAAGGTAAGCATGATCCGAAACCTCCATGATGTGAAGTTAGATGCACCTTTGAGTCTATCCTCGATCTTCAACCTGTTCACCATCTTGACTAATGTAGATAGATGAACAACTAGGGTATTGCTGATTAGGAATAATCTGATCACGATCCTCTCAAACCGGCTCTGATACCATGTAAATTTTAATGATCGGATTTAATGCACAGAAAATTAATTCAAAATCAGACAATAACACAGCAGATACCCTGGGAAAACCCTCCTCTTGAGGGAGAAAAACCCAGCAACAAAGATCTCTCTTCTAGATATAAATAGTGGCAACAATTCTCTTTACAATGAGGCCAATCACAAGGCCAATATTCAGCACCTACACAAGATGCAATGACAGATAATAATCTGCACCTCCTTAATATCTAAATCTGCCCTTGAATAAATTCGCAACCTCCTCTTGAAGAAATTCGCACTTGAATGAAGTAATGAATCAAACTTGCTTGTAACTTGAATGATCACAATGAGAAAGCGAACTCTTATTTATACATCTTGAAGAGTCTCCACCTTATATTTAATACAAGTCGGCCAATGATGATGATATATCTTCTTTCAATTAGATGCGTCCAATCACGCCAAGAGAGGAGGTCGGCCATAACACAAGTGATGTGTTATTTCATTTAATGTTTGTTGCTTAACAAATAGAAATCTCTTCATAAGAATCGCACCTCTTTGAACTCGAATAAATTAAATAGCATCATGCTATCATTTAATTTATTATCAAAAGAATATCGCTGGAAGTTACTACTGATGTTGCATGATATCATTAACACAAAATACGTCCTCCTAACAGTAGATGACACGCCTTGCACATGGAAGCTCAAACGACTCTCATAAGAGTTGCTTTCCTACCCAAAGAAGCCACACACAGGTTCAGGTGACCAAGTCGGCTATGTTAAGCACGTTGCAGTAGAGGTTAAGCTCACACCTTTATCAAGCTGAAGAATGTGTTCTATTTCCCCACGACTTGGCTGTTATGACTTGCACAACTCAAGGTAAACTCTCCTGTGATGCCAAATGAAGATACAGATTATTCCAAACTGAAAGATTGGCTTCAGATGAAAATCACGACCTTGGCTGAAGAGGTCGACCCTTTTTCAATGTCCCTCACAACACCCCAATCTTTGTCTCATTAGCAAATCGATTTGCACCACTGGATATACTGAAAATGATTCACAAACACCATTGAAACTCCAAAAGAAAGCCTGTATGACTTTCCCCACGATTCCCAACTAGGGTTGATGGTTTCACAACCGAAATTGAGCAATAAGGTTTCCCAAACTCTCAGCACGAAAAATCTTCAAAGGCTTTCCAAATTGATGTGAGAAAAATAACATCTAGAATGTGAGAAATGAGCTCCTTTCTGCCTTTTACATTTTCCCCCTTAATTTCCCGCTCACAAATATAAAGTGACTTTATAAAGTTCATATTTAAATATTTCACTTGTCACCTTATAAACGTACTTTATTAATTACTTAATATGACCTTTTAAAATTGACTTGTCACTTAGGCAATATTAAATAATTAAGTAAAGGATTCACTAAATTCAACTTTAGCCTTTGGGAATTAGTAAGGCTAAATGATCAATTTGAGTGGCTACTGAGAAGGGGACATTACAGAGTCGATGGCAACAAATTGCGATTTTGTTAAACCATGCCGACAACATAAAAAATGCGGGTTAAAAACACGTTGACAAGGTTAAATGTGGGTTGAAATGTGCTGCGCGAGTTAAAATGAGGGTTTAGATGCCTATTTCACACATTTCTCATCTATCAAACCTTGCATTGGCCTCTTTGTGAAACACATTTAACTTGGACACCAAAAAGTGCAATTTGATAACAGATTGGGAAGATTTTTTAAGTGTTTTGAAGAAAAAATTCCAAAATTTCAGATTGCAATAGGTTTGTTTTATTTATTTTTTCTTTTTTTCTAAGCATTTAAATTTATGAATGATTTATATTTTATAATTCTTTTAGTATGCTAAATCAAAATTATTGAATTGAATCAATACTAATTGTCAAGGTTTGTTGATTGATAAAATTTAAAATGATATTTATTTTCAATTTTTATAACTTTTTTTAATATAGGTTTCCGGTTTATGTTTTGAGGTTAATTTAGGAGATGATATTATCATATTTTTATCAAATTTGTCAATTCAATTACCATTTAACATATTTTAATTAAATTTTTCAAATGAATATTTTTTACATGATTTAAAAAATATCATGTTAGACTTCAAATTGTTATATTTTTTCATCACTTTTTTTCTTGCTATCAATATTGTAGTTAATATATAATCACTATCCAACATCACATGATGCAATTTTGTAAGCAATATGTATTCAAGAATCAGACTTAATAAAAAACATTTCCTCATGGTTTTTAAGATTCATTTGATGCATTTTATAATTGAATTTTGCAAGAAGAATTTGTTTTTATAAGAAATTTTAGTACTTTTTAAGAAGTTGAGTTTTTTTCCGAGTCAAAAATTTGAGCTTGCCGAGCACTCTCCAAGTCAAATTCTGCGAACTATGGGCTTAAGAATGTTAATTCCCTTGCAAACCTTATAATTGTATTTTTTTTCCTTTCCATCTTCATGATAAACTATGACAAGATTATAATAATTTTAATATATTTGAGAGTACTATTAAACAATTGTAGTTTTTGGTTTAAAAAATAATAATAGTCAGAATAATTTAATTAGTGTTGTTGAAGTACAATACATTGCATGTAATAGGAAGGTTATTAGTGGTGTTGCTCCCATCCCCAATGCATTACATGTATGCAAGGATGGCTAGTGTTGTACCCAAACCAAATTTTTTGCTTCATTAAGGCATTTTGCTTAAAAGAGCCTAAACCTTGCTAAAAGGATGTCAAAATATAGTTTTTGGGCAAGTCAAGTATGGACTTTGGTCAGTGTCATGTCAGTTGTTAGCAGCAATTGGTCAGTACCTAGAGGTCAGAACCTGAACCTGGGACTCAGAGCAAGATATATTATGATGGAGAAGCACTTCATGACAAGATTATACCCTTGTATGGTCAATTCAGTAGCAATAAAGGTGTTTACGGAAGATATCATAGATGAAGATTTTTATCCAAAAGCAAATTTGCGCCACTGGAGCCCAAGGGCGCCCTTCTTTTTGAAGGCCCAGATCTTGTTGCTTTTGCTTGTAAATGCATTCAGTCTCTTCAAAATTACCCCAGCTTTCCGGCAAGCTATCCGGCGAAGTCATCCGAGTTGTAGAACTCCGGCAATCAACATTAAAAGCTAAAGGTACGAGAGGTTGCATGTCACAGAGGATTGTCATTTCATAGCTTTCTGTGCCCTTGTAGCCTAGGGGCGCCCTTGAATTTGGCTCCTCAGATCATTGAATTTGCAGATGACGTCTTCCCGAGATCTTTTCTACTCTAGTCTATCTTTGCAACGCACTAGTTTGCGAGTCAATCCGACATTCTGAGTGATCATAGTAGAGATTCTACCAAACATGTAAATCAGAGGGTGGAGAAATGTAGTGTTACACACCTGTACCTCTCTAGGCTAGGGGTGCCCAGCCTTTAGGCCTGTCAGATGGGGTTTCTAGCTTTCGCAATCTTCATGGGACTTGTGCGGAATTACTCCAACTATACAACGAGCCCAACCATCAGCCTTCGAGATTTGGCAAACGCTCGTACGTTAAGGTCTGTGTAGAATGCTGAAAAGTGAAGACAGCCGGAAAATGGCTAAATATAGAGCGTACATTTCATCTTGGAAAATGCGCCCTTCTCTTTGAGGTCTCAGAAGCAATTTTCTTGCTTCATCGCCTCCAGAGACATCTCTCGTAAGCTGTTCTAGCTACGCGATGAGACTGACGGTGTGTGAATCGGAGCACTCCAGCTCCTGGTATCAAGGGTCTAAATAGGGTATCCGGTTGAGAGTTACACTTGATAAAATGGTGTTTGAGCCTTCACAGGCTAGGGATGCCCTTGTTTTTGGGGTCCTTAATGCAGCTTTCAGGTGCCTTACATACAGTCATTGGATGCGGAATACTTCCAATCACGCAATGAGCCTATCATTTAGTCCGTGAGGTTCATCGTCCGCCGTCAGCGGCAGTTTGAAGCGTCAGATGGCAGAATGGAGAAATGGCCAAGTCTGGTGACCTTGCATCAATTTAATCAAAGGCGTGTAATTTTTTGAGGTGTCAAACGTTGATTTTAGCAGTTCCAGCTCCTAGCAGACATTTCATCCTTGCTCTGTAGGCTTCGCAGTGGATATCTTAGCTTGGTCACAACCTCACTCAGTCATCCAAAAATTAGTGTTGAACAGGGGCAACTGGAACTTTTAGGGAGCTATAAAGTAGGAAGTTAGCGAAAAATCTCACAACTTTTGCAAACGGACGTCTGGAGAGTTAATTTTTGACTTTTCAGAATCAATATGCAGAGATTGTTTCTAATTTGTCAGAAATAATATTAAATTCGACTTTTTGCATGCCAACATCAAAAGTGGCGATTTTCTTCAATAATTTATTATTGGTGCCCTTTTTAATATTAAATTCCAAAATCGCATGTGAGGAAGAACTAAATTTTTAAATATTATTTTGTAATCCAGGACTTAAAGTCAGTCGCAGTTCAACTGGAGGGGTTCCAATCAGATAATTCTTTTCACAGTCAAGGTTTTAAATCTTGCAGTCATGCTTTTATGGTGTGATTTTGCTCCATTTATTCAAGTATGGCGTTCATTCTCATTTATCTAGCTTAGCAGAGGAATTTCTCTTCAGAGCTGGGCGAATTTTCATCAACAATCAAGTTCGAAGACATCAAAACATTCCTTTTGTAGATACAAGTCCAAATTCATCAACATAATTCAAGGGAAATTGGCGATTTTAGCAAAAGAAAAAGCATCAAAACCTCAATCTTCTATCTCTAATTCTTTTGCATGGTTGAAGAACTGGCGAATTTTGACAAAACAAATCATCTGGGTCGATTCAAAATAGCTTCCTCGAGAAAGCCCATGTGCTAGATTTTTTCAGGAAAATTTACTCTAGAGCATTTGTTCTTGAAGCTTTGATTTTCTGAACTGAAAATTCCTTGCATGGTCGAGTAGAAATCAAATTTTCGTATTTTTGACGCTTTGGGTTGTCTTAGAATCTTTTTCTGGACAAAACCCATATCTCAGAATTTTTTGTGAAAATTGCTCTTCGATAGGCTATTTTTAGTTTTCCAGAAAACTTGTCAGAATATAGCTGTGTTCACAGTCAACAGGCAAGTTTTTCAGAATGCAGTTCACGCAAACTGAATTCAAGACCAAATTGGTCTTAGTTCATGACTTCATCAGAAAAGTTGACATCGATTTATATAGTGCATTCGGAGGCTTGACGGGCATAGTCACTCAAGTCCATATGGTTTCATGCCTTGTATAGCTGATTGTCTTCTAAGGCCGGTTTAGAGGGTTGATTCCGTTGGAATTTGCGTGTGCAACAAGTTCGTTTGCACAACTAGAGGGTTTGCAGTCAAACTTCGCAGTTTCATCATGCAACACTCTTCCATAGAGAAAAGCGTGAAAAACGTGAGAAGCTTCAGAAGTGTCAAGCTGCAGAAGAAATAGTGGCCATCACTCCAATTACGGAGCTGCCAGAGTTATTAGCCGATGAACTGCCAATTGAAGTGTGCATATATTTCTAGGATTGCTTGAGTTGCTAATAGCCAGTGATCAGTCAGCTAGAACCTATAGTTGTTTGTAAGGAAAGAATCAAGAGCAGCAGTTAACTCGACTTCCAGTCTTGAGTCTTATTGTTGATTTCATGCATGCGCATCTCTTCCTTGGGATTATCTTCATAGGAGTTGGGCTTTTATTTAGGGTTTTCGTTAACTGATGGTAGTTTTCCAGTTAACTTGCTTGCAATAAGGATGTGCATGCTTGCACATTGTCCATTTTTAGATTAATTGTACCGGTTAACTGATGGTAGCTTTCCAGTTAACTATATAGTTTTCTTTATTAGGGTTTAGCAATAAATCTTGCATGCATTGCAAGACTGTAGTTGACTCAAGGTGATTTTAGGGTTCCCTACACCTTTTGATGTCTATAAATAAGAGCTTTTGCTCATTTTTACATAACTTTTGCACGCGATAGTAATATATGCTAAGCCAAATTTTCCTGCAATATTGCTATTTTGTATCTGTTCACTTTGGTTGGATGATCATTGTCTTATGTTATTGTGATTATAAGCTTATTTCATATCTACACCTCAGAAAGGTGTCGTCACCTCCTTGGGAATTTAGAATTAAGACTTATCGTTTGGTGTTATTGTGTTAATGCGCTTTGTTTCATGTCTACAGCTCGAAAAGGTGTCGTCACCTCCTTGGGAATTCAGAAGTAGAGTTCATCATACTGGTGTTGTTGCCAATAACTTTTCTTTCAGCCTACGCCTCGAAAAGGTGTCGTCACCTCCTTGGAAATCCTGTTTTTGAAGTTATTGTATAATCATTCCCGCTCCGTTTCCTCATGCTCTGATATCTTGAGGGGATTGGATAGTTAAGTTACTTAGTTTTGAGTTGTAGTTAGGTCTTGCGAAACCAAAAAAACCTTGGCTGCAACGTTCAAAGTTTATTGCAAACCTTGTGCCTCTTTCAGCTGAGACAAAAAGACAAGAAATAGATTAGTTTACTTTTCAAGCATTTTTGTCTGCACAATGAGGGAGCTTCCCCTCCTAATTTGAAGAGCATTCATCACGTAGTGTGCATAGCTGTCCGTACCAACTTGCACTCAAGAGGTGTTAGTTGTTACGCCAACAGCTAGGAAATTTCTCCAAGACCATTTGTGACTTTCATTAAGCATAGGAAACATCCCAAAATGGGGGTGTTGGAGAGGAAATGTTGGGAGGACATCTGGCTGTCTCTAGGAACACTGTTTCCATCTTGAGGGTGGCTAGACATCTCCAAAATCATTGAAGAAACAAAAAAGAAAAGAAAAATAGAATGTTAGTATAAAAAAGAGGATGTTAGGGGACCCACAAGGCCTCCCCAAATACTAGAACCCTAAACTCCAAGCTGAGATGCAGCTTTAGGAAGCCATATTGCTGTTTTTTTAATATTAAACTGCTATGCCTATAAAATAATTCAAAATTTTGCTGTCTTTTTAATATCATAAATAGGATCAGACTCAACAATTTCTTTGAGCCTTTGCTTAAAATCAGAATTCTCATTCTTGTTTTCAATGTCTCCATGGCTGTCCCTAGTTTCACACCCCACGCCATCCATGTGATGACATTGCTCAACACCTAGATGATGATCAGCTTTGTGCACTAATAAATTTGATTTCTGCTCAAGAACACCATGAAACTCATTAATATTAGGAGCCTTATAGACTTTTAAATCTGCTTCCACCTCATTGTCACTTTGATCAAACAAGAAAGCAGCCCCAAACTCAAGCATATTGTCACCACTGTTTGTTGATAAAGAGTCCTCATCAAGTTCCACTTCATCATCTGGATCAAAGGGAAATTCATCCCACACAGGTTCCTTGTCTTCCTTAGGTGCCATCACACCGGATCCCAAATGCTAAAAGGCTGATTGTTTTTATCAAGTGGAAAGTGTTCTTCGTACCCCTCTTGGAGTGTTGACTCTTGGAATAAGTCACTATGATCAAAAACCATGGTAGCCCCCAACTCACAACCGAGATTACTATCATTGGTATGATGATAAGGCTTTCCAATAGGAGCTGTTTTGAGGTTTCCAGTAGCATCAAACTCAACATTAATAGTAGCAACCTTCTCAAAGAGGTCATTCTGTAGTTGTTCCATGCAAGCTTCTTCTCCTATGGCAAACTCATAACTTACTTTATGTTCTGATTTTTGTATAGCCGTTGAATTATCATAAACACCATCACTATGGCAATGGTCATAAGATGACTCAATGGCACCACCAATGTTGCCCTCAACCTGTTCCTTACTAGTGAACAAATCAGTCTCAAAACCATCATTGAACGGACCCGAATTTGGATGAAAGACTGCTGTTTTATTCTTTTCACCAAACCAATCTTCATTGTCTTTAATCACATGCAAGTCTAAAGGAGTGTTATGGGGCTCTTCCACACACTCTTCAAATGGCAAAGTATCTTCTTCAAACCCATAGTCATTTCAATGTGTCATGTGCGTGTTGCTTGTGCTATCATCCAAACTTGTTGACTTTTTTTCTCTTCGCCGTGCTTACTTGTGGGCTGCAACCCACAAATAGGCACTTCTTCTTCCTTCCTTGACCCTTAAGCTTTGTCATGTTTTGTTTCCCTTTTAATCATTTCCTTGATGTAGTTGACCATAGCCCGCATCCTAGGTTTCAAAACTACCACACAACTCAAGAAAGAGTCAAAATAAACATCGTTCTTAAAACCGTATGGCATGTTCTGATATTCTTCACCGAGAATGGAAGCCTCATGTTCACATTGCCTCTTAAACCTTTCCATTGCGGCAACTCAAAAAAATATATATGTATATTTTTTTTTATTCTCCCAACAGGATGGTAGGAACTTTGGCTCTGATACCAATGTAACATACACCCCTGTAATTTCTTTTGTAATCCCCTATTTGCTGGTTGCTTGTTCAATGATGTGTTTGTGTATGTTTTTCAATGAGTTTGCAAGAGTATATAACATAAAGAGCAGATTGCAATGAATAGGAAATACAATAAACTAAACCCTTTCAACATAAATGGAAACAAACAACATGAATACTCATTTTCTGTTTTATATTAGAACAATACAATGTTTATATCAGGCCTGGTAAAGCTTGATACAGCAACAATGAAGCTTCCAGATTGGCAGCGAACAACACCAGGATTTTAATCTGCAAACACCTTATAGTTCTAGCGTCTAGTCCTCCTTTCTCAAGCCCCAAAACCCAGCAACTGGTGACCAACACATGCTGGTCAAATCTGAACTTTCATGGCAGCAAGGGCGTCCCCTCTTGAAGGTTCCATTTTCTCCAATAAATTCAAATCCTCATCAAAAATCACAAACTTGTGCTTGCAATGAACGAAAGGAGATGACTCTTCTAATGCACCAATGCCCAGTTTGATTCTTCAATCCATTTTAGAGCTGTGAGCATAAACATGAAATCTGGTCCAAAAGTGCAATGCCCAAAAAATGCAAATTAACACACCAAAATATTCACAAACACTCCAAAACTGGAAACTAGCAAGCCACACCAAAAAACTCTTCAAAATACCGATGAATCTTCTCTTTTAAATCACCCAAATCGAACTCTGTGAAGCACTGTATGATCTTTGCTGTAGAATCACTCTCTATCTGATTAGGGATAATATTTCACCACCGAAACCAGCTCAAGCGAAGAGGGTTTTTGTCCTCAGTTCGCGGGACAAGCACTCTAGAAGAAATCTAGCAACATTCTATTATGCTGTCAAAGCCAAGATGTGAAAATGAGAGTCAAACTCAAAATATAAGCAATTAGGGCGATGGACCTCAAAAACTTCTTAATTCCTCCCTAAATCCTCAACGCCCTTGAGCCTTTTTAAAAATAAAACATTTTAATTTATTTCTCTCCATAGGCATCCACTTCAAGAAGCAAATATAATATCAATTTATCTTTTAAAAACAACTTTAAGTTGCTTCACTAGGCTCAAGTTACTTTTCAAATGACCACTTTTACCCCTCAACTATTTTATAATATAACTTTGTAAAATGACTTAAGTTGTCGAAATAATCAAATATTAAATATTGCAACCTTAGGCTCTCCAAAAATAAACTAAGTAATAATACTGCTGCGTGTAAATTGGCCTGGGACCAACTCCCCCAAAGATGACTTACTATAAATAGCACTGCTATAAATAGTAAGTATGTGCCAAACACCTAAATTGAGTGAACTGAAGAACCATAGAAGAATACTGTGACTGACTAAAGATAGCAACATCATGACCGGCCACTACGTCGCAACTTACTAAAAATAGTAAGTACGAAAAAGGTTGTCAGATGCAGATGCATGCCATAGCACTGCGAAGCTCTCTAAAAACCCAAAAAGAATCTAGAAACCAATCTTGCATGCAAACCCCTGGTTGAAATGCATGTCACATCCCTGAAATGCATGTTACATCCCTCTAAAGCTCTCTGAAGAGCCAGAAGGAATCCATAAACCAAACTGCAAAACTTCGACTTGCAAACCCCTGAATCCAGCAAAGAGACCTCTAAACAGCTGGAAACCCTAATTCTGCCTTTGACCTACCTACGGGTGTCTAGAAATAGGCCAATAGTCACTGGGAAGTGTAGTGCTAAAAATGGGTACATTACAGATCTATTTCAAATCCAATGAAATATTGTAAAATTATGCACATTAGGATCCAATAATACCTATAAAATGAGTTTTCCTTGTTTCTTTTCTTTTTAATAATAAAAGCGTGCCTACCTAATGTTACACATACTATTTTGGTGAATTTCAAGTTTTTACATGTAATTTGAGTCTATAGTATATATTCATTTTCTATTGTAGTATATTTTCAGAAAAACCCTTAATAAAATGAAAACAATAAATTGAATTGTCAGGCTGATATTGGTCTTGCAATGGGAATCTCGGGAACAGAAGTTGCAAAGGAAAGCTCTGATGTCATTATCTTAGATGACAATTTTTTATCAGTAGTCAAGGTAAATCAACTTGTCTATTACACGTCTTTTTCATAGTGCTAGCATGAGTATATAGAAGGATTTATATAGTGGAATACAATAAGTTGTATCAATAATTAAGTTTGGGTACTCAACAACAAAATGATTTTTTTTTAGAGCTTATGTTTATATATTGATATTAAGTTTTCTATATAGATATTGCTAGATATTTGAAAATTAACTTTGATTTCTCTTTCAATTTATTAGATGGTGCGTTGGGGGCGTTCAGTTTATGCAAATGTTCAAAGGTTTATCCAATTTCAATTAACAGTCAATGTTGCAGCTTTAGGAATCAATTTTGTTGCATCTGTGTCCAATGGTAATGTGCCTTTAAAAACAGTACAGGTAGAGATCGATCCTATGTCATCTTGGAAATTCTTACCTTCAAAATGCATTCAGAGACTAAAATATCATTTTTCTTTTAAATATTTTGAAGAAATTTATATCATGATTACTTGTGTTTAATCTATATGGTGCTATAGATGTTATGGATAAATTTGATTATGGACACACTAGGGGCACTTGCACTAGCAACTGAACCTCCAACTGATGATCTTATGGAAAAACCTTCGATCGGGCTCAGGTATATGAAGTTGAATTGCAAGACTAATGTTCTAGTTATTTCAAAAACTGGGCTCGGGTATAATTTAATGTTTTGGGCAGAAGTAGGATTTTTGGTAATACCATGATCAATGCCACAGGGATCCTCTTGTTACAAATCTAATGTGGCGAAATATTCTTGGCCAGGTAATTCTATTTTTTAAGAACTCTTTGTCTATTTAAATAAAATAATTCAAAATTTTGCGTTCTTGTGAAAAATAGAAAGATTATTTATTATAAGTTATTTATAGCATGTAAAATATTAAATAGTGTAAAAGGACGGTTCATGTTTTTGTTAAGAACTAGCACAAATTATTGAGAATTATTATAAGCCTTTATTTGGTAATCATGTCATGTTGAAATTAAGTTGATCCAATGTTTACAAATTAAACAGAAGAGTTTTCATTTGTTTGTTCCCTGAGACTTATACTTACAAATGTGAGATTTTACATAGGTTTTGTAATCACTTAAGTACTAATGCTACAAAGAAAAAAGCCCATGATACTATTTGTACCGTTAGGAAACCGGACATTCAAAAACCCTTTTGGCTTTGATAAATTCTCTTTGGTTGGATTTGTTTCTTGGTATATTGGGGCTCATTATGTGAAGTGTGGTGTTTGAGCTGGTCATTAAGATTATAACCATGAGGCAGGGGAAAGGGATAATCCAGAAAAATGTAAAAGAAATCCAGAAAGAAGAAATATACCTCAGAAATACAAAGCCTAACCTGCAAAACAATCTTTAATTTGTGGATTCATCCTTCAATATGATTCCAGTGAGTTATTACAATCCCAAGAATGCTGCTTGAAAGTTCCCCTAAAAGACACAAGTGCAGCTTCAAACCTACCATGGCATGATCATAACCATTGGATGATCTTTCATTTGGTGAAAAATGAGAGGATAGATTTACTTTTGATCATTTTAGGGTTAGGGTGCTTGCTTTTCTTTTTGGTCTGTGTATTTTTCTAAGTTGCTTATGTTTAAATGTGGCTTGTGCAACTGTGCACATTGAAATATGAAAGAACTGGTGAGAGAGTTTCTAGGCAAATCAACACCCATTTTGGGGTCATTTATAAGCCCTGGAAAGCCATTCCTTGAGAAACCAAGAAATGTGCCTGAGAAATGCAGCTGAAATGAAAAGACACATTTTATGGTTCTTAGCTGGAACGTTGTTCATTCTAGATGTTTTTCATCATTTCTCAATTTATCAAAAATTTTAATTTCCCATCCCATTTTTGTATAAGAAAGATTCCATATATTTTCCATGTGGTTGACTGTATAAGGACTGTACACATCTAGCACTGTAGCCTTAATACTACAATAGTTACATATGATGGTGGGCATTTCCAACAGAGTATCTCCTAGTGACTTGTAAAAGTGAATTCATTTATAAGTGATGGGTATACTGTCATCTTTACTTAAGATGTTGAGTTGGTACTATTCTAGTACTTTCGATAGGACCAACAATTGGAAAGAAGTAATTTTGGTGCATCTGCAATTAGAGTATTTTCATCATTCATGTTACTCACACCTCTCTATTGTGGCACTCTCTGTAGTGATAGAGGTGGTTTATTTATTTCTTACTAGTGACTTGAATGGGGAGATGTATGGATGATCTGTTTTCTGCTGCAAAAGCATATTGATTTAGCAGTGGATGCCATCTTTCAAAGTTGGGTTTGCATTCATCAAATGAACCTCATGAATTTCATTCCTCTCTGTTTCAGATTTGTAAGAAAAGAAAAATTGAACATGGATTATGTTCTTGACATCATATATATATATGCTGATGTCCTTTTTTGCCAACTTATTAGTTTTATCATATATATTTATAAAGTCTCTATATGGTTATATATTTATGTATACTTATATATTATTATATTTTTCTTGTTACTCAAGATGTTACCATGGGGCAGCTACAATTATACTAAAGGAGAAATATAGAAGTTCAGCCCATAAGTGACGACTTTCACAAAGTTTTCTTCATTTTACCTTCCCCAAGTTGCTTGACAATTCTCGAAATAATTTCTCGTTTATATTTTTTGACAGTTTTGATATATATATATATATATATATTTTGTTTCCAATTGCAAAATTGAAATCACAAAACCGTCCAGCTGATTATTGTTTGAATAAATAATTTCATAACAAATATATTCAATGGAACAAATAACGCATACACAAAACATTTATTAAATTCAAACAATATTATTTTTAATTCTAGAAGTACCTGATTTTTGCTGCTCCTTAACCACGTCACCTCCTTCATGGAACTTGGGACTAATTAGGGGTGGGGGCTGAGGTAGTGGGCTAGTCAAAGAAAACAGATAAAAATTTCTAAGTTTGCTTGGTGGTAAAACTGGCCCACCATCAACTGATCGCCCTTTTAGGGAAAAATAACACATTCAGACTCTCCTTTATGCCTGCGCCTCCCTTATTTGCTGCAGCTAGTTGGCAGATTCCTTTCTTTTTGTTTGGTTTCTGAATTTCTATTTTGTCTTTTCTAACAGCTGGATTAAAATCAGCCTCCTAAACCTTTCGATTGTTAAACATGGAAAGCCAGCAGGTTGGAGGGTCCCACAAGGGACTAAATCCCGATTATTTTCTTTGGTGTGGTGTGTCACTGTGTTGCACACAAAATTCATGATAGTACTAGTGGTCAGGTGTGGATTTATCATAGACCCCTAAAATCTGCGACACCTCTCCTTGGTAGGTTACAATGGACTCTTTGGTAGGAGGTGACAGCCTTGGAGGGTCCCACGTCCAACTCAGTCAATGAAGATTTTATTTTTAATTGTTTCTAACGTATCCCTCAATACTTATAACAAAACCAATCCACACTTCTCGAAGCAATAAAAATGTAGACTTTGAACTTGGTTGTCCCACAGCTTTTTATCAAATCCAACTACCCTACTTTATCTTTGATTTCTGCAATATTCCAACCAATATATTGTATGGCGCTAACCTATATGGCTGAAGATGTACGGTGGCCTAGATCAGCTGCTATTAAAATAATTCCTAATCTCCCTACCATCCCACGCTTACTTTGTCCCTTTGAAATAGTACGACCAACTGATAAAATATCTCTCTCAATCTGTTGAACCTTGTAAAATTTGCAATTTCCGGTGCACCCAAAGTTGACTCCTAGGTGAAGCCAACAATAAAAATTGAAAGATTTTCATCTTCCAATGCTCAAAGATCCAAGCGGGTTTTCGTCCTCAAGGAAAAGAGTGTTGAACTTGAGATCTCCAAAGGGTTTTGGGAAATTGCCAATGATAGAATTAATTGCTTTTTAAAATATTTTCCATTTTTATGCTTTTTCTAGCCGACCCTAAAAGTAATTAATAATTACTTATTAATTTTATTTTGAATATTCATCCCTTTTTCCTTTTCAATTATTAATTGCCTTTTAAGTAATTAAATATTTATTTTATTTGAATATTCAAAATTTTCACTTTATGATTTTTATTTGCTTTTTAGTCCAATATAATAATAATAAATTAAGTGTCCTTTTTCCAATGTTATAACTTAAGCTTTTTTTGGACACTTAATAAATTATTATTATATTATTCCCTTGCAAATCCTCCCTTCAACCTACGGGGAATAAAGATAGGCTTCAGGTCTGTCGATTCAACTTAGTTTAAAAAAGAGGACATTGTAGTCCACCCTTTCTAAATTGCTTGCTTTCAAGCAATTCCAAGCTGGGATGCTCAAGAATCTCTACACCCTCCCAAGTGGCATCCTCGATAGGAAGATCATTTCATCGCCCCAAATCCTCTATGATTGTCTTGTTTCGTAATCTCTTTTCTCTGACATCCAAGATAGTCTTAAGTACCTGTAATGTCGCAAAATTGCACCTAAGGCCAATTCCACATTTTTGCACTTTTGCCTAGCATTTATGACACCTTAGGGCATTAATGACAAAATCCCATGAGTCATAATCTCGCAATTTCGACTCCATGTGGACTAATGGTAGAGCAACAGAAGCTTGACAACACGTTTCCCTAAAATCTAGGCTTTGGATGCGTGCGCGGCATGCAAATGTTTGCGTGGCGTGCTAGCGTCCTGGTGGTTTTCTGAGTTTGAAATGGGGAATCTCGAATCTTGACTCTTACGACACGTGTCCTAGCCGTCGAGATTCAGGTGTAATGGCTCTTTGCCGCCCTTGCATGCAACAAAAAGCCCTCCTTGACTCTCATTTAGGGGTTCAAGCCATTCAGAAAGCTCTCTCTACACTTTCATTCCCGAGTTCTCTTCAATTCTTGATAGCAGCACTCGCACAAGCGAAGCCATGCCGAACTGAGGTCCTTCCAACAGCTACAGCTCTCAAGCAAGCGCTTAGTGGTGCGTCTGTGCACTCCAGAGAGGGTCTAGTCCCATAGGTAACACACTATCTCTCTCTCTCTCTCTCTTTTACTCTCTTATCCTACTTGTTCATTTGCTACTTCATGGTGCGGGTTCTACTCCTGAAGCGGGTTTTCCTTTCACCACACGCTTTATTTACTTCGTTTACACTCCTTTCCAACTTGGTTGTCCGTGGAGGTGGGAACACCAAAACGGGGGTCTGACTGAGGTAGACCCCTATACAGCCTCAACCTTTTCACCTTGTTCTTCTGTGTGTAGGTTGCGAAGTGGAGCTTGGAGTGAAGACTCGAACATCCGGCGGAAGGTAAGTTTTCTCCAAGGTCTCCTTGTATTTTGTTCTAAGTTTTTGCATTTTGTCTGATTATTTTGTCTAGTACACCTCTGACCTGAGCCAGTAAGTGAGACCTCGTCCTGCCCGCTTGAGTTCCTGAGCTTTCTGTTGCTTAGGACGCCAGCGCCCTATTTGGATGACAACGCACTGCACCAGCGTACTGAATCCGTGCTTCTGTCTTTTGGCCGAGAGCTCCTCTGTCTAAGGCAGGAATCTAGAAGTTTCACTCTCGGATTATTAAGTAGTTTCCTATAAAAGTTAACATATACCCATCTCTTTCACAATTCCTTTGTGCTGAGGTGGATAAGGGTAGCTCGTTCCTTGGTGATGTCTTGAGAACGAAGAGACCCGTGTGCAGCGAATCCCTCTTATCTCACATTTTGGTGAACTCGACGTGAAGCATGTTAGATTTATTCTTACAGTTTTTTCACGTTTATGATAATACTTTCTCTAAGGAAGATTTCGATATGCAGGATGATGCTCTAGCAGACTTCTTAGAAGTGTCCTCCCATATCTGTAAATCTCTCGAGCAAGCTTCCTCTCCACCGGCTGAGGAGTTGGTAAATGTAGTAGTGGTCTTTGTGGCTCCTTCGAGCCCTAAGAAATCCATCATTTACGTGACCCCGACTGACTCCTCTTCTAGGGAGGATTATTTTGTCTATGGAATCTCATGTCGTAGTAATTCATTAGATCTATATTCAAGGTTCGTGAAAGCTACAGATTCCCCTTCATACAATGTTGTTGGGCACACATATAACACAAGAAGAAACAAACAGAACTTGGATCAACAACCTCCTGTTCGTACATCTCAACCTACTCAAGATCCTACTTTACCACCTTCTCAACCAAGCCTTCCTGCAACACCTAAACCTAAGATCAAAGCACCAGGTGATTATGATCTTGTTGAGCAGCTTCATATTACTCCGGCTAAGATATCACTTTGGGAGTTTCTTCAAACCTCTCCGAATTATCAAGAGATGCTTTAGGAAGCCTTGCAAAAGATTCTCTTGCCTGCCTCTGCTAGGCCCATGGATTTTAATGCGCTATTGACTCATATTCGAGCAGATTCGCCAAATATTACGGTCCATCCGCAATAACTCCCGCCTTCGGATGTGCATAAGCAAGCGGATCCCTTGATGATTATAATTAATGTTAATAATATCGGTATTAGGCGTACTCTCGTTGACACTGGTTCAGCTCTCAACGTTTGATGTATCGACCTATTACCTAAATTTAAAATTGATTCATCTTCTTTAGTGGCTTCTTCCATGTATATTCATGGATTTGATAACGCTGACCGTCAAGCTTTGGGCACAATAATACTGCCTTTGCAGCTGGGTCCCATTACCTTACCTACTTTGGTTTATGTGATGCCTGGCCCTTTGCCTTTGTAAGAGACCAGGTGTCTTTCAACCCTGACGTCTGACGGTGAATGCAATTTTTTGTTTGTTTTTCGTTGTTTTTGAATTTTTTTGTGGTTTTTTGCAATAAGAGGGTTTATGCGATTTTTGACATACATGAATTAAATATAATGTTGGAATGATAAATATTGAAGTAGACTATCATCTAACAATGGCGATTGGCTTTATTTAGCTTGCGAATAAAAAGGCAAACATGCAAGATAAAAGTCAGCTGAAAGAATGACTAAGAAACCTGGTTTATTTGCAGCAAAAGAACAATAGATTGAGAAGCTCGAATTGCTTGACATCCAGCCAAGGAATGACGCCAGATGCTTCCAAAGGAATATGTGTCCCAAATGGAAGTAGAAGAGACCAAAAGAAATAGGTGATTTGGCTCCCAAGTTCACACGCCTAAGTGTTGGAGATGTACGGCCTGGTTGCAATAAAGGAAGCCGTACGGCTGAAGGAATATGCCTAAGATCTGGTGAATGAGCTTGAAAATCGACCTCTTTTTGATTCAATACTTTTTCCTTCAAAACCCTTACTGATTCAACTCTTCCTCTGTAAGCACAAATATGACTTCTAAATAAAGTCACCCTGATTGACAAGCTTCAACTGGTATTTCACAGCCTCAATATGTCTGATTCTGAAGAGGGAACGTTCTCCAAAATCCAATGATTTGTAGAAACCCTTGTTTCTTCAACTCCAAATGTTCTCAGAGAGAGTCAAAATTTGAATAATCATATCATAATGAGTTCTATTCTGTCTTTGAGGAATAAGTACCTCTCTCAAATATTCGGCCCCCTTCAAAAAAGCAATTTAAATGCATTTAATAATATTAAATTCGCCTCTTTTGAAACTTAGGCAATTTCATTAAGAAATGATGTCCTTTTTAAATGAGTAATAAATACTCATTTAATATTAATATTACTCCACTATTATAAAGTATTAAATACTTTATAATTCCCCATTAATTAATATTTTAATATTTCACTTAAAGTGACTTTATAATATAAAGTCAATAATAATTATTTAATTATTATTAAATGCTCCCTTATTCACCGTTTGCTCATCAAATTGTCAAACTGGGTTGAAACGGAGATGACCAACTGAACTAAGTGCCTTGCCAGAAATAGTAACCCCTGTCTGCCTGACTTACTATAAATAGTAAGTGCCTGAATATCACTTTGTAAGTCTCCGCAAAGGCCCAAACCTGAATCAACTGATGGAGTGATGTCTCGAAACTCTGGATAACTGCCAAGGACAACCCTCTAATCAAAACTGTCAGCCTACGAGGGTCAAAATGATAGGCTCACTCCTCAACAAACAACGTTAGCTAAAACGGGGACATTACAGTCCGCCCTCCCTGAAATTGCTTGTCCCCAAGCAATCTCTCCAAATAAAAATGCACCACAGCACCTGGATCCCAAGGGTAGTGTTGGTCGATGTCCCTGATAGCCACAACTAACTCCTGTAACTCCCACAATTGGCCAGCTGAAATAGAATGCCATCCCCTATCAACATCAGCGTTGGCGGTCATAGGATCAAGAAACTTAGGAGGAAACAAGTCAAACTGCAAGCCATACTTGCTCCCTAAAACTGCACGAGATATACTGTCATCAAACATATCAAGCACGTGCATACCAGAACTGTGCACCTGAAACAAATTGTGTACGTGCGGGTCAAATATGAAACCATATGCACTTTGCACCGTGTACACACTATGAAACTCCTCTGTGAGATGAGTCTGAAATCCCGGTGCACAAGTAGGATCCCAAACAGCCACCTCTGAACCCTCGAGGTACTAAGCATAATCCTACCTGATCTGCACAAAATCATCCTCTACCTTCTCGCCCTTCCCACTAACGAGAGAGATAGAACGAAGGCTCCCATCTATAATCCCCCTCAACACATATTTCTTGCCCTGTATCTCAAACCTCATCTCCATTTTAGGCAAGTTGAGGGTGAACACTAATGTCCTGAAGCCATCTCATACCCAACACTAAATCCATCCCACCCAGGTTGACCACATAAAAATCCGCCTGCAGCTCATAATCATTCAGCATGAGGGTGAGATTACAAATTCGTCGAGTGCAAGTGAGGGTATATCCATCTGCCACCCAAACTCTAAATCCAGCGAAGTTCTCTGTCTGGAGTCTGCATTTGCTGACCAAGCTCTCATCAATAAAATTGTGTGTGGCTCCTGTGTCAAGCATAGCAATACATCGCTATCCATCCACTAATCCCCTGGACCTGAATGAATCATCTCGTACACTAGCAGATAATACTAATGGGGACAAGTTGGCATCGGGCCCAAACTCCATAGAGGCATTTCTGGCCTCCGCATGTTCTGAAACAGCCTGCTGGTCTGAATCCTCAAACTCAACATCTTCATAGTAAACCCACATGGCGCGGTTGGCTCTACCCTTTGGTCTCAAAGGACAATCATGCTCCTTGTTGTAAGGTTCTTTGCACCAGAAACATAGTTGTTTCCTTCTCAATTCGTCACGAGTTGCATCATCAATTCTTGTTGCTGTTTTCTTCTTCGGTTCTGCAACTAGTGTATGACTCTCCTCAATAGGCAAGGTGTTTGTCTTAGGCTGAAATTGTTTCTTCGGAGCAGCAAGCTCCATACTCCTTGCCTTCCGCATTGCCTCCTGAAGAGTAGGGGGATAAAATGCTTTGACCCAACCTCTCATAGGTTCATATAACCCCTCAATAAACAAGATAATAAGTCTCCTCTCCGAAATACCTATCACCATAACTGCTATCTTCTGAAATTCACTGATGTAGGTATCCAAACTGCCTGTCTGCCTGAGCTGAGCTAGCTCCCTAAAGTAAAGTTTTGGATCCTTTTTGTCAAAACGCTCTATGAGCCTGCTCGTGAACTCCTGATAAGTGGTAACCGTGTGATGACCCAGTGTATACATGCCGTGATGCCACCAGTCATGTGCCAACCCATCAAGATGTAGTGTAGCAAACTTAATGGCCTCGTCCTCCTGCATGGGTCTCAGAGATAAATAATTGTCTAACTTTTGAACCCAAGACCTTGCTGAGCTTTTATCCGAGCCATCAAAATAGGGAAAGATGATCTTGCTCACTGCATACTGAAGATCTCGGTTCACCTGTGGTGGTGGTTGCTGGTATTGGGGAGCTCTGCGCTCAAATCTACCTCCACCCCTAGGTCTATACACATCCATAAACTCATGAAAAGACAACGACTGCCTGATCTCAGGAGTCAATGTCGAGTACTCTCCAAAGAATCTAGTCACGTCTGCCACTGATGTACCATGCTGTGGCTGAAACTCTAGCTGGTGAACCTGCTGCTCTGCCTCCGAAGTCGAAGGTGCCTCCCTAGTAATAAAAGTAGGCTGTCCAGGCCTACACTCAGGAATCACAGGTGACAACTGCCGCTGTACTAACACCTGTGGCTGGTCTATGCCTGCAGTCCTTCTAGACTGTCCTATCTGAATGTAGTGCTGCTGAGGCGGAGTACACTGCCTCATCGTGCCCATCAACTGAGACATCATGTCCATCATATTGTCATGCCTTCGTTTGAACTCATCATCAAAAATCTCACCTCCGACATGTTATTTCCCTGGATCCCTATGAGTCTTTGTAGGAGTCTCACGATCTGCCATGAGTGTGGTGACACTATTCTCACTGCTGCTGAAACTGGATCTCTGTATACCCAGAACCCCTGATACTGTCTCACCTTTAGGAATAGGAGGACCTGTCCAATCCTCGACTCTGCCTGTTCCTCTACCCTTACTGTAGAAGATAATGTCTCTACTCATGAAAAAGCATCGAAAAAGCACACATCTGACTAAAAAAGCAATTGAAAAT
The DNA here is from genome assembly GCA_007258455.2 of Sequoia sempervirens. NCBI lineage: Eukaryota > Viridiplantae > Streptophyta > Pinopsida > Cupressales > Cupressaceae > Sequoia > Sequoia sempervirens. The sequence continues at coordinate 226,622,927 of VDFB02281492.1, read as the reverse complement.
GCACAAGATGGCAAGAAAACTGTGCTCTGATACCACTATAAGAGACCAGGTGTCTCTCAACCCCGACGTCTGACGGTGAATGCAATTTTTTGTTTGTTTTTCGTTGTTTTTGATTTTTTTGTGGTTTTTTGTAATAAGAGGGTTTATGCGATTTTTGACATACATGAATTAAATATAATGTTGGAATGATAAATATTGAAGTAGACTATCATCTAACAATGGCAATTGGCTTTATTTAGCTTGCAAAATGATTACAAGAATGAATCTATATCTTGCAAATAAAAAGGCAAACATGCAAGATAAAAATCAGCTGAAAGAATGACTAAGAAACCTGGTTTATTTGCAGCAAAAGAACAATAGATTGAGAAGCTCGAATTGCTTGACATCCAGCCAAGGAATGATGCCAGAAGCTTCCAAAGGAATATGCGTCCCAAATGGAAGTAGAAGAGACCAAAAGAAATAGGCGATTTGGCTCCCAAGTTCACACGCCTAAGTGCTGGAGATGTATGGCCTGGTTGCAATAAAGGAAGCCATACGGCTGAAGGAATATGCCTGAGATCTAGTGAATGAGATTGAAAATCGACCTCTTTTTGATTCAATACTTTTTCCTTCAAAACCCTTACTGATTCAACTCTTCCTCTGTAAGCACAAATATGACTTCTGAATAAAGTCACCCTGATTGACAAGCTTCAATTGGTATTTCACAGCCTCAGTATGTCTGATTCTGAAGAGGGAACGTTCTCCAAAATCCAAGGATTTGCAGAAACCCTTGTTTCTCCAACTCCAAATGTTCTCAGAGAGAGACAAAATTTGAATAATCATATCATAATGAGTTCTATTCTGTCTTTGAGAAATAAATACCTCTTTCAAAAATTTTACCCCCTTCAAAAAATTAATTTAAATGCATTTAATAATATTAAATTCGCCTCTTTTGAAACTTAGGCAATTTCATTAAGAAATGGCGTCCTTTTTAAATGAGTAACAAATACTCATTTAATATTAATATTACTCCACTATTATAAAGTATTAAATACTTTATAATTCCCCATTAATTAATATTTTAATATTTCACTTAAAGTGACTTTATAATATAAAGTCATAATAATATTTATTTAATTATTATTAAATGCTCCCTTATTCACCGTTTGCTCATCAAACTGTCAAACTGGGTCGAAACTGAGATGACCAATTGAACTAGGTGCCTTGCCAAAAATAATAACCCCTATCTACTTGACTTACTATAAATAGTAAGTGCTTGAATATCACTTTGTAAGTCTCCGCAAAGGCCCAAACTTGAATCAACTGATGGAGTGATGTCTCGAAACTCTGGATAACTGCCAAGGACAACCCTCTAATCAAAACTGTCAGCCTACGAGGGTCAAAATGATAGGCTCACTCCTCAACAAACAACGTCAGCTAAAACGGGGACATTATAGCCTTACAATCTTCTCTTAGGAAGACCATGGATTCATGCTATGGGCGCTGTAACATCTACTTTACACCATTCCTTAAAATTCATCGCAAACAATCGGGTGGTTATAGTTAAAGCAAATCTAGAAGCTGTTCACCTTTGTGACCTAGTGGTTGCCGGTCGTGCTTCAGTCGTATCCACTCTCAAGAATTGTATTCCATCGTTAACCGTTGATGCTATGGTGTGCTCTTCGTCGATACCCTTTGTGGAAGTTGTCCTTGGGGCAAGTATTGTTAAAGACAAACCACCTAAAGCAGAAGATCCTAAGTCTCTCCCATCTTCTCCTCCTTCTCAATTGAAAGCTTTCCTTGGCGATGATTGGGGCTCCTTAGAATTCTCCGAATACTTTATTGCAAAATACAAGGCAAACCCCTCTTGCATAGAGTTTCCTTGTACTTCTAATGTAGAGAAGGATGATACTTTCGTTGAGAAAGAGTAGTGTGATCATATTCAGGAGACCACTCCTTCCTCTACTGAAGACGGTAATCCCACTCCTACAAAGGAGGTTAATGTCTGCGAACCTAACGAAAAAGGTGGGAGTGCTCCCGTGGAGACATTCGACATTCATCGGTGGAATGAAACACTCTATGTAGAGCCGCTACCTCCCGAATTTTTGCAAACTTGTTACGGTTTTGGATATGAGCTTGCTTCTCAATATGGTTATGGGCAGAAAGGCCTAGGGCATATCGAGCAGGGAATCCAGATCCCTATCGAGTTCAAGCTGTGCAAGCGTTATTTGGGTTTGGGATGCTCTATCGTACAATCTAAGCAGAAACCTTGGTGGAGCGTTAACATGATTTTAGTTGAATTGCTAAGCTTGGTCCATCCCGAATTGATAGAGGAAAGGGAGCAGGTTGAGAAAATCCCTTTAGATGTCTTCTCTTTAGATGAAGCACTTGAGGAATTCCTAGGCGCCTATTCCCCGTTACCTCCTTTTCACCACAAGAGACGATTCCCGTATCGCTTGCACAAGCAAGCATACTTTGGAGAATCTATCTTGAGTGTTGATGAGGAGGGCCCTCTTATCTAATGTTAATGACAATGTTTCGATATCCCATCCTGAAGATTGTAGTTCCCTCCTTAAAGGAGACAGTATTGAAATCTCTATGGATCCTAAGTCCTCTGAAAAGGTAATTAAGATTGGGAAGTGTCTCTCTTCTCAGGAAGCAAATGAACATTCCGATCTCTTACATTCCCATCTTGATATCTTCATTTGGACGTATGAGGATATGCCCGGTATTGATGAGTCCATAGTGGTTCACAATATTGTCTTATGTCTCGACGCCAAGCCTATTAAATAGAAAATCCGAAAAATCAGTCCCAGGGTAGCATTGATGGTTAAGACTAAGATAGAGAAGTTGTTGAAAGCAGGGTTTATCTGTCCAATCGATTACTCCCCTTGGATCTCGAATATCGTTGCTGTTAGTAAACCTGATGGTCGTATTCGTATATGTATTGACTTTTGTGATCTTAATAAGGCTTCTCTTAAGGATGATTTCCCGTTGCCTAATATAGACATGATTGTAGAGTCGACTACAGGCCATGCATTGTTATCTTTTACGGATGGCTTCTCAGGTTACAATAAGATCCGTATTAACCCGAAAGATCAGTATAAGACAACCTTCACTACCCCTTGGGGTACCTTCTGTAATGTGGTCATGCCCTTTGGGTTAAAGAATGCAGGAGCAAGTTACCAACGGGCGCTGACCCTGATATTTCATGATTTTATCCACAAAATCTTAGAGATAGCAACAAATGCAGTTGAGAACATGCCAGAAGCAGAGGTAGAACCTCCCATACCATCACCAATGCCACAACAGTCTCCGGTTCACATTGATTTGGACTCACCACCACGTAGCAATGCTTTGACGCATTCACTTTCATTAGGAGTTTCTAGGACTAGCACCAATCCTTCCAGTGAGATTAGTTGAGACTCGTCTTGGCTTGAGAATCAGCTGGGTAGGAAGAGGAGGCAGCCATCCTATAAACTAGATTTCTCATATTTTGATCATGTCTACCAAGACACGCCAGATAAAAAGATAAAGAAGCAGATTCATGTTGAAAGGAACGTTGACAAGGAGATCATCATTGAGACCGTTGTGCCACCAAAGAATAAAAGTTTGAATGAGGTAGAAGTTGATGACTTCACCTTAATAAAGGTCAACCTTTGCAAAAGCACACGCCAAGCAGATATGGATCTCCTCGGAGTTGCAACGGAAAGCATAAAGGAGAGAGTAATAAAGGACGGAGAAGATAAAGCAACCCTCAAGGCTGAGAATCAGCAGCTTCGCCAGTATATCTCCAACCTTATGCACAGCACTGAGGATGTCACTACCTTGCTCCCGCAAATGTTAGAGTTACCAGCAGAACAAAATCAGCTAAGTCAGCTGGTTGTATATGGGAAGCGCTTGAAAGACTGTGAAGAGGAGTTCGTCACAAAGGGCCGCTTCATACTTTCAAAGTTGTACCAATTGAGGTAGAATGCCCATGAATTTCGTCTACACATTCAGGAGTGAGAGCAAGACTTGGCGGTAGACAAGCCACAAAATGAGATCATGATCTCTCACCTAAGGATGACATATGACTCGGTCATTGAAGAAGAGGAAAGGAAGCAATCTTTACTTGGAGAGAACAATTAATCTTCAAGGTAAAGGTACATGAAACAATTTTTGCAGAGATGGCCGAGAGCAGAGAAAAGGTGACAAGTGCTATCAAGTTTGTGAGAACTTTCATGTCACGAGTCCCTTGCCAATATCAGAGTGAGGGTGGTGAGTACATTGAGCTCGCCGACATACAATCAGAGTTGCAGAGTCTCATTCACAATATTTTCAGTGGTGATTGAGTTGGCTATAAGTTGGATCAACTTACAATCATGTCAGCATTATTTGATGAGGTGGCCAAGAGTAAAGGAGAACTGCAGAGTCAAATCACAGACAGTGAAGAGATGCTGCGAAGACACTGAGTACTTCAGAGGAGTATTAGTGATCCAAATGGTGATGCTATCAACAACCTCGTGGAGGGGTTAATTGCTCGAGATCACAGCCAGTGAACTACAGATCAAGACATTCGACCTTTTTAGGATAGACATTAGACACAGGAGTTAACTTGACACCTCTTTCCAAGTTAATTCGCTGCCCCACCTATTGAGCATGTCTATTTTGGAATCATCTATGTACGGTTGGAGTTCTCATTTATTTTTCAGTTTCAGTTAATTGATATTAGTTTTTAGTTAACTCTCATATCAATAAGGACTTGCGTGTTGCACAATCCAATTAGTTTAGTTTAGAATCAGTTAACTGAGGTAGTTTTTCTAGTTAATTGTTAGGTTGCATACATTTAGGTTTAAGAATAAATCTTGCATGCTTGCAAGACTCATGTTAACTTAAGGAGATTTTAGGGTTCCCTACTCCTTCGAGCTTCTTTAAATAAGAGCACCCTTGCTCATTTGTACTTTAACTTTTGCTGCAATAACAAATTGCCGAGCCACCTTGCCCTGCAATATTGCTATTTTGTACTTGTTCATTTTGTTAATATTGTTGGCGTCTAAATTCGCACCTCTGGAATGCGTATTTGAAATGGACAGCTATGCACAGATAAACTGCTCTTCAAATTAGGAGGGGAAGCTCCCTCTTGCTGATGGTATTCAAGAAAGAAAACTAAAACTAAGTTGCCTATCTTTTTGATCAGCTAGAGCACAAGGTTTATAAAACACAAACGCCGCAGCTGAGATTTTCCGATTTAAGAACTTGAACTACGACTAACTTAAACTAAAGACGTTTCTAACTTCTCAAGTAATAAGCAGAGCAAGAGAAACTAGAAATGAACAAGGTAGATTTTCTGACAAAATACTTCAATAATCTCTCTCTCAACAAAAAACACCTACACACTTCACTGTAAGTTGGAATCAAGATCATAAAAGGAAAACACAAATAACGGAAGTTTGAGATTTTATATCAAGGCAAAGGAGGCTCATGATTTTATTACTCAAACTTTTATAACAAAACTCACTTCTAACATGCTTGGAATAAGAAATTGCAGCTAAAGAGGCTTGCAATCTTATTCTTACACAATAGAAACAACAATCACACTAACTCCTTGTTGGCTAAAGAGGCTCAACAATTTGCTATCACAACACAATTGAACGACACTTGAATAACAAATAGAAGGCAAAATAGGCTCAGCGTTTTGTTATCACTAGCATGGTTAAAGAAACTAAATGAGCAAAGGCTCTTATTTATAGACAAGCAGAGGAGTAGGGAACCCTAAAATCTCCTTGCTTTCACAATCTAGGGCTTCCTCAGCAAGCAAGCTTTATTACTAAATCTAGAAAGAAGATAACATCTAAAACCCGAGAAAGCAGGAAAAGGGAATCGCCAACTATTACATTTATCTTCTTTCTCTTCTTCAAAGAATGGATAAGAATCGTTCCAAGAATAGAAAGAAAGCAGAATGAAAGCTTCTAGATGAAAGCCGCTTTAAATCTCAATCATATCCGCTAAGAAGTAGGAAACTGGGTCCTGGTCAGGTGCATTGATACTATCTAAGGTAATATTCCGATTCTCCAAGATCTCTTCGCGTTTTGTGATCAAACCTAGAGGATCTTTCACTTCTTCAGCTGCTTTATGAGTTTTGTTCTTGAAAAACATCGCTGCCCCAAAAGATGACTCACAAATTTGATAACTTGGCGGCTCTGCAACTTTATGCTTTTGAAACTGTTGGCGTAACAACTAGCACCTCTGGAGTAAGAGTTGGTACGGACAGCTATGCACACTACGCAATGAGTGCTCTTCAAATTAGGAGGGGAAGCTCCCTCGTTGTGCTGGAATGCGTGGAAAAGAAAAGTAATCTAAGGCCTATCTTTTTGTTCTCAGTTGGAAGAGGCACAAGGTTAAGAAAACCAAGAACGTTGCAGCTAAGGATTTTCTGGTTTCGCAGATCATTAACTACAACTAAGCTAACTTCTTTAAATCTGTCCAATTTCCTCAAGAAAACAGAGCATGAGGAAATGGAGCAGGGATGATTATCAGACGATAAACGAGTATAGATTCTCAACTTGAAGGCAAGGTGGCGCATCTATCAGCTCAATCTAGACAAGTTTATTGGCAACATCACACGATAAACTGAATACGGATTCTCTACTTGAAGGCAAGGTGGCACATCTATCAGCTCAATCCGAACAAGTTTATTGTTCACAACAACACACGATAACCAAGCTCAGATTCTCTACTTGAAGGCAAGGTGGCGCATCTATTATCTCAATCTGAACAAGTTTATTAAGCACAAAACATATTTTATCTATGGAAAGAATTTACCATTACGGTTGCATGAAACCCTATGTGGCATAACAATTGATCATAATAGTAAAGACGCACAAAACAGATTTATCATTACAATCGCATGAAACCCTATGTGGCATAACAATTGATCATAATGGTAAAGATGCACAAAACAGAAAGAATTCACCATTACAATTGCATGAAACCCTATGTGGCATAACAATTAATCGTAATAGTGAAGACACATGAACAAATACCAAAAGAGCAATATTGAGGGCAAGGTAGGCGCAACATATATTTCTCTCTCAAGCAAAAGTTATTTACAAATGAGCAAAAACTCTTATTTATATACATCAAGGTGTAGGGAACCCTAAAATCACCTTGAGTCATCTACAGTCTTGCATTGCATGCAAGATTCGCTGCCAAACCCTAATAAAGTAAACTATACAGTTAACTGGAAAACTACCATCAGTTAACCAAAACATCTAATCTAAAAATGGACAATTGTGCGACATGCATGTCCTTATTGAAAGCATGTTAACTGGAACACTACCATCAGTTAACGGAAAACCCTAAAAGAAACTCCAAGTAAATAAAGTAAATCTTAGAATAGATATGCATGTGATGATAACATCGAGTTAACTTCAAAAGGGTAACGCCAAGTTTAACTCCTGTGTGTAATGTCTATCCTGAGAAGTGGGAACTGAAGACTATTGGCCGTGATCTCGAGCAATCAATCCCATGCGAGATTGTTAACTACATCAGCATCTGAATGTCAGCAACTTGAGCAATCTTGGCAATCTTTGCATACTCAAACTAGCATTTCACTGACTGGTAACTTTGGCGGCTTCGTATCTGAAGTGATGGCCACTATCTCTTCGGCAACTTGATGTCTTTGATGTTTCTCCATGACAAAACTGCAAGATTTGACTGTGCACACTCTGGTTGTGAGAAATGCAAACGAACTTGCTACACATGCAAAATTCCAACAGTATCAACCCTCTAAACCGGCTTTGGAAGACAATCGGCTATACGAGGCATGCAACCATATGGATTTGAGTAATCACGCCTGTCAACCCTCTGAATGCACTTGATACAAATTGGTCTCAGCTTTTCTGACGAAATCATGAATTAAGACCGATTTGGTCTTGAATTCAGTCTATGTGAACTGCACTCTGTAAAACTCGCCTGTTGACTGTGAACACGGCTATATTCTGACAACTTTTCTGGAAAACTAAAAATAGCCTGCTAAGACTAAAAATAGCCTGTTTGAAAAGTTATTTTCGGGAAAAATCTGAGATATGGGTTTTGTCCAGAAAAAGATTCTAAGACAACCCAAAACATCAGAAATGTGAAAATCTGGCTTCTACTCGACCATGCAAAGAATTTTCAGTTGAGAAAATTAGAAACTCAAAAACGAATGTTCTGAAGTTAAAAATTCCTGAAAATCAAACGCACGATTTTAATTCGAGGAAGCTATATAGAAATGATCCAGATGCTAAGACTTGTTGAATTTTGCCAATTTTAGGAACATGCGAATTGAAAACTGAGAGAAATCTGAGAACCAAGGAGGAAAAAGATGTTTTTTGTATGCTCTTCTTCAATGAAAATCGCCCTTGAATTCTTCAAATTGCTGACAATCGTGAACTTTTAACCTACAAAAGAATGTGATTGGAGAAATCGCCTTTGCAAATAGATGAGAATTCTGCCTTTGCTTTGAAAGAATTTGCCCTTTGCTTGAAGAAAAACGAATTTTGACTTTGAAGATATGAATTGCCTTGAAAAATACGAATCTCCCTTGAAAATACGCCTTGTGAATGAAGAAAAACGAATTTTGCTTGAAAATACGCCTTGTGAATGAAGAAAACCGAATTTTGCTTGAAAATACGCCTTTGCCAATTGGTAACTGCAAGAATTCAAAACCCTGACAAAAATAGAAGACCTCTGATTGGTTGCCTTTCAGTTGAACTGCCACTGACTAGAAGTTTGGATTTAAATAAATAATAAAATATTTATCATGCAATTAGCAAAGGCGCCAAAAATAGAAAATCGCCATTTTTAATGCTAAAATTGCAAAATAAATAAATATATATTTTGAACTTCAGTTGACAATTCGGATGAAGCTTTAGGATTCACCGTTAGACTTCACCGATTCTGAAAAGTCATCTCTTGAGCTCATAGGTGTCCATTTCCTCAAGATGCTTCACTTTTTATTAACTTCCTATTTTATAGCTGACGGCAAAGTCACGACTGGCCAACTTCGACACTGATTTCTGAATGACCAGGTGATGCTGAGACTGATCTGGAGAATTCATCGGAAAGCCCACTGAACAAGGAAGAAATGTCTTCCGGGAGACACTACTGCAAAATCCATCGTTTAACCCCCTGAAAAATTAGGCGCCCCTGATTAAATTCATTTACGGGTTCCAGACTTAAACCATTTTCCTAAACTGCCATCTGACACTTCAAACGGCTGCTGACGGCGAACGGTGAACCTTGCTAATAGGAAACGAAGCTCACTACATGACTGGAGACATTCTGCATCCAACGACTGTACGCATGACCTCTGAAAATTTCATTAAGGGCCTCAAAAGTAAAAGCGCCCCTGGCTCTTAGTTGCACTGATGTCATTTTGATGAAAGTTGAACTTTCATCCAAGTACCCTACTTCGACCTCTGATATCTGGAGCTGGGATGACCCGATTTGAGCACTATCTGTTTTAACGGACAACCAGAAGGGCCCACAAGAGAAGTCTCTGGAGGTGACGAAGCAAGAAAACTGCTTCTAAGACCTCAAAAACTCCAGTGCGTATTTTATTTAAAATTACCGCTCTAGACTTGGTCATTTTCCGGATGTCTTCACTCTTCAGCATTTCGCCAAAGACCTCGCACGCACGAGCGTTTGCCAAATCCCGAAGGCTGACGGCTAGGCTCGTTGAATAGATAAAATGATTACGCTCAAAAGCCGTGAAGACTTCGAACGCGAACGACCTCATCTGACAGGCCTAAAGGCTAGGCGCCTCTGGACTGTAGAAATACACTGCAAATCTTTTGTTGGTTCGCCCGTGAAATTACGTGCTTGGTAGAACCTCTGCCACGATCACCTAAAATGTCGGATCGACAGGCAGGATGATGCATTACGGAGCTAGGCTAGAGTAGCATTGATGTCAGGAAGACTTTGTCTGCAAATTTTGGCATTTGAAGGGTCCTTTAAACCAGCGCCCCTGGGCTATACTTGCACTGGAAACCAATGGAGAAGCTCAGAAACGTGAAAACTCCATTATAAGCTGATCTTCAGACGACTGCTGCCAGAGTTCTGAGACTCGGATGACTACATTTGATATCTCGTTGGATAAGCAGACTAGTCGAGAACAGATTAACTGTATCCACTATCGAAAAAGCCAAGATTTACCCCTTCTTTAAGATGGGCGCCCTCAGGCTAGAGTTGCGCTTTTGCCTGAAAAAGACAAATTTCTCATATCTGAAACTTTGGGAATTTCAACTTCTGTCGCTGATTGCCGAAGCTGCAGGTCTCGGAAAGCTTCGCTGGATAGCTCATCGGATAGCCAGACTAATTCTGAAGAGATTGACTGTATGCATGAGCGTCTTCAACAAGATCTTGACCTTCAAAAAGCTGGGCGCCCCTGGGCTATAGTTGCACTTTCTTGCTTTTCCTCTGAGAAATCTTCATAATTTAACCACTGAAAACTCCGTCTCGATCACTGGAATGACCATGTGCAATGTGAAACACCGTCGTGAGACGCTCTTCCATCGTGAAAAGCTCCATTCTGAGTCTTTGCTTCAGGTTCTGATCAATAAAACTGACTTTGACTGACAAAATATTGACAAAAACTCCATGCTTGATATTGCCCAAAACTGTATTTTACATCATTTAGCAAGATTTAGACTATTTTATGCAAAATGCCTTGATGAAGCAAAAATTTGGTTTGGGTACAACAGAAACTTCGCTTGATTTCCAACATAAGAGTATTGCACAACTCTTTTCTGATACCTTTCCTTTTTCTCATATCACACCTTCTCTCATTCTTCAGCTGAGATGATGAAGTTTTGACATAGTGCTGATTCGGTCTTAAACTCGAGGGGAGTGTACTCCATATTGAAAACCTTGAAGAATGACTGTAAACTCGCCTATGTTCAGACAAGTCTTGAGCAACTTTCTATTTTTAGAATGTTGGTTTTTCGTCTTCAAACGGACAAATTTTTGGAATTTTTTTTGAAATATGGGTTTTGCTCAGAACTTCGTTGCAAGACAACCAAGATCGTCCGTTTTTGAATATTTTGAATTTTGACTGAAAAAACAGCAAACCCTAATTTCTTCAATTTTTCACTAAAAAAGCTGGCACCTGGGTTTTGTTCAGAATACTATTTGGAATGAACCCAGTTGATCAGATATGAAAAAAACTGATGGCTGATCGAAAAAGCAGCCAACCCTAGAATTTGAAATTTTCTTGAAAAAGCTGTGATATGGGTTTTCTTCAGAAGATTGTTTTGAGATGACCCAGATGATTAAAATTTGCAAACTCTGAGGATTTCACTGACATGCAAGGAAAAAGCAGCTGCTGCAACTTGATGAAAGTTTCTTGAAAAATTCTTCAGAAGAACAAGAAGAAGAGACCCAGATGGCTGAAAATTAAATCCTTTGACCTTCTCCTTCAAAAATTTGATCTTCTGGATGAAAAAGCATAAAAAAGCAAGATCTTATGTTGCTGGTCTGAAAATTATTTATGAAAATCAGCAACCTTGAGCTCTTGAATCTTGAAATAAATCTTCAAATCTGCTGCTCCACTTTTCTTCTTTGAATGCTACCTGCAAAAATGATGAAAACTGAATGGAAGAGATGTCTTAAATAGATTTAGGGCTTGAAATAGTTTTGCTTTTTTTTATTTTAATCCATGCAAACCCTAAAACCTTCTCATGCAATGAACTTGAACATTCACTTCAACTTGCAATTTTGAATCTTTGAAAACTTTGAAAATTTCACTATGGCATTGTATGTTGGGTGCCTTTCCTGACTAGAGGCGCCTACTTCATTCAGACTTAACCACTTTTCCGAGTTTTTCAACTTTTCTTCCATTTTGACCCCTGGATTGACCTTGATCTCTGGATGTTCGGATGATCCGATGGAGGAGCTGAATAATTCATCGTGAAGCTCGACTGATTATGAGAAAATCACCTTGGAGACACTTCTGGCTAAAAACTTCATTTCGACCTTCAAATTCATGGGAGCCCGTTTCCTCCAAGGGCTCCGAACTTTCACAGTGTTAGCCATTTTTATGATTTTCAAGTTCTTCCTTTTCCCTTTAATCTTATGATGAAATCCTGATTCCGGGAGCTACGCTGATCCGATCGACTAACCGTCAACTCCATTAGATAGCTCGACTGAAACTGACGAAGCAATCTTAGAAGCTGTATCTGCAAATTCTAACATCTTAGGGCTCAAAATCTTGGGCGCCCTTTCTCTCCAGGGGCGCCCATCTTAAGCAGACTTAAGCCATTTTTTATTTCTTCATCCTTTCACTTCTACAGATGATCTCACTTGATCTGGTGATCCGGAGCTCGGATTGACTGACGGTTGGGCTTGTCGCGAAACTGAGGAGATTCCAAGAGGAGTCTTTTGGGGATCTCTTTGCCAAAAAGTTGAATTTGAGGCACCAAAAGCTTGGGCGCCCCTGGCAAGCTGGGGCGCCCAACTTCACCAGACTTAGCTTATTTTCCACCTTTTTGTGTTTGCTTTTGAACTTTGAAATTCAACCTTCGTTAGACTCCATGTTCGGCGCTTTGTATCTGGTGACTGCGACATCTGATTGTCATGCTGAGTATCTCGTTGAAAAGCTGGACCAACTGCGAAGAGATTACGTTAGACACATTTCCCTGGATTTATCTGTTTGAACCTCTGAAAACTTGGGCGCCCTTCTTCACCTTGGGCGCTCAAACTTCCAACACATTTTTCATTTGACTTTCTCACCAAGCTTGAAACCTTCATTCTGTATGTTCGTCTTCGATCTGAACTTTCTAGAGATTGGACAATTGGATAATCTGACAAAGGCAGGCGTGTCGAAGCTGGCTGAACACTGAAGAGATTGAGCATATTTTTGAACCCTAATTGCTGAATTAGCCCCTTCAAAAAGTTGGGCGCCCTTCTTCACTAGGGGCGCCCACTTTATCCAGACTTAACCAATTTTTGATAAATTTCACTTCTTTCCACTTTGGCTTCAGTTTGAACACCTCGTGTTTGATCTCGAAATCTGGGTGACTAGATGATCCGTTGACTGCACTACCGGACTTGTTGCGGAACTGGGAGGATTCTGAACAAATTTGTCTGAGAGAAGAAACCCTAATTCTTGCATCTGATGCCCTAAAAAGATGGGCGCCCTTCTTCACCTGGGGCGCCCAAGTCAAGCAGACTTAGTCAAAATCTGGTAAATTTCACCTTCCTTCTTCATTCAACATGCATGTTCATCATTTCGTCTTTTGTTCGATGCTTGATCATTGAATCTGACACCTGGCAGCTGACTGACCTCCATTGATGACCTCGGAGGTCATGTTATGCTTCTGAAAAAAGCAGAATAGACCTAGTAGGGCAAAATTGATTATTTTTAGATTCTGACTGCACCAACCTGATATAGACGTATTTTGAGCCAATCACAATCAGTTTGGAACCTGACGGACCAACTTTCTATTTTTAGAAAGTTTTGCCAGTATCCATTTCTAAAGAAACCCAGAAAAACCCAGAAAAACCCAGAAAACGTTACTAATTTTAGAAAAGATTTAAAAATAGCAGTTTTCCTAAAATTTAGGGATGAAAAACTAAGATCTGGGTTTTGTTGATTAAGCTTCTCTTAGCAGACCCAGATCGTCAGATTTTGAAAATTTTGCGTTTTAACCCCTCATGCAAGACATGCACACTGAAATTTTGACCTTTTGATTGATTTAACAAGACTTTTACTCATTTCTTCAAAATGTCTAAGTATACCAAAAATTTTAATTTTGGGGTACAACAAATATAAAGCTGGTTTGATCATTCATTGTGTGATAGGTCCTCCATACAATTTGCTGTCCTAGGTTTATTTTTTTCTAATAAGCTTGTTTCATATCTACACCTTGGATAAGAGTCCCTCCTCCTTGGGAATTTAGAAATAAAGTTTATCTTGTGATGTTATTAATAATCTTTCTTTCATATCTACACCTCGGATAGGAGTCCCTCCTCCAGAATTTAGAAATAGAGATTGTCATTTAAGTGTCGTTTCCAGTAATCTACTTTCAGCCTACACCTCGGATAGGTGTCCTGTCTACTTGGGAATCCTGAAAACTAGCTTGCCGTTTGATGTTGTTTCCAATAACCTTCATTTCAGCCTACACCTCGGATAGGTGTCCCGCCTCCTTGGGAATCTTGTTATAAAGTTTATTGTCAACTATTCCTTGCTCCTAATTCCTCTTGCTCTGTTTATCTAGAGGTGATAGGATAGTTTTAGCATTAGCCTAGTTGTAGTTAAAATTTGCAAAATAGAGAAAAACCTTAGCTGCGATGTATCGGTTTTCTTAACCTTGTGCCTCTTCCAGTTGAGTCAAAAAGATAGGATTTTAGAGTACTTTACTTTTTAAGCATATCAGCAAAAGAGGGAGCTTCCTCGCCTAATTTGAAGAGCAGTTAATACTGTGCATAGCTGTTCGTTGCCAATACGCACTCCAGAGGTGCAAATTGTAATGCCAACAAGCCATTTGAAGATGAATTGGGAGGAAAAGAGCCGTTCAAAGGTCGGCAAGAAGGCGTAGGGGCATTACGTTTCGTCACCAATGGAGAACGTAACACCTCTGCAGATTCTAGAGGCAGGAGTCCTGTTAGGACGACAACGCGTTGTGCAAATGTTCGTGTGTTGCGCACGCGTCCCCGATAGAAATTCCCCCACTGACACTAAAAACAATCACCAAGTGGATGGAGTACGGATAGGTGACGTGGATTTACATGGTTAGATTTGATTTTTCTAAGGTGAAGGATGTAAAAGGGAAATTTGCAAGGGGGGTGCAAATTCTCTACTATATAATGTGTTACCTAATTAATTAATGGCTTTCTTGTTTCTTCTTTGGGAATATGTAGGAAGGAGCTTAGGGTCAAGTTAAAATAAAAATGGAGGATTGGACTTGGGATTTTAGATCTAGCCAAAGGTGGAGATCCCTTAGTGTACTCCACTTGTGTAATATTGATTACTTTTGAATTTAAAATAGAGATTTTTTAGGCGTAGGATTGATTTAATCCCATGGATGTTGCACCCTCATTGGAAGGAAATATTCCTTTTTCATGTGGAGATACCTAAGCTAAAGATTGACAGGCTAGGCTTGTGGTAAGGGTATATGTGTTACCTAGTTAATTAATATGTTGTAGAAACAAATTAACAAGTGGTATGGTTACTTGCCCTATGTGTGACCACCTTTCTAAGGGATACAATGTAGTACCCTTGGTGATTAGGCCAGTTATTAATAACTGTCAAGGAGGCACTTATTTACTTTGTCTAGACATCATGGAGGTATTGACATTTTAGACTTAGTTGAACCATTGAAATGTTTGGAATTGTATTAAATAGAAATAAATAACTTAATTACTTAATTAATTAATCAAAAGATATCCTATTTCCTTGTAGATCTTGGTCAAGGATGGGGTTTTATGTGGATAGGAACTATGGATGTCTTATTCATAAGTCTAGGGCACCGGCTTAGCTAACCTATAGAAATGTATTAATGTGTGTAATTAATTAATTTAATTAATCAGACACCTTGAGTAAGTTGGATGGTGATCTAGGTCTACGCTGTCAGGATTCACATAGATGTCATGAGTGGCATATAGTTTGGGTTCTCATTTTCTTACTATCAGGTATGTTGAGGTCTAAATCTGATGACAACATGTTTAAACCCAAACAATCTGCAATATTAAATGTGACAGAAAGGATACCAAGGTACTGGCAAACAGAAAGGTAATGGCAAATTAATTATAGTCAAAACACTACAAGCTCCTGCATACAACGATGAACAGGAATCCCAAGGCTACAATATACTGCCCAATCAAGAAGCCACTCCTTGGCCAAAGGTGATAGGAAACTACCACACTAAGCAATAAAGCAAGGAAACATTATCACAAACAAACAAGAAAAAAACTAGTATATTGAGCCAAGCAAAAACTAATTACAATGGTTATTCAATTCTCAAAGGAATTAGCTTCCTCCAACCATCGACCTCCTGCCTGGCAAAACCCACGAACATGCGCATTGATCTTGCTCCAAAATCTGGTTACATTAATTCCTCTACAACTCGGGTTCATCTCCTGGTGCATCGACCCTCTTCTCAAACCCCGTTCTCCTCCTTTCCCTCAATTTGAAAACTCTCTTTGGTTCACTTTTGTCTCAGCCAAAGCAGATCAGCCTCCCTAACCGACAACATCTCCTCTCTCACAAAAGGAATAAAGCCCCTTGAACTTGTCCCTAAGGTTGCAGGGAATGACAACGGTTTCAACTTCCAAAGATTCTTGTTGCGAATCAAAATGGGACACATGTCTGCATCAAATCAAGGGACAAGAATCCTACCACAATGAAATAGAACCAACAGCACAGCCAAAACGAAAATTTGAAAACAAAATTGCAAAGCTAAACAGATGTGGAATGATGCCCTTGTATCGAAATCTCTCTGAATTTTTAAGTATACATGTAATTAACTTCAAAAAGAAAAAATTCACTTATGTATGGACTTTATTTGTCTATTTTTGGATGGGCATTACAAAACTTGTTAAAGAGAAAGAAATCCTAGGTGATCTGAAGCAGAAGACCACGTGCAGGATACCTAAGATTTTTTTGCTTGATCCATGTCTTTTGGAATTCTCAGAGTTTGTTTCAAATTTGAAAGTGTATGTGCTCCTAATGATAACTAAGCTCAAAAATAAGATGACTAACCTTTTTGCAATTTAAATTGTTTAATTGTGTTTGTGAATTACATGTTACATTGTGATTACTAAATCTGTTGTAGTCTTTATTGTTATAAATTTGTTATTTATAATCTAGAGAACACTCATTACTTATATAAAATAATATAGTTACGATATTTTGAGGCTTTATCCCCTATGTAACGCTTGGGAGATGAGCAAAAGCATTTTAAATTGTTCAATCCGTTTCAAAAGTTTACTTTAAAAATTATGCCATTAATAAGAGTTTTCAAAATAAACTCAATGTAAAAGAATTAAAACAAATTACATTTTCTGTATATAAAATATAACATTTGCATTTCATCATGAATATGCACATGGCCAAGTATATCAATGCATTTTCACATATATTCACCCATACTCTAAAGAGATCAATAAACCAATAAATATTCACATTTGTGTAAGATCAATAACTTCAATAAATAAATTTGTATCAATGTTATATCAAAATCTTAATAACACATCTATTTCAATGTTGCAGTAACAAATGCCAAATACATTTACATTTACAATGGGCTTCACAAGCCATTCCAGTAGGATACTCAAGTACATAAATAGTAAAATAAAAACTCTGATCCTCCAACCGCCATGACACCATCGGTCTTCTTGCGAGCTGGGGCCAAGAGTGTGATTCAGGGGCCTTTTCCGCCCAACCACGAAGTACATGACTTCCCCGGGTTCGTTCCTAACTCGAAGGAATCCCCGGCCCTGCATAAGGAGCATAGCAACCTGACACAATAAAACAGGAGGGAACTCTCGATGCATGCCTGGTGCCTATATGCATTTCTAATATGAGAAAACATATTTCTTGCAACAGGAAGTGGCAGAGACTCAAATACATATATTTCTAGGCTTTTAAACAAATCCATCTATTTCAATGGTACTAGTGCTTGGCCAAGCATAAATAAAAACAAGTGGTAGTTTCAGAAAAGGTAAAACTACTGTCTCTGTGGATCCACCTTCGGCATCCTATCCCGGAAGTTACCAAAATACAGTATAATAAAGTGCAAAAACAGAAAGTTGTGCATTTTCCATATATGCTTCATGCATTTCATTGATTCTAAAAGAAGTTTCTTCATTTATCCACATTCATAAAATGTTTTTCAAATTGATTTCCATTCATACTTAGGTTTCAAACGAGGGTTTTCAAACATCTTTTGAGTTCCATTTTATTATGTTGAACAAAAGAATAGGTTGTAAAGTTTCAGTATTAAAATAAAATCTGCTCTTTTCTCAGTAAATTTCCTTTTGTTTAGTAAAGAAATCTGTTTTCACTCCAAGTTACTCTCTTGAATGTTCTTGTTCAAGTTTGGTTTTTCAAATGAAAAAATGTATGTACTTCATGAAACTTTCAGTGTATGAACGCAAGTAGAGATAGTAATTTTCTATATAAAACAGTGTTCTCAGATTTATGTATATTTCTATATCTTCAAAGTTCAAGCTGTTTTGAAAGTGGAATTCTCAATTTGCTACAGGTTTCTGGTTAAAAATAATATACAGAAACAGGATAATTCTTTCAGAAAAACAGAGGTTTGCAAATTTGCATTTGAGTTTTCTATTGTATGCTAATATTCAGAAATCTACATCTGTATGTAAGCATAAGACAATGTGACCAAAAGAAGATCACCAATTTGCATGATTCCAAGAGGTACATTTTCATATTTCCAGCTTCAAAGATACTGAGATGTTTATATATATTTGTCAGAAATATATCACATTCTGAAGATGGTTTCCTGTGTAAGTTCACATTTATATATATATATATATATACAGCTGAGTATATATACATATATATATATATATATATATATATCTTTTAAACAAAATACAGATTTTCATAATTGTTTTCACGTTTTATGGCCGCACGCACAAAAAAGAGCATTATACAGGGTTCTAAACAGATGATAAGCACCCCAAAGGGTGCTGGGAGGCCTTGCCTCTCCCATGGGGAGGGCGTGGGCTGTGAGGAGGGCGCGAGCCTCCCCACTGTGCCGTCCCTTCCTTTGGGAAGGGTTGGGGATTAAAATCCCTTCCCCATACATTAAAAACAAATTCTTAAAAACAGAATTCGCCCAGCATTCAACTGCAATTAAATTCATTTCAAAAGAATTTTGAAATAATGTCTGGTAAAGGTTTTCATGCGAAATTTTGAGTATATATATATTTATATATATATAATTTCATATCTTTTCTCTCACAATTTTCTGTACAAAAGAATAGCAAATGAGGGCAGTTTCATGAAATGCAGATTGCAAAAGAATAAAACCCTGTTCTGGAAGAAAGAAATTGGGTATTTTCTCAACAATGTAAATGAAGAGAAGGTTTTTCCCTAGGTTTAAAAATAAAACTTGAAGACATTTTCTCAGGCATTTGTAATCATTTTCATAAAATCTTGCATACAAATTCTCCAATTTCATACTAAAATTCAAACTGGTTTAAAAGAAAAGAATGGATAAACCTGGCAAATTATTCCAGTTGCAGATGTCCAGAATTTCATTCCGTCTCCTCCTCCCTGAGCCCCCTGGTTATTTTTCCGAATAAGCTTCTCTTCTCTCCACCTTAAAGCCTTATTCCCTTTTTCCGAGAGTCATGCAGACCCCTTTCAAATTGACAGATGGATAATTTTCTTGCAAATATTACATGCAAAAATAAAGAGATAGCCACTTGCCGAAAACATTGTTGGTTTTAAGAAGAATTTCCCAGAACCCAATTTTCTCGGGACTGTTTTTCTATTTAATAATAATTTTTCTTTACCATTCTTTTACCCTAATCTTGAAATTAGAATTTAGGATAAATACAATTAAAACATATGAATTTCATTTCAAATTCATAAATGATTTACAAATACTTGCACAAAAGACAAATATTTTGAATATACTTACTTTATTTATTCAAATCTAAAATAAATATTTTACCTCACTTATAAATAATTCATCATTTAATTAACACAAAAATAAAGATAGGATTTGAAACCATAAAGCATTTAAAACTTAAAATTAATAATTAATAGTTAAATTGTATTTATTGCTTTTATTTATTATTTTATTTATTTTAATCAACTATTACTTAATTCACCAATAATTCAAGACAATCATTTTGAAAGTGACATTGCCTAAATGCAATCTACATGAGTCTAGGTGTTGTGTGTGTGTGGTCGAGAGTACTCTTGTTTTACCCTGTCGAGAAGCTAACCTCCTTCCCTCAATCACACTCTTGGTCTTCGACCACTGCAACTCAAGTGCACTCAGGCACGCAACAAAAGAATGAATTAGTATCCGATATAGATATATATCAAAGCAATACTTTCAATAAATATTTCTATTCTATCTTGCTTAATCTTTCAAAAGTAAACACTTTTCTCATTTCCATACACCAAAGCATCATAGTATGTCATATTACTTCAAGCACACACAATAATCCATAGAACAAATCCACACAAAGCCAAGAGAAAAACAACATCAAAGTCTGAGACGTGACACCCTATTGCATCCCCAATAATTTTGAGGGTCTCAATAGCCCTCAAAAAGCATCATTGCATACCACAACTTTGATGTAACATTATAAATATCTATGGCATTGTATGCAATGTTTTCTATTGGAAACCTGGAACACAAGTGGATTGGTTTCTTAGGGTCCTATGCCATCTAGCTGCTCACATGATATTCTAGTGTCTATTTCTCATGAATCTTGTTGGTCTACAACACATTCATTGTTTGTATATACACTATTTTTTATTTCATGTTTTCTTTTAAGTTGAAAATTTAGCATTAGTAGAAACTTAAAATAGTATTAATAGCCCTAACTTTTGATGAAATGTTGTATGCAGGCTTCTTTCCAACTTACAGTACTGTTAACTCTCTATTACAAAGGAATTGATCTGCTAAGGTTGGATGGAACAAAAGACAGAAAAGATATAGTCAGAGATACCATCATTTTCAATACCTTTGTGTTTTGCCAGGTTAATTCCCATTCCTCTTGTTAGATAGAGCATATGAATTAAAAGGGAAATAATCCCCTTTCTATTAGAAAATGACATTTCCTTAATCATGTTATTGAATCTGTTCATGTTTGGTATTGTTATACTACAGTACATAATGATACAAGTGTAGTGTTGCAGTAATTGGATTTGCACCTTCCCTGTTTGGATTATTGTTCCATTTGTTAACAAAATTCTAGATTTACACTATAGGGAGTAATTTTCAAACTTATAGAGATCAAGTTTCCTCCACATTTTATTTGGCCTAACCATTACAATGACCACACCTGTCAATGGTAGATACAAGTATATAGAATCTGTTGCACTACTTTTTCTTCTGTATTTATTACAATCTAAAATGGCTATCTACAGTTATTCAATGAAATCAATGCACGGAAGCCAGAAGAGTTCAATGTCTTCACAGGGATACTCAAGAATCATATGTTTATAGGTGTTACTGTTCTCAGTGTCATATTCCAGGTCTGTTTTCTTCCCTGTTATGACCTCAGCTGAAAAGCTATTAAAACCCTTGCTATGAACATAATCTATGGCTCTTTTGTATTACTTGGCACTCTAGGAAAAAAACTAATGTTTATTAAAATAATGCAGGTTATAATGGTTGAATTTCTGAATAAATTTGCTAAAACAACAAAACTTTCTTGGAAATACTGGCTTATTTCTATAGTAATCGGATTTCTGAGGTCTGTATCAACTGTGATTGCTAAATTGAATTTAATTATCAATCAGTCCTATTTCTTAGAAATTTAACAGAGATAAATGCATCATAAACAGCTTGCCAATTGGATATCTTCTCAAGCTAATCAATGTACCAAAGAAACCATTCATAACCACCCATAAAGTCAGGAGGAAGCGTAGAAGCAGAGAAGATCCAAATCCATGTCAGCAATCTTCCATTGAACAGCTTGATATTGAGCAACCTACAGGTATGTTCTGGAAACTCACATGGCATGCAATGACGTATATAATAAATTTTGCTGCTTAGCTAGATCATATGATATCTGATATACATTGCTTGATACTGATCTGACTTTATCTTAAAAAAATGGCTGTGCCATTACCCAAATATTAGTACCACAATCTGAATACTTTCTGACAGTAACACCACCCTTTGTCTTGGCAAAATCCTTGGTCTAGAATACCCTTGTTCTATTCTCATTTTTTGAAGAGAGAGTTTCAAAATGATCTGATATATGGGACATGGGAAATGTATTATTGTAACTATTATTGTAATCAGAGTAAACACTGTTAATTTCAATGGGATAATGACTAGAAATTGAAAGCATTCTCCTTGATTCTGGTCTGATCTTTTTCTAGTTCTAGACGAATACCAATGCTTTAGACTGTCTCCCTGTGTTGAACTGACCTCAACCTCAATAGAGTCTTTGAAATAGCATCCTTTGTCTTTCATATTCCACCATTCAGGGTATCTCTCAGTTACTCTGGTGTCATCAAGATTCAACTATAACAAATCTTTTGTAATGTCCCCTTCTCAGCGGTGATCGTTTCAGTTGACCGTTGGCCTATTCCGGAGACCCGTAGGCTATGCGGATGGTGAAATTAGGGTTTCCTAGTTTTGAGGAGGTTGTTGCTTGGAGTTTGGGTTTCTGATTGCGGATTCTTTTGGGTTTTCAGAGAGCTTCGCAGTGGTGTGTTCAGTTTGGCATTCCGGGCAACTTCGCGAATTTACTATTTTTAGTAAATTCTATTTCTGGCAGTGGACAGTTTGGGTTCAGTTCAGTTGGACCTCTTCTTCAGTTGTTTCAGCTGGCACTTCAGTTCTTGGCCTTGGGCGCATTTTTCTTGGAGAGATAAGTATTTTCATTATAATATTATTATTTTAATATTATACCCCTTGCCTAGCAGTACAACTTTAAGTTGTTTTTAAAAAGGGGACTTTTGAGGGTCAAGGCGTCATAAGGAGATAAATTATATTTTATAAAGTCAAATATTAAGCTTTTGAAAAAGGACGCCTACTTGAAGGTTTGACTTTATTTTAAAATGTGAAATAAGCAAAAGTGAAAATGGACGCCATCTTTTGGAGGGAAAAAGGTGAATTTGAAATTAGGGTTTTGGGCGCCCTCTGGAAGCTTCTAGATGTTTCTCTCTCGTCTATTTATTCAGGCCTCAGCTCTTCATTTGGGATCTTTTGTCTACTACACCGTTATGCTGCTGGATTGACTTCAGGCACTCGCTTCGAGGAAAGCACACCTCCTAGCATTGGCTCATCTTCTTGCTTGAAAGACAGCAACTAGTTGAGAGGTTAGCTTGTTATTGGTAGTTTTGCATTGTAGTTGAGTTCTATTGCATTTAGTGATGATGTTCAAGCATTTTGTCATGTTTTAGTGTTGCTGATGTTGCATTGCTGTACGCATGTTTTACTCATAATTCAAAAATACAAAAAGATTTCATTGTGGGTATTGCATATTCTCATTGGTCTTGGTAGGGCGCCAATTATTGTGGAGTTTCGTAATTTTTAATCAAGTGTTGGATTTTTAAGAAGAAATCGCCCTCCTCTAGGGGCCGTACCATTGTACTTTCCTTGGGATTTGAGCAGAAATTAAATATCAATGTTTTGGGGTTGTTTTGTGTCTTGAACTTGGGCGCCTTCATCTTAGGTGTCATTTGCATCCATTTACTTGCATTTTGAATGAGTGGTGTGAGGGTTGTGAGCATATTTTGGTGTTACAGTGTTGCTGATAACAGAAAAACAGTCCTTACTCTGTCATAACAGCGAGCTTAAAAATAATCATTTGAGTTGTTTGGAAGGAAAGTTATTGAGAAGACTTGAAGTTATCATTCTATATTGTTGTAATGTTGAAGACTCTCTTATATTGTGCTTAACCGATGAATTTTCTGATATTGTAAGCTGTACAGTAGTACTGTCAGCATCTTTTAACATTTCCGCAATTTCCTCATGTTTGTACTGCCCACTGAATAAGTGGAAGAGGCTGGCTTGCCGCCTATTACTGTTTGCATTGTAATTTCCTAAAGTCTCCGCCATATGGTCGCCTCTTATCCATCACGGATTGAGTAGCACATACTTGGTGTTGAGCTAATTTTCAGTATTGCATTAGATAGGG
Organism: Sequoia sempervirens; assembly: GCA_007258455.2. Classification (NCBI taxonomy): domain Eukaryota; kingdom Viridiplantae; phylum Streptophyta; class Pinopsida; order Cupressales; family Cupressaceae; genus Sequoia; species Sequoia sempervirens. The sequence continues at coordinate 226,599,119 of VDFB02281492.1, read as the reverse complement.
ATCCTCTGACCGAATGCTCGTCGTTCACCGGCGCATCTCGTGGTTAGAGTTCTTATTCAACATTTTCCTTTGAGATCCTCTGACCAATGCTCACACCTTGCCCACATCGGGATCCTGGTGTACATTCTGGTTAGAGTTACTTTCCGCATCGTTTTGGTTTATGCTAACCTTAACGGGTGCGTGTTGCATTGTAATCATTTGTGAAAAATCAAAAAAAAATTGGTCCGGTTCTTTACAGTGGTATCAGAGCCATGATTCTGCCAACCTGTGCCCATCAGTGATTCAGTGGTCAGATGAGTGACAGTGATTGCAGATACTACACCAGAGGTCAGGCCAGAAGACAACAGACACAGTTTCCGCCAGTGCCAGAAGCAGATACTCTTTCAGAAGCTTTGAGAGAAACAGAAACAGCAGTGGATAAGGGTAAAACAGCTGAGAACATGTCAGATAATCTTAGGCAGGCCATGGAGGAGAAGGATGCAAGGATGGAAAAGAAGTTTGATGGAATGATTGAGATGATGTCTCGATTACTTGCTCGGATGGATCAGCAAGCTTCTCAGAACCATACTCCGAATCAAAACCATGCTACAGGAGAAAGCAGTGGTGTCAATGGAAACAATGGGAATAATGGGAACAATGGAAGCAATGGGAATAATGGGAACAATGGTAATGGAGGCAGCAGAACTATTGGACAGCATGATACCATCTCTAGCGGGTCAGCCTCTAGACCGCTCTTCCCTACATTCACTCCAAGGGAAGAACAGCAAGTTGAAGCTACCGTTCCTTTGGTAGACGATGCTAGGCAAGCCTACATGGAGTACTCCACCCTACCACCTGATCTTAGGGACCAATGGTCCTTTGATCAATTCATGAATCAGAGAAACAGAAGACACGGAGGAAGAGTTGATAACCGAGCTAATATGGCTCCTAGAACTGATTTTCATCAAGCCTTAGGGAAGGTAACATTGGCTCACTTTGATGGAAGTGATAAGTGTTCGGCAAGATCGTGGGTTCAGAAGTTAGATAATTACCTTTCACTTCGTCCCATGCCAGAAGAAGATGCCATCAAGTTTGCAACACTTCATTTAGAAGGAGCTGCCCATGAATGGTGGTACCATGGTTTGGTCACCCTTGGCCATAACCTTATCCGAACCTATGGAGAATTCACTAACAAGCTGATTGAAAGGTTCGATACTAAAGATCCTGAAGTAAGATTTCGTGAGCTTGCACAACTGAAGCAGCATGGCTCCTTGGATTCTTACATTGCTGATTTCCAGAGGCTTTCTGTGATGGTGCCCAACATCACCGAAAGAAGATTGGTTGTGTTGTTTTCTGAAGGTTTGGTTGAACCCTTGAAAGGGTGGGTTAAAGCTTTCGATCCACCAAGTCTTGATGAGGCAATCAAGAAGGCTCGTAGTATGGAGTTATCAGCCCCTAGGCCTAAATTTCCGCCTAAGCCTTTTGGCCATAAGAAGGATAAGGATAAGAGACATTCTTCTAATCAGCACAAGAAGTTCCCACCTAAGTTGACTGAAGAGCAACGTGAACAGCTCAGAAAGGAGGGCAAGTGTTACACATGTCTAGAGCCTTGGACTAAAGGCCATAGATGTCCTGGAAGAGGGCGTTATAATCAAATGGGGACCTATTCTGATTATGAATCAGCATCTGATATGTCTGATCAGCAGTCTTATTTTGGGGACAGCGAGGATGAAAGAGCCACAGAAGAGTCCGATCATGAGCAAGGAGTTGGGGGCCCTATTGCCCAACTCTCTAGTTTCCAAAAGAACGAATCTTTCAAGGTTCGTGGTGGAGTTGGAGGTCATCGTATTGTTGCATTAATTGATACTGGTGCAACGCATAACTTCATTGATGAAGGTGTGGTTGCCAAGAGAGGTCTCAAAACTGAAGAATTTGAAGGCTTCAAAGTCATGGTGGCTGATGGGTTTCACATTTCCTGCACACGAAGAGTTCCTAACATGTCCTTGCAGTTAGGAAACTATGAAGTCAAAGATGACTTCTATGTGGTTACTATTGGTGACACAGATGCAGTTTTGGGCATACAATGGTTACGTTCACTTGGTGAAATCTCTCTCAATCTACAAACAATGGAGCTCAAGTTCCAATCTGATGGCAAGAGAGTGGTGTTGAGAGGAATGTCCAATGGTGGTCCTCGTATAGTTTCATTTAAAAGGATGGAGAGGCTGATTAGACATGATCAAGTGGAGTGGGCTGCGGAATGCATGGTTCTTCCTGCTAGTCCAGTTGAGACAAAGAGGGAATATCCTCCAGATATTTAGTCTATACTCACCAAGAGGAGTAAGGTGTTTGCTGATCTACCTCTTGGGCCACCACCTGAAAGAGGAGCTGAGCATGTCATTGAGCTCAAAGAAGGGGCCAAACCAGTCATCACAACTCCTTACCGATATCCTAAGAAGCAGAAAGATGAAATTGAGAAGAACATAAAGGAACTTCTGGAGATGGGTTTCATTCGCCCTAGCAAGAGTCCTTTTGCTTCAGCTGTAGTCCTTGTGAAGAAGGACGGCACCATCCGCATGTGTGTGGATTATCGTGCCTTGAACCAAAGCACAATAAAGAACCGATATCCTATTCCTCGAATTGATGAGCTCATTGACGAGCTACATGGTGCTAAGTTCTTTTCAAAAATTGATTTGAGATCGGGTTACTATCAAATCCGGATGAGAGGTTCAGATGTGGAGAAGACGGCATTTAGATGCCATTATGGTCATTTTGAGTTTCTAGTCATGCCCTTTGGCTTGACTAATGCTCCAGCCACCTTCCAGTCCTGCATGAACAGGGTTTTCCAGAAACAGTTGAGGAAATTTGTGTTGATCTTCTTTGATGATATTCTCATCTTCAGCAAGACGTGGGAAGAACACCTTAAGCACTTGGAGGAAGTGCTTAGTATTCTTGAATCAGAAAGTTTGTTTGCAAAAGAGTCCAAATGTGAATTTGGAATGAAGGAGCTGCTCTACCTTGGCCACATAATCAGTGCTGAAGGGGTGAAGGTTGATCCAGAAAAGATCAAGGCTATAGTAGATTGGCCACCTCCAGAAAATTTGACTCATTTGAAGGGATTCTTGGGTCTTTGTGGCTTCTACAGAAGGTTTGTAAAGGGGTATTCTCAAAGTGCTGCTCCTCTTACTGACCTCACTAAAAAGGGGGCTTTCATGTGGTCAGAAAAGGCTCAGAGTGTGTTTGATAAGTTCAAGAAAATCATGAGTTCTTGTCCAGTATTGGCCATACCAGATTTCTCCAAACCCTTCGAGTTACAGTGTGATGCATCAGGGGAAGGTATTGGGGCTGTTTTGATGCAAGATAAGCATCCAATTGTATTTGAAAGCAGAAAATTAAGAGGGGTTGAAAGGACCTATTCTATCTATGACAAAGAAATGCTTGCAATCATGCATGCATTAGCCAAGTTCAGACAATATCTGGTGGGGAGTAAATTCGTGGTCAAGACTGATCACAACAGTCTCAAGCACTTTATGCATCAGAAGGACTTGAATGAGAGACAGCAGAAGTGGGTGAGTAAGCTGCAAGCTTACGATTTTGACATTGAGTATGTCAAAGGAAAGAACAACATTGTGGCTGATGCTTTGTCCAGAAGGCCTCACTTGAGCTCATTGTGTGAGCTTAATGCTGATTGGAAGGAGTTGTTGCTTGCTGATTACGCCAAAAATCAGTTTGCAACCAGCATTATTGAGGGTACTTTTCATGATGAAAGGTACAAGGTAGTTGATGGGTTGATACACTACAAAGGAAGAATCTTCTTGGTGGCTGATTCTAAACTTAAGAAGATTTTGATGACTTTTCATGACATTCCACTTGCTGGTCATCAAGGTTACTTCAAGACATATAGGCAGATTCGAGAGAGGTTCTCTTGGAAGGGGTTGAAAGATGATGTTCAGCGTTACATCAGGGAGTGTAGCACTTGTCAAATGAATAAAAATGAGCACTCTCTCCCAGCTGGTCTACTGCAGCCACTCCCCATTCCAAATCAAAAATGGGAAAGTATCTCTATGGATTTCATCACCGGGTTGCCTAGGGCCCAAGGCAGAGATTGTATTTATGTTGTGGTGGACAGATTGACCAAATTCGCTCATTTTTTTGCCATCACTAGCACATTTACAGCAGCTCAAGTGGCAGATTTGTTCTTCCATGAAGTGTTCAGATTGCATGGGTTGCCTAAAAATATTGTGAGTGATAGGGACAGCAAGTTCCTAAGCACCTTTTGGCAGGAAATTTTTAGGATGAGTGGTACAGTGCTTACTCCAAGCACTAGCTATCACCCACAAACGGATGGTCAAACGGAGATTGTGAACAAATGGTTGGAGGGCTATCTCAGGAATTATGTCTCGGAGCAGCAAAGAGCATGGGTGAAATGGCTCCACTTGGGAGAATATTGCTACAATTCATCTTTCCACATGTCAATAAAGATGTCTCCATTCATGGCACTCTATGGTTACGAGGCTCCAAGCTTTGCTGATTTGGTGTTTGGCGATAGCAGAGCTCCCCAAGCCAAGGATTGGTTGCAGCAGAGCCAAGATGTTTTGAAATCCTTGAAGGACAACCTTCAAATGGCACAAAATCAGCAAAAGATGTACGCTGATCAGCAGCGTGTTGAGCGCTCATTTGAGGTTGGTGATATGGTATATCTTCGGCTTCAGCCTTACAGACAGTCCACACTTAAGAAGAGTGGAGCTGAGAAGCTGAAACCACGCTTCTATGGACCATTCAAAGTTGTTAGAAAGGTTGGAGCGGTGGCTTATGAGTTGGAACTACCTTCGAGTAGTAAGGTCCACAATGTCTTCCATGTGTCTCGCCTCAAAAAGGCACTTGGACACAATGTTGTGGCTTCATCACAGTTACCTCCTTTGGATGAAGAAGGGCAGTTGACTTTGGTTCCAGAACAGATTATTGATTCCAGAGAGCGTTCCTTGAGGAGGAGAACAATCAAAGAGTATTTGGTAAAGTGGAAGAATTTACCATTGGAGGATGCTACGTGGGAGAATGAGGAGATTCTACAGCATCCAGACTTGCGATTGCTTGAGGGCAAGCAATCTTGGGGAGGGCGGACTGTAATGTCCCCTTCTCAGCGGTGATCGTTTCAGTTGACCGTTGGCCTATTCCGGAGACCCGTAGGCTATGCGGATGGTGAAATTAGGGTTTCCTAGTTTTGAGGAGGTTGTTGCTTGGAGTTTGGGTTTCTGATTGCGGATTCTTTCTGGGTTTTCAGAGAGCTTCGCAGTGGTGTGTTCAGTTTGGCATTCCGGGCAACTTCGCGAATTTACTATTTTTAGTAAATTCTATTTCTGCAGTGGTCGTTTGGGTTCAGTTCAGTTGGACCTCTTCTTCAGTTGTTTCAGCTGGCACTTCAGTTCTTGGCCTTGGGCGCATTTTTCTTGGAGAGATAAGTATTTTCATTATAATATTATTATTTTAATATTATACCCCTTGCCTAGCAGTACAACTTTAAGTTGTTTTTAAAAAGGGGACTTTTGAGGGTCAAGGCGTCATAAGGAGATAAATTATATTTTATAAAGTCAAATATTAAGCTTTTGAAAAAGGACGCCTAACTTGAAGGTTTGACTTTATTTTAAAATGTGAAATAAGCAAAAGTGAAAATGGACGCCATCTTTTGGAGGGAAAAGGTGAATTTGAAATTAGGGTTTTGGGCGCCCTCTGGAAGCTTCTAGATGTTTCTCTCTCGTCTATTTATTCAGGCCTCAGCTCTTCATTTGGGATCTTTTGTCTACTACACCGTTATGCTGCTGGATTGACTTCAGGCACTCGCTTCGAGGAAAGCACACCTCCTAGCATTGGCTCATCTTCTTGCTTGAAAGACAGCAACTAGTTGAGAGGTTAGCTTGTTATTGGTAGTTTTGCATTGTAGTTGAGTTCTATTGCATTTAGTGATGATGTTCAAGCATTTTGTCATGTTTTAGTGTTGCTGATGTTGCATTGCTGTAGGCATGTTTTACTCATAATTCAAAAATACAAAAAGATTTCATTGTGGGTATTGCATATTCTCATTGGTCTTGGTAGGGCGCCAATTATTGTGGAGTTTCATAATTTTTAATCAAGTGTTGGATTTTTAAGAAGAAATCGCCCTCCTCTAGGGGCCGTACCATTGTACTTTCCTTGGGATTTGAGCAGAAATTAAATATCAATGTTTTGGGGTTGTTTTGTGTCTTGAACTTGGGCGCCTTCATCTTAGGTGTCATTTGCATCCATTTACTTGCATTTTGAATGAGTGGTGTGAGGGTTGTGAGCATATTTTGGTGTTACAGTGTTGCTGATAACAGAAAAACAGTCCTTACTCTGTCATAACAGCGAGCTTAAAAATAATCATTTGAGTTGTTTGGAAGGAAAGTTATTGAGAAGACTTGAAGTTATCATTCTATATTGTTGTAATGTTGAAGACTCTCTTATATTGTGCTTAACCGATGAATTTTCTGATATTGTAAGCTGTACAGTAGTACTGTCAGCATCTTTTAACATTTCCGCAATTTCCTCATGTTTGTACTGCCCACTGAATAAGTGGAAGAGGCTGGCTTGCCGCCTATTACTGTTTGCATTGTAATTTCCTAAAGTCTCCGCCATATGGTCGCCTCTTATCCATCACGGATTGAGTAGCACATACTTGGTGTTGAGCTAATTTTCAGTATTGCATTAGATAGGGATCCTCTGACCGAATGCTCGTCGTTCACCGACGCATCTCGTGGTTAGAGTTCTTATTCAGCATTTTCCTTTGAGATCCTCTGACCAATGCTCACACCTTGCCCACATCGGGATCCCGGTGTACATTCTGGTTAGAGTTACTTTCCGCATCGTTTTGGTTTATGCTAACCTTAACGGGTGCGTGTTGCATTGTAATCATTTGTGAAAAATCAAAAAAAAAATTGGTCCGGTTCTTTACATATTTCAATATCTGCTTTTATGTCTTTGGGTTTAGGACTGCATCATCATATTTTATGCTACTATCTCCAACCTTATTCATATCAATATTACTTATCAGTGACCCTCTTCTTGTATTTGCGTGCCCCTTGGGATAATTGTGAACTCTTTGCCTTTCTCCATAGTGAGCAGATGAAGTCTGCACAAGCTTACTTTTTTGTGACTTGCCTGAGCTAGTGTACCTAGTTGATCCAAGCTCATCTCTTTCAACTAGCACATCCCTCCTTTCCAGAGAGCGTGTTTGAATTCTATTCTATCCATTTTCTGTTGTATGCACCCATCTTGAATGCTTATTTTGCAGTGGCACAGTATTAGACTGGTGCAACATTTTTTTGTCACTAATATCTTCCTCATTTTCTTAGTTGTAATCCAACAGGAAATCAAGATGTTTACCTTCCATTGGTAACATGGAATTTTAAAAAAAATTTATAGCCTGAGATGTAGCTCCACCTACTGGTTCAGTAGCACTGCCATTATAGCAACCCAAAGCCTCAAAATGAAGATTACCAATGGAACAAGAATCAAATAAGGCACCCTTTACAAATCTATGCCCATTTGATCGGGGTCAACATTGTTGTAGCTACTTTGCAAACCAGTTCCACATGGCAATGGTTCCATCTTTTCAGTGCTTGAAGTCTTGACAAATGTTTCTCGGACACTACTAGAAACCACTAGAATATCTCTTTCAAATATTTGATCTTCACATCCAACTTGGAATGCTGATTTCTCATTGTATACATTGAAAATAACACCTCTGTTTCTTGATGTTGTGGGAGAACTCATTGATATTGCTACTACCATCAACAGTAGGAGCATTAACTTTTAAGTTTATTTGCATAATGTTGCAAATCTCACCTGATGTAATTTTGATTGCTACCATAACCTCTACCACCCTGATACTTCTTCCCAGATGTCTCCAAGGTGTCAAACTCCTCTAAAGTAACTATCTTGGAATCTGATCTTTCATTCCTTTGTATAAACATGGGCTTAATGGGTTTTAGAATGGGACCTGTTTGACCAACTGTTGGTCAACTATGTAAAGTTGAGACGTCCCATCGCTGAAATGTACAAATAGGAATAGAATCTAGATTTTTCAAAGGAATGGTGGCAGGCATGTTATTCTAAAGTGTGATGAGCCCTGCTGGCTCAAACCTCAAACCCCTGTCTTTTATTTATCTTTTATGTGTTTTACGTTTTTTAGAGAAGAGTTTCTAGAGAGAAATAGAAGGGGCGCACAGCATAAATGCTTATAAAATGTAAATCTAAGCTAATTTGAGCGAATTGAAATTACATAAGGTAATAAATAAGCTCAACAATGGATTCAGAACTCATAAACATACCCGAAAACTCCCAGATTATTTATTTAAGAAATGAAGTCCAGTTTGCCAGCCAAGATGGAGAAATCTGGCAAAATCCAGTGTAGGAAGCTACAGAAAGTGAAATCCAGCCCAAAAACTGAGGCAAATGAGAAGTATATGCCAGACGCCAAGAAAGGTGAAGAGAAACCCTCAAACTGGAAGGCGTTTCTCCTATAAAACCCAAACGCCCTTGCACAGATAGCCACGCACTTCAAGCAAAAAGCCCAAAACTCAACTCTGAAGGTACAGCCATGAAGTCAAATGCCTGCCACGATGAAAGAAGGTCGCCATCTCCACAAACCCTCCTGTCTCTGATAAAGAACTCAACCAAACTCTGATAAAGCACAGTAGAACCTCTGTATGAAGCTCTCACAAACTGCACAAATTCGACTAGTCTCTCACAGTCTCAAAAGTGCTCAACACTGAAGAGATTTCGTTCTCCAATGGAAGATTGCTCAAAACCCTAATCACAGGTGAAAGCACAGGAAAAATGTCCAAGGCAAAGTTGAAATATTCAAGAAGTCAATTTCTCATTGCCAAAATGCCTTATATGCAAAAAGGCACGACTTCCAAGAAAGATACGCCCTTCTTCATATTTTAAATCTTTTAAAATATATTTTAGTCATTTCAATAGTTTTTGACTTGAATACTTGGGCGCCCTTTTATATTTTAAGTGATTAAATTATTAAATCACCTTTATAGAATATTTAAGTGATATAAAATGTATAAAGTCAATTTGACTTTATAATAAGGCATTAAGTTAATTAATTAACTCAAATCACTTAAAAATCCATAACTCTCTCAAAACTCCAAATATTCCCATGTCGTCAAAAGTTGTCAACCCCTAAACTGCTAACGCCTGCTGTGAACCAATCACTGGGCTCTGAAAATGAGAACGACCAAGCTCTCCAGAAAGTACCACTGACCCTCTAACCAAACCAGTTAGCCTACGAGAGTCTGAGTAAGAGGCTAACCACCATCAACCATGATCATGCTGAAAAAGGGGACATTACATAAAGCCATAACATTTGTGTCATTAGTTCTATCATTCTCTACCCCTTTGAATCCCTATCATGGTATTCTAAAAGAGATCTTCCCTTTCCTAGTTTGTTATTGTTCTCTCATTTTTATCAATGGTTCACTAGTTGGAAAGAACCCGGCTCTAGTATACCACTGTGATAACCCTCTATTTTTAAAAAATAAAAAAATTAGAATGATGCCAGGAAGAAAAAAAAATGCACGACATAAACAAAGTAAACCCTAACAATAACACCGAAGTTATGTTTTAGTGATAAAATCTGCTAGAATACATCAATAGAAGAATAATAATATTCGTCAGAATGCATCAATAGAATAATAATAATGTGGAACTAATTAGAAAACAAGCACTTGATGAAAGATCTTTCTTTGAATCAAAACTGTGCTGCTATATAATGCTACTCCAGCCACCTCAGAAATCAATTTTCCAATAGAAAAGAGAATTCTTTCAATTCAATGCAATTCCTGGGTGAAATTATCCACAAGAAACCGAATGGGTTTCTTCTTCTAATATCTAGAACCAAGGGCTTTCATCCTTGAATCAATAGATGATTTCTACCTGTTGTAGCTGTCCACTCTAGGTCTGAAAATATATGAAATGAGCATAGAATGAATCTCTCAATGTTAGTTGGCCTCTATTTATTCATTGACATGCTCTGTAATGTCCTCTTCTTAGATAACCCTAAATCTTGCCCTAGAATCACACGTATAATGTAGTTAGGGTTATATCTTACTAATTAAATGCCTTAAGCAAGATAAATCTTGGCTTAGGTCCTGCAATCATGCTAGATAATATTCGTATGATCAAACATTTATAATAAATATCTTATCTATTTAAACCACGTAAATACATAACTATTTCAAATATTATAAATCACACAATGTCCATAATGCACATTGGAAGTTGGATCATACTCGGACTTGGATGAGGAGCATGATAAGTCCGCCCAAAGCTATCCATACAAAGCCCAAGAGTGGATATATCATCCCTCTTGGCCCTCAAGTGGCAGACACTTCAGTCATCCAACATGGGGTGGTGTACTTGGCAGACAACTTGTATTTGCATTCCCTACCCTTGCAGCCTTATCCATCCCTCTTACGGTCAACACAAATTTAAGGGTATTATCCACTCTAATAATCAACCATTAGGAAGATCGGAGATGAAGCTGCAATAGGATGCCCGGAGCATTTCTCCTTCTAAGCCCAAGGGCGGATAGGCAACCCCCTTGGCCCACAAATGGCAGACACTTCAATCATCCATTATGGGTGGTCTACTTAGCATGAAATCTCGTAACTGCTAGGATCCCTTGTACTTCTGTCTCTTCTTCCCATGATCGATTATAGAGGCATAAATAACTTATGGTTGGACTAATAACGTAATTTGAATTGCAGTTCTTATTAGGCTCTACATGAAATGCATAGAATTAACGTATTTAAACATAAACATCAAATTGCATACCGCAATATCTATGAACTTATATTACTGCTATAACCTCAGTATGCAGATGACTTATTCTGGTTGGTTTGCTGTAGTTTGCAAATATTAGTTTGAAAACAAATAAATTCCAAGATGGTTCGATGATTGATTGGCAATTATATATATATATATATATATAAAAGCATTCTTTACTTATATTAATTAGTATTTATATATATACATTTATAGAATTATTCTTTACTTTAATTGCCTTGCTGTTGGACCCAATACTTCTTTACCAATTTACCGATTTCTCGAATGGTCAATTCAGATCTGATCCATTCGATCTGCTATAATACTTAGAACATATTCCTTACTTTTCTCATGATAACATATTAATATATCCCTGCTATACTCAGAGATATACTCCAGATTTCTAATTCCATTTCATATTCATTCCCTTTTTCCATACCTCCTCTCCTTCAAATGGTTCTCCTTTTATATCTTTCTTAATATGAAAGGATGCATCTGTTTAGAAGAGAGATATCCTTATAAAAGGATATGTCCTTTAGTTAATACTAAAACACCCACAATATTGCTGTTTATAACTTTATATAGATTGATTCCAATCGCTGGTCCTTTATCATATAAATCGCTGCATTTGTTAGTAATCGCTGCCTCTTTTCTCATTAGTAATCGCTGCTTCTTTTTCTTGTTAGTAATCACTGGCTTCAAGGACTGGATCGTAGCATATGGATCGCACCTCTCCTTATTTTGTTTGCTGCCTTCAAGGACTGAATCGTAGCATATGGATCACACCTCTCCTTATTTTGTTTTTATTCACAAGTCAGCATTCCTTTTTTTCTTATTATAAGATCACTTTGCGTCTTTTATTAAATCGTTTTATGTTCATTATCTTTTAGCTGCTCCAATATATGTTTAAAGATATTATTTGTTTTCTAAATCGTAGTATCTTTTTTATGGTCGGCCACCTAGGATGTGCAAAAATGATTTTATTAATTTATTTAACTTCTTTATACTGGTCAGCCCAGATTTAGTGATGCGATTTGCGGGGGCATGGCATGCTCCAAACCCTAGGCACTTAGCCCAAGTGTTAATAGAAATTAATAAAGACTATATTTTACTTGATATAACATTAATATCACTTAGAATATGCCAATTTTAATGTAATAATCAAGTACTACATAACATGGCACTAGTGTCATAACAAAATTGTCCAAGTAGCCAATAAACCATGATCCTTTCTTTGTAAATCAATCATAGCTTGAGAACCACTCGCCCAAAATAGCTGACTTACACTTGAATTCAACGACAATTTGCATGGCATGGTCCTATCCCTAGTCGCCTTTCGAAAGCCCCTAAGAAATAGGAACAAGTTTTTCCCTATCCACTTATAATGGACATGTACACTTAAAAATCTCCAAGAGCACAAGCAAAGTGAATAGTAAAGGGGTCCCCTTAAGGTAAGTTCCCAATGAGAAGAATAATGGTGAGGGACCTACTTCCAATGGACCTTAGATTTAGGAAATGCCCCTAAAATATAGGAAATGGTCCTAAACTCATAAAAATACTAGGGATAAATAAACGAAACCAATATTCAGTAGAATAAACTTCTCTAGCAATCACCACTTGCCTATCAAGAAGTATAGGAATGGGCTAGTAGGTCCCACGCTTGTTGACTCAATGAAAATAGGACATTATAGCCTTTTCACTGTCACTCATGCTATGAGAACTCATATTGACACTACAAGAAATGAAATTTATTGTTTAACTTCAATACATGAACTTAATGACATGTAAGAGCTCAAGACACAAGGATTCTCATTTTGTTTTTATTACTCAAGGTCACACAAAGCACAGAAGTAGAGTATAAATGAAAATTGGAATTTTTGTTCCTTCAACCTGCATCGAACAAAAATTTTGCTTTTGTTTTTCTGACTCCAAGTCACACAAAATGTAGAAGCAGAGGAAACACAAAAGATGCAATCCTAATTTGACTATTTTCGTAACAAAACTCAAACTAAACTGATTAAATTTAGAACATTTAAAAGTCAAATTAAAAAATTAATTAGTAAATAGTTAAATGTTTAGACTTCAAAATTAAAAGAGAATATTTTCTTTTCATTATATTTTTGTCTTTCTTACTATAAATTGTACGAGGTGTAGAAACATAGGATACACAAAAGTCAAATGACAATCAGAAAGTCAGATAAGTCTATTATTAAGTTAATCCCTATGAAAATAAATATTTAACAAAAATAAATTTAAAATCTTAAAAATAGCATTTAACAGTTTCTATTTTACTATAAGCCTTGTACAAAGACTAATATTGATTCAGCAATGAAGCCCAACAAACAGCAAGATACTTCAAACAGGGGCTAACAAAAATGTCTGAAAGCACTAAGGCTGAAACTCAACAGCAACTAACAACAAAAAGACAGCAGGAGGATAATCATCAAGCATGTTGCTGTGACTAAATTTTGTTCTCGGACCAAATAGTCCCCTTATAATTCAATAGATGACCTTCATCCGTGAATCTTAATTGGAGATTTGGATCCACTAAGATCCAGAATGCTATAGCTTCCATTAGCAACATCTTTCAGTCTTCCTATTGCAAATATTCTTCATATTGGCCCCACTCTCTTTGTTATCACCTTCAAATCTGCAGTTTTCTTAGAGCTTCTAGTGATATGCTTGTCTTGCTTCAAATTTAAGAAAGGGGAGGGTGCAAGAGACTTCACCAATTGGTCCAAATAATAAGGGATGAATTCCCCCTTGTCCATTTCTATATCTTAGATACCTTCCATCCTAGATTACCATCTCTAGATCTTGATTCCTTCTTTTTTCTTATAACAGAAGGTGAATCCTTACCTTTGGGACTAAAGACGACTCCTTCCATGGTAGACCCACCATTTCACCTCTCTTCTTCTCCTTCTTACTAACATCCCCACTTTATCTTAGTGCATCAACCTCCCTACGTTGGGTGTTGGTGCTTGAATAAAGTTCCTCTCTATCTCTTCATCTCTAGACCAATCCTTGGTTCCACCTTTCGTTGGATTTTCTGCCTCTCGTAAAACTTTTTTGCCCTGGCTTATTATATTGTCCTTCATTAGAGCCTTGACAACCTTTTCCTTTCCTTTTTGCATCAAACTTTGTTTATATTGATCCTTCTTTCTCAATAAAATTTGATCAGACTTTTTGGCCAAGCAAAATTAACCAAAGTGGCCAGATTTGTGGCAGATCTGACAAGCAAAGGAGGAGCTCTCATGTTCAATCCTTTGGACCCAGCTGCCATTCTTTGAAGACAAATTGATAGAAGACAGTAATTCCTTATCAACATTGGCGTTGACACAGAATCTTGCATAAACAAGCCATTTCCCCTTCCCAGATTTTTTAACTGCATCAAAAGCCATAAGTTGTCCAACTGATTTCACCATCCCCATGATTACTTTGTCCTCCCAATATTCCAATGGCAACCCTGAGAATTTGACCTAGATTGGAACCAGGTTTATATTATCCTCACGATTAAACCCTTGTTTCCATTTTCTTAAGAATAACCCTAACTACCCAAATAGTAAAAACAATATTTACAAAACTCTAAAAACAACATTTGATAATTTATAAACCCTATGAATGATTTGCATATATAAACCTTGGATATTAAATTTAAAAACAGAAAATAACAAGAAGAAAAACAGGAACGTGATTCACTATTTGACATTTGGATCTGTTTATTGATATTTGAACATTCAAATGTTTCAATATTCTTATTCCAATGCTGAAACAAAATTCAAAAAGTAATAACATTGAACAACACTCAAACAAAGATGTGTCTGAATTTGTTAAGTCTTACCTTGAAGGTTTGATGAATGTTTTGAATGATTGATTGATGAAGACCACTGAAGTCTTCCTCTTCTATTTGCAAATGACAAGATGATGATATCAATTGAGAGTGGGCTAGGTTTTGTTTAAAGGTGTGGAGTGTGGGGGCTGTTCAATAGCACTTTACGCTTAGGGCCAGGTCTTAAAAAATTTAAACTATTTTTGTTAAATGATTTTTAAGTCCAGTCAAACCTTGGGGACTCCCCAGCATTACTGGGCTGGTCAAGGAACGACTAGGTGTCTCCTCAACACCCTCAGCTTAGGATGATGCCTCCAGGATGTCCCCTGCTTCTGAAGGGGCATCTTGGGGACAGCCCTGCCTACCAGTGGTGGTCGGGTGGGTGGTGAGGGGATGTTTGTCTGTCAGTGTTCCTGAATCCCCAAAATTTGGCGTTTTTTATTTTGGGGGAGGAGGGACACGTCTCCATGGAGCAGCACTATGGCAGAACCATCTTCTGACTAGTTCTGCCCTAGCGACGAACTATCCGAATCTTTTTGTACAAATGATTAGTACTACCAATCGTTATTTACTGTAGCTCTTTCATGAGGGAGATTAGTTCGAACAGCTATAGTTTGAGCATTAGAGAGTACAAATTGCAGTTGTTTGTAACTAGTCGTTTATTACACACTTGTAACAGTCCAGCTTGCCTTGAGATTCTTGTTAGGAATAAAGCGGAGAAAACTATGTAAATCAGGTTAGAACAAATATTACATTGGCAAGACAAGTTTACAAACCACCTCTGCAAAGACCATGAAGCAGGCACCTGTGAATAGTAATTCGAATAAATGGAAACTGCACATACAATTCATATCTCTGAACATAAGTATTGTATGCAATACTAAATAGCTTGAAACCTTTGAAAGAATTTGTCTGACAGTTTTGACTTCTTTATATAACCACAGTTGGAGTTAAGATTTTGACATTTACCTGTGACGTATTTTGAAATGTTAATTAGAAATAAAATGGATATTTAAATAGTTCCCTTATGGAGACTGTTTTGTTTGATAGTTAACTATTTTTTGCAGATCAATAAGAAGGCATCCAGCTTAGGACTCGGAAGTGATGCATCTTCTGCATCATTTGCATAGAGGCCATGATTCTGCCACATGAATGGTCCAGGAGGTATAAGAACAGCCGCTGTTCAAGTACTAGACTGTGTTTGAAATGTGGTAAAAGTAGCCCCACAACATAGTGTAAGTTTAATGGAATTTGTTTGGTATTCCATAGCAATATTCCCCAGTAGTTATGACCTTACCCTTGGATTTCTTAATACAAGCGCTTGGGATCGTCCAAAGCAATGTATTTGTGCCAAACTTTGAGAAGCTGTCCCAATGGTTGATTTTTTAGCACATTAAAGCAATAAAGCTATAGTGTTTGCTTTAGTGTACACTATTCTTTCCACCTCGTTGATATTTTATTTTGTACCCACATTACAAAATTTTGTCGTATGAGATATGATCATGGTAAAATTTGTACTTACATTACAAAATTTGTAATTGGGCATTCTTAAAACGCTTTCAAATATCTTTTTTATTTTTTTTCATGTTTATATTGCTCTAAAGTATATCGTAATCCTTCTCTTTCAGCAATCGGTTCTGAACTACACGCAAGGATCCATGAAAATATAGAGTTGGAAAAGCCTCTTTGGAATGGATTTCAATTAGAATGAAAAATGACATGAGAGAAATCAACAGATTATAAAAATACCCCATACAGATATAGAACTTGTGGTCGATATCAGCATCTAATCAAGAATTATCCGTCACTCCAACAAGAATGAAATAGCATAGAAGAAAGCAACATGACGATATGATAAATGAAGAAAAAGCTCACTCCAACAAATAAAGTGTAGTTTGAAATTTAATCACCTTCTGTTGGGAGCAAACAAAGACACCCCTCAAGCACAGTAGAATTCATGAAAAATCGTCGAAGAAAATTTGGGTGAACACAATTGAAATGGGGAGAAAAATTGCAAAACAAGACAAGAAAACACATTTGAAATGAAAAGAATATATAACACGTAAATAGATCCGATCACAATTGAGGCATTCAAAGAAACATCAAAGACAATTGAAGGAGAGCAAGAACAGATATTGAATAAGAGAACGGAAAATATATTATAACTTAAGTTGACGAGAAGAAAACATTAGTAAAACGCTGAACTAGCTTCAATACGAACCCTATCAGAAGCATACATGTGTAACTCATTTGTCAAATATTGATGTAAGAGGAGGGAGAGATCTTTATTTTTCCTTTGATACTATACAATACTATAACAAGCGACACAAATCCCACAAAAGGAGAGATATACTTCATTTTTCCTTCAATGCTATGTAATACTATGACAAACCACACAAATTGATAATTTCACACGCTCATAACAACATCGAGCAAATTCATCGCCAGCAATTCATCATTGGAAAATTCATTGCGGGGAAATTCACCACCTGCAATTCACCACCATGGAAAATTAATACAAACTTTTAATGCGATGCGGTGAATTGTTGGTGGTGAATTTGTCATGACGGTGAATTTTCCCGTAGTGAATTGTTGGCAATGAATTTTCTGGCAGGAAATTGTTGAGAGTGAATTTTCCTATAGCCACTAGGAACATGCAGACAACTATTGCAACAACCCATCTTCTTAGACCATTATCACTTAACAAATATACATTAAATCTTAATTTCACACATAAAGAACATGTAGATACTTATAATGACCACCTTAAGTACTAATTATTTTACAAGTCACATAATTGATTACTTTATTAATTCTATTTTTACTTTTTTGTGCATTTATTATTATAATTTTCATATTCTCTTGCGTGTCAATATTTGTTCCTCTTTGTCTTAATGTTTAGTGATTTTTGGTTGTCTTGTACAAATTTCTTATCATGGAGACATTAATATCATTAATTAGCTAGCGACAACCTTTAATTAATGCCTCTTGACAATAATTCTTTAATGATTAAAATGTCATACTAGGTAAATTTTTATGCATTCATTCTTAGCTCAATATTACCACTTATCCAATCAATGTTTTGTACTAATTAAATCCAATCCATTTACTTTATAACTTATTCACACTCAAATACAATTACTTCCTAGTCTTACTGTAGACATGTAAAATTGACCTAACACCTATCGCACACCCAAAATATCATTGAACAACATCAAACAACATTTTGGAATGATCCTGCAATATCTCGAAATCATCCTGCAACATCTTGGAACATCCCACAACATCTCAGAAACATTAAACAACATCAAACAACATCCAAAACCCTAAATTCCTCTATTAATTGAATAATACAACATTATTTAATTAATTCACTTTTTCATCATTTTTGACGAATTAAATAAATTTTATTTATTTAATAAAGTCCTAAAAACCTTAATTCAGCTATTAATTAATTAAGTCTTAATCCCATTTTATTTCGTTTTGATTGATTAAATAACGCCAATTATTTAATTACATCACTAAATCACCTTATTCCTCTACGTTAATTGAATTATTAAATCATAATAATTTAATTATGACACTTTCCCTCCAAAATTTGAATAAATAATCAAACTATATAAATCAAATATCAAAAATCAAATCAAACTAATGCAACTTTATTTGCAAAAGTCAAATTTGATTTGTTCATTCAACTCCAAAAAGGAATTAATTAATTAATTCATATTCCTCAACCACTTTATGATGAGCAAATTACGATTGCTAACTAATCAATCTAATTTGTTAACTAAGCCATCAATTTCCTAACTAAGCCATCTAAATCCTGACTGATCAATGTAATCCCTGACTAGCCAATCTATTTCTCAATCACACAAATTGTGCAATCTACTTTGCACAATCTTCTTATGTCTAAATCCTCTCAACACATTTTAACTGTTGATTTGGATATTTTCCAACACGATCTTGATCATCCATTTCGAATCTCATTTTCTATATAACAAACCTCTTTCCTTACAAAAAAAAGATTGGAGAATCAACATAGCTTATGCAACGAAGTACAATTGAGATCACCATTGATAGAGTTTCATCATTCCTTCGATCAACCAACATCAACATCATTCTTCAAGCTTTGCACATGAACTATGGTGGCTTCACAACAATACGAACAATAAAACATCAGGTGAACACACTCCAATATGGGATGGTAAGACTTTGCTATTGCTTTGAATTCAATTTGGTAATCATAGGATTCTTTATTATGCTTTCAATAGCTTAGTTTCATTTCGTAAATGTAGGATTAGATCTAGATTAGTGTTCTTAATCTTAGATTAGATTCTCATTTCAAGTTCATTTTATCTTGTTTGCATCTATGATTTCCCCCCACACATTCTAGCATGCCCAGTGGGAACCGTGTCCCATACACTAATGTTTCTATGATCTATTATTGAAGTTGGTCCCAAAATCGCATTTGAAAAAGTTTTCATGCATTGTCTTAGAAAATTTCTCAATTGCCTGTCAAGAAAATTGTGCACTTGACTCTAAAAATTGAGCATCCACCTTGAGAACTGCGCACTTTACAGTGTTTCTACGCACTTGCTTTTATTTCGGGGCACACTTGCTCTGAAATTTGAGCATTTGATTCTGGAGGGGGCACATTTGACTATGATTTCTGAGCACTTGCTCTGACAGACCAGTGCACAAAATCTACATTTTTACGATTGATTATTTTGCTAACCTATGCTTGTTTTTGAATGTGTAATAGGCGCTAACATGTTTGTATGCAGGGTTTGAAAGACATTAACTTGTTTTCTGTAGGGAAGATGAACGGTCGAAGCACTCCCCAGATCTACAACTTTTTTAATTAAAGTTAGGAATGTTTATTTTGGTGCATAAAAAGAACAAACAAACTTTGTTTTGGTGCTCTTAAAATGAACCCTTCCAAGCTTTCTTAAAATATGAATTGTCATTTGGTGCTTTAAACAGAACAAGGCAAATGCACATTTTGTTTTGGTGTTACTAAAAATTGTACTATTTCCATGCTTTCTTAAATTAGGAACTCTTATTTGGTGCTTTAAAAAGAACACAAATGAACCTTTCATTTTGGTGCTCTTAAAAATAAACCATTTCAAGTTTTTCTAAGTTAGGAATTATCGATTTGGTGCATAAAAAGAACAAAACATTTCAATTAAGGTGCTATAAAAATGAACTCTTTCCATGTTTTCATAAATAGGAATTTTGATTTTGGTGCATAAAAAAAACACAAAATAATTTTTTTTTTTGTTGGCGCACGCTCGTTTTACTTTTGTTGACCAAGTTAAAACTAGGACTGATTTATTGGAAACACTCATATTTGGGCTTAAAATTGAACAAATTATTATTTTTGTCTTGCACCATTGCTATCTTAAGTGATTCATCCAGAATACTTCATATTGGTGCAATTAAAAAAAACAAGTTGTCTATTTTATTCACATATTTTTGGGGATAACACCGCTCAAGCTGTTTAAAAAGAATCAAACTGCTATGAAGTGTATGTTGTGCATTCAGTGGTTGACAAGCTCTATGGTTGTTTTCTCCCCTCGCACCTTTTGGCGATCTTGGGTGAGTGAAAACATTTTGAGCTTTGCACCTTTTTTTTCGAGCATACATTTTTAGAGGGCCTGCCTATTGAGAAACATCCCATGCTGGAGAACTCTAGGCGACCCAAGCAGTACTTTCGTTTTGGACCGCTATATAAATCTTTTGTCGGTGTGAGGAAAGTTCATCATCTCGTCGGGTGTTGTTGGCCTATGTCAATGTATTCTCCCTCAATATCCCTATGATGCATAAAAACCTGTAAGGGCTAGGAGGCTCTTAATTGAACAAAACATCGCATGTATAGGCGCCCGAAAATAATATCCCCAGAACATTACTAAGAGCTAAATTATTTTAGAAGCCACTCTATTATCCAAAAACATTCTTTGAAAGTGGTGCATTGGAATTTACTTCTGAGAAGTTACTTGCCATGTTCGACTACAAGCCTGCAGCATAAGTTGCATGTAAAATCATCCCTTCGGGGCATGAGGCATGTCTACTTAAAAGAATGGTTTCTATCCACTATGGTTGTAAATGTGTTTTTATTTTAAACTTGCCAAATACATTCAAAACAATTTGACATCAAACTCTGTGCTTGATCTAAAAAGAACGCACCCAAACAAACACTGAACATGATGGTTGAATCGCAGACCCTTTGACTTAGTGTATGCTTGTGAAAGAAGCCCTATATTTGCACTCCTTTAAAAGATTTTTTCTTAAAGGTTTTTGAATATTTAGGCTTCAATTTTAGGTTGCATTGGATCAAAGTAAACTTTTGGGAACTATGGCTTAGGTGTTGTGATTTCACAACTTAAGCTATAGACATGAAGGTCACATAAGTCTCTACTTGTTGAGTCAATCCAAGTGTTGTTTTATCACTTGTCATACTCCAAACACATAGAAATTAAGAGAAGAACCAAATTTAAACTTGCAAAAATCCAAGAAAAGATTGTTCAAAATTGGAAACAAAACACACAGAAACCACATTGGCACAAAATTCCAGTGCAAGTTATCACAGTTTTTGAGCAGTTGCCAAAATTTCATTGCATTTGCACAAAATTTTAGTGCGGTTGCCATAGTTTATGAGCAGTAGCCAAAATTTCATTGCATTTGCTCTCTATATCGGAAAATCTATTGATGAAAATCAGTTGCATTTGATAGAAACTGAGCACTTGCTATGGGAACCGCACACTTGCTACTAAGATCCTTGCATTTGCCAAAAGATGCTCGCTTTTTCTCGAGAAAACATTGCATTTGATAGAAACACAAATAGTTGTACTTGTCATTCCAGCTCACGCTTGCTTTTCCGAAACCCAAGCATTTGACACATTTTTGGCCACACTTGATAAATCTAGCCACTTTTGCTCACAGTCTTATGCATTTTGCTTGAAAACCAACACTATTGCTTCATCTTGCTAAAACTTGGGGAAAACAAACCAAAGTTGTTTATAGGATCATTGTTCGAACAAAACAATTGGAAAACTAGATAAGTCACATAGTCCCTCATCCATTATTTCCATCCTACTTATTAGAAATCAAAATCAAACAAACCATTGGGATCATTCCTTCACTCAGACGTCTATAATATCAACGGTTACTTGGAACTCGCAGATAGTTCAAGTAAACTTTCCCGCAACATATCCTCTAGACAAGGAAGTGAAATATTGACCCTAGTTCTTCAACATTTTGATTTCTGAAAAGTAGCACCATTCCAAAACAACACTCAAACCTTAGGGTTTTGAGCTTCATAGTAACCATCTCAAAACACCATTACACCTTATGACCATCTGGCGACCAACTACTCTAGTTCAACAATCGAACCTTGTAGCACCGATCCTTCAACCTAGTCTCACATACATTGAAGGTGAACAAATTGACATCATAAGCAGTTTGAGAACCTTCATATTTGAGAAGAATGAAACACCCCACTAGTTTCTCACCACATCAATCATCTTAGACGAAGAGTAAGAGAAAGAAGACATAGCAGCCAAAAGACCCGTGTTACCACCACCTATGTGGCAATAGACATACATCCCTCATGCTTTTTGGCAAGCAAAAAATCCTTAGGTTCAAAAAAAGAAAAATCTTTAAGCGGAAATCCATATTGTGACTTCCAAAGAACAACCTTGCAAAAAAGTTCGCCAAAGGGTACCTCCAGAGAAGGTATCACATCCGTCAAAATACACTAGACTTTTTCTATCTCCGCTTTGCACCAATAGGCCAAATCCATTACCTTGACTAGGAGATACAAAAACAGTTTGTTGTGCCTAAAATAAACTTTTGCTTCAATGAGACATTTTTCTTAAAATGATCTAAATCATGAAAAACTGTTGTCAAAAATATATTTTAGGTCAAACAAAACATAAGCTTTTTGTGGGTTTGTGTCAAGGAAGATGTTTGCAAATTTTTGAAAATTTGAAAATTAGAGTTTCAAAACCCCTGAAAATAGGACCTTCCCAAAAATGATTGAAAATGATTTTGATAGGATTAATCGACTTCACGATCACACTAGTCAAGTCAAAAACACCAAAAAGTTTGTTTTACTCTGGTGGGTCTATTCTCATTTTTCAAGAAGAAAGTTGAGACTTCCTTAACTATTAATGGCAGAATGGCTAGTACCAAGTGGCGAAATCTAAGGCTCGAAAGCTCCAACGAAGAAACCATGGCACAAATGCTCAAAACGATGCTTTGCGATGAAGGGGATTTTCAAAAGTGAAAAATGTTGAAAATTGGCTAATTCTGGAGAATGCATGCCTTGCTACCAAGAGGAGGCAATACATTCAAATGCTTTAGTCATTTTTCCAACACCCATACACGTAGTATAATGAAGGTGATTGCTAGGATGCACACATCCATGTCATCAATGACAATACTCAAATCAGTCATGATGCACGATGAACGCGAAGTGCGAGGAGATGAAGATTTTCAATGAAAATGATGAAGTTGCGGTCAAAAGAGCCCCTGTTGACTAGGGGCGCCCATGAGTTCAAGAGGTCAAAGGAAGTCATCAAGACTTGCCTAGATAGTCATCTCCTTCATGTTTCTGGTGGCTTCCCAGCACATCGTCAAGCACGGTCACTTGATTCACCAAATCATCGGCAAATGTAAGCGAAGTCAGAAGATGTAATACAAGTGCTATGAAAATGACAGTCAAACATGAGAAAAAGCGCCCTTGTTGACTAGGGGTGCCCTTGAATTAGATGGTGCAGATGTCAGTTGTTGAACAGACTTGTCTTCAAGTGATCTCCCCAACATCAACTTGGCTTCGCAATGACCCTATTTTCCAACCTACAAGACACATCAAACGACAGGAGTTGTTAAGCATTCAAGCATGCAAAATGGATGGTAAATCAGTGCACATCAAGGAAAAACCACCCTTGCTAGTCAGGGGCGCCCTTCATTTTGAGTAAACTGATGAAGTCTTCAACAATTGCTTTCTAGCATGCATATGTTCAACACTCTCTTAGCCCCGCAATCAATCCAACTACATGTTCACAAGACCTGTCAAGCATTCATAGGCAGAGATCAAGCAAAAAACACCAGAGATGAAGGTTGAATGAAGAACATGGAGAAATTGAACAAGTTTCAAGGAAAATGCATCTTCCTAGAAATAGGCATCCAACTTTTTGGGCAATTAGATGCAGTTTGTAAGCTCGGTGACCTCCAAGATGACCTTCTCCATTGTGATTAGTCTCAACAATGACATCGTTAGCAAAGACAACAAACTAATCAAACACCCAACGATAGAGATCAAGTTAGGGCAGCTCGTGAAAGTTTACAACATGAAATAACTAGTCAAAAGGTCAAAGGCGCCCTTGCAAGTCAGGGATGCCCAAGCTTTTAAGGCATCTAAATCAACTTTCAGGTTTTGTGAACCCAGTCATCTTTTCCAAGGCTAAAGTGGTTACTCATCCCATGCTTCAAAAAGATCATCAGACTCATCTGTCAGTAGTGATCTCAAATCAAAGCATGAAGGGTCAAAATGGAGGAATTGAAGAACACTCAAAGAAAATTGACTAAGTCTAAAGCTAAAAGCGCCCCTACTAGGAAAAGGTGCCCTTGAATTTGAGGCATTAGACTCAGGTTTTGAGCTTTACAGCTCCCAGGCACACTTCATTAGAGTTATTCCATCTCAGCAATGGATCTATCAGCAACATCTCAAGATCAACTCAGCAACCAAGATCAAGGATTGAACAGAGGCACTTCATCATGAAAAAGAATGAAAATATCTTTAACTTCTCAACTTGGACGCCTAAAGTCAACATAGATCCAGTTGACTGAAGTTAAGATATTTTCCATGTCTAAAACGTCCCCAAATTGGTGGAAATCAATGATGTGAGCTCCAGATCAAGTAGAAAGACTCCTCCATCATGTGTTGGTGCCTAAACTTGATTGATTCAACATCAAACACTATTTATCAAGTCTAGGCTTCATTATTCATTGTTTCTCTTTGCAGGTTTAAGCTCAAGAACAACAATTTCTTCTCCAAGACGTCTTTTCAAGATCTAATAGAAGCGTTTTCACCATTCATATTTTTGAAGATCAGTTGCACAGAGGGACAATTTATCAAAGGTTGCATCTAGAGGCATAATTTTCTTGAAGATCCAGAAAGGCGGTTGATAACTTCCAATCTTCTTATCTTTTTCTTCTATTTTTGTCTTAGATCTTCTTACATGTCCAAGAAAACAACAGATAATCATAGATCTAACCAAATGGGTATGATCAACACAACTATTTCAACAAAACCCACTTGTTGAAGTTTTCCAAAAACAGTAACTTTGTTGCCCCTAATTTTAGAGATTTCCGAAAAAAGTTGTGAATTTGAAAATCAAACGAACTAGGTTTGTTCAACATTGAAGCACTAACAACACCCATGTGTCAGTTTTTTCCAGAAAAATACTTCTCGGTGGGTGGCTATTTTTAGGGGTTTTCAGAATTGTCTGAACATATCCGTGTTTACATTCAATAGTCAAGTTTTTCATAATACAATACTCTCAGGTTAAAATCAAGACCAAAATGGTTCTACTTCACAACATTCTGAAAACACTCGACATAGACATGCATCAAATGAAGCTCATAGTTAAGGTGGATGCCTTGGAAGGCATAAATGACATCGTTGTTCAATGTATAGCCAAATGTGGAAGGTAGTCATTTCAAACATAGAGCTACCTCCAGTTACTACCATGCTGCCTTCCACATTCCATGTCAACAAAGCCTGGATGATGCAGTTGCAAAGAAGATCGAATATCAAATGCAGATTGTGAGAGGCAAAAGAAGTCAATGACTGGCTAGAGGAACTGTTGACTAGAGGTGATGAGGTGTCAAACACCTACTTAGGACTCATACCCTTCAAAATAGCATTAATGGCAACATGAGTTAACTTGATGCCTCATTCCAAGTTAACTCACTGTCCCATTGATCATGCATGTCAGATCCCACTAATTATAGATGTATATCTCATATCTCCACTAATTGTAATTGGAGGCACTTTTTGTAATTGAAGTTCACTTTTAGTTTAGTTTCATTTAATTGAAGTAGATTTACAGCTAACTGCTTGTTCACCTACTTTTAGACATAGGAATAAATCTTGCAGATTGACAAGAACTAGTTGTTAACTCAAGGAGATTTTAGGGTTTCCTACTCCTTTGAGTTTCTATAAATAAGAGCCTTTTCTCATTATTTTGTAACCTTTATTTACTACGCAAAATTGTTGTGCCATTGTTGCCAACAAGCTTGCAAGTGCATATTTGTTCACTTTTGGATGAGAGTTGTTTGGTTTTGATAAGCAATTGTGTATGATTTCGTACCTTTGTTGTACCAAACCTTTGTAATTTGTTGAGAAAGTTTGAAGAAAGAAATCAGAAAGCACATGAAATTTGATCTAAAGATTCGAGTTCTTTCAACGTCTTGTTGTTACAATCTATTGTTTCAATCTCCCCCTTGGACAGGTGTCGTCACCTCCTTGGGTATTTTGTTAATTATTGTTGTTTGGTGTTGTTTAATGAGTTTTATTTCAGCCTACACTTTGGACAGGTGTCGTCACCTCCTTAGGAATCGTGTTAGCCAAATCATCATACTTTGTTGTTTCTAGTGAGTTGTACCCTAGCCTATACCTCGGACATGGGTTCCTCCCCCTTGGCAAGTCTAAGATTCATCTTACCATAAGAGTGATTACTTGTTTAAAGCCTTATTCGAACATAAATATGAGAGTTTAGAGCCTCATACGCATTCTGAAAGATGGTCAGACCAAGCAATCAAACCAATCCATTCCCGCTCCTATGCCCTCATGCTCTATTTACCTTGAGGTTATAGGATAGATTAAAAGTAGTTTAGTTGTAGCTAAGATCTACAGAAACCAAAGAAAACCTTAGTTGCAGCGCATTGTGTTTATGCACCCTTGTGTCCTGCTCGTTGAGTAAAAAGGATAGGAACACTTAGCCCATTTTTCTTTTACACAAACATTAGCAAACAAGAGGGAGCTTCCCCTCTATAATTTGAAGAGCAGTCATCACACACTATGCATAGTTGTCCGTTTCCAATAAGTACTCCAGAGGTGCTAATTGAAACGCTAACAATTTTTTGGAACCTATCGTGGGGAAACGAGGCATAAAACTTCAAGATAAAGCTAATGCTTTTATGTCATGGGAATGATCCTCTGGCATCCAATTGCATGATTCATACAAGAAGCAATGGATGGTAACAACAATAACGTTGGAAAGAGACGTCCACCTTCATTGCCTTGGGGTAATAACATTGGACCTTTGTCTTTTTAGGTAAGTCATGAGTTACCTAAAGGGTCAAGGAAGCACTTTCCCTGATTTCACAACGATGGAAGTCGACACCCAGATGAACATTTTGTTGCATTCACAATGGTTTGCACCGTCTTGCATGTGTCGCATGAAGACATCGCAATCGATCTCTTTGTGGAGACTCTTGTTGGGAATGTTGCAAACTGGTTCAATCACCTGAAGCCAGGCATTATTACAAGTTGGGAAACTATGAGCAAGAAGTTTTTGATGAGATTCAAGCCCACTGAAGACAATCATATGTTGTTTTCCCAACTTGAAAATTCAAAGATGGAACACAACCGGCACATGAGGGAATTTGTATGAAGATTTAATTGTCTGGTTACAAGACTTTCTTCTACGCTCAATCCATCACTAGATATTTTGATGAGTTGTTTCATAAATGCTCTTCCATCAGAGATAGCCTTCTTCCTGAAGATGGCAAAAGAAACAAAGTTGAAGAGTGTGCAAGAACACGCCATCAAGTTGGAGGATAATATGATCACTTTTGGCATGATGAAAACATATTCTATCAGATCTCTAGTTCAACAACTGTACTGGCCAAAGAGAGACAATCTTCAGCGATGGTTGCCAACATCTCCATCAAGACCAATGATTGAAGCTGCACACAGTGCAGTATTTTGATGCTTGCATGACACTAATGAACATACCGAATTTACGTGTCCTAAGAATCTGAGAATGACCCAAATCATGGGATACGTTGAACCTGCTCCTAGTTCTAGTTTTGTATCAACAAGTTCGAATATTGTCTTACCACAGATGGACAACTTCGATGATGACTTCACAACAGGATACTTTGAACCCGTTATTAAAGAAGAAAAAGAAGCATACCATTAGTATTCTCTTGCAGTGAATCATGAAAAAATTTCAACAACTATGTCTACACGTGTTTAAAACTTCAAATCACAGAAAGAAGAGGAGGAAAGATGAAGATCAAATGAGAAGGGTGAAGAGGTGCCTTCCACTTCCAATCCCAGGTCTTCATAGAAGAACGCTATGCCAGTTGCTCAAGATCCGTCTTCAACAAATTTTGACATCATAGCTTCCATGATGAAGACTAAGGTACAAATCTCTCAACTGGAATATCTTCAGGATTATCCAAAACAACTAGATCAGATTCTGGATGTTGTAAAGAAGTAGGTTGTGCTCAAGTCATCTATTCCAATAGGAGCAAAGACTGTAATGGTTCCCGGTAATTATGTGACTCTGTCAGAGATAGAAACTGAAGATCAGAACATTGCTTGTTCTGAAAAGAGACTGACAAGGGACACAAAGTCATGGGAAATATAGTTTGGTGGAGGTTATTCATCAGCAGTTTCAGAAGTGGGGGAAATGATCATCTCCTCTAAAGGACAGTTGCACCCATCTGTGCAATTATAATTCATTGAAGCTAAGAAATAGGTGTTTTTGTTAGGCCTCAAAGATTCTGAAGACATGGGAATCAAACTCCTGTGTTAAAGGAGATCCAGAGCTGATCCATGATCCAGTCAAAGGATATTTTTAGGTCAACAAAGATCACCTACAACATTATAAAAATTGAGTTTGGAACTTGATTAATTAGTTGAAGAATTCAATACCCCGAGGACGAACTACTACATTACTAATGCCCCAGGGGTATCAACTTTCCCATTTGCATCATATTCTAACTTTTGTCAGAGTACCTTTTCTTGGATATATGAATATCCGAGAATCTTCATCCCAAAAGGATTATCTCCTGCAATTCATATCAGAAGAGAAGTAAAGTCTTTTAGTTAGAAGCAACATCTATGCGAGGCTCTTTCGCTACCATGAAGCAGGCAATACTTGAAACATTTCATCCCTTCGGGGATGGGGTGAGTTCTTTGTAAAATAATTTTATTTTGCTTTAACTTTATGTTGTTATGTGTTTCCCTGTTTTGTGAAGTATTGTCATGTTTTAGGTGATTTCTTAGGTAGTCTTGTTTTAGGTGAGCTCCAATTAATAGGTGAACTGCAATTGATAGGTGAATTAGGAAATAAGAGTTGACTCCATTTCCCAACTAATAAGAGTATTGGTCTTCAAAACTAGAGATTCTTGGTTCTCCTATGCCGTAAGTATTCGACATGGTCACCAAACAAAGCCTAATGTTGTACCCAAAATAAATTTTTGCTTCAATGAGACATTTTTCTTAAAATGATCTAAATCATGAAAAATTGTTGTCAAAAGTATGTTTTAGGTCAAACAAAACATAGGCTTTTGTGGGTTTGTGTCAAGGAAGATGCTTGCAAATTTCAAAAAAATTGAAAATTAGGGTTTCAAAACCCCTATTTTTAGGAAAACCCCTAAAAATAGGACCTTCCCAGAAATGATTGAAAATGATTTTGATAGGACTAATTGACTCCACGATCACACTGGTCAAGTCGAAATCACCAAAAAGTTTGTTTTACTCTAGTGGGTCTATTTTCATTTTTCAAGAAGAATGTTGAGACTTCCACAGCCATTAATGGTAGAATGGCCAGTACTAGGTGGAAAAATCTAATCCTTGAAAGCTCCAACGAAGAAACCATGGAAAAATGCTCAAAAAGATGCTCTACGATGGAGGGAATTTTCAAAAGTGAAAATTATTGAAAATTGGATGTTTAGAGAATGCATGCCTTGCTACCAAGAGGAGGTAATGCAGTCAAATGCCTTAGTCATTTTTCCAACACCCATGCATGCAACATGGTGAAGGTGATTGCTAGGATGCACGTGTTTGTGTCGTCAACGACAATGCTCAAATAAGTCATGATGCATGAAGAACGCGAAGCACGAGGAGATGAAGATTTTCAATGAAAATGATGAAGTTGTGGTCAAAAGAGCCCCTACTGACCAGGGGCGCCCATGAGTTCAAGAGGTCAAAGGCAGTCATCAAGTCTTGTCTAGATAGTCATCTCCTTCATGTTTCTAGTGGCTTTTTGACACATCATCAAGCACAGTCACCTGATTCACCAAATCACCAGCAAACATAAGTGAAGTCATAAGATGTTGTAATGCAAGTGCTATCAAAATGATAGTCAAACATGAGAAAAAGCGCCCCTATTGACCAGGGGTGCCCTTGAATTAGATGGTGCAGATGTCAATTGTTGAATAGTTTCATCTTCAGTTGATCTCCCCAACATCAGCTCGGCTTCGCAATGAACCTGTTCACTAGCCCATGAGACACATCAAACAACAACAACTGTTAATCATTCAAGCATGCAAAATGAATGGTAAATCAATGCACATCAAGGCAACAACACCCCTGCTAGCCAGGGGTGCCCTTCATTTTGAGTAAACTGATGAAGTCTTCAATGATTGATTTCTACCAGACATCTATTCAGCACTCTCTCAACATCGCAATCAATCCAGCTACAAGTTCATAGGACTTGTCAAGCATTCATAGGCAAAGATCAAGCAGAAAACATCAAAGATGAAGGTTGGATGAAGAACATGGATAAATTGAAGTGTCAAGGAAAATGCATCTTCTTAGAAATAGGTGCCCAACTTTTTGGGCAATCAGATGCAGTATGTAAAATCAATGACCTCCAGGATGACCTTCTCCATTGTGATTAGTCTCAACAATGACACCGTCAGTAAAGACAATAGACTAATCAAACACCTGATGATAGAGATCAAGCTGGGGAAGTTTGTGAAAGTTTACAACATGAAATAACTAGTCAAAAGGTCAAAGGTGCCCCTATAAGTCATGGGCGCCCAAGCTTTTAAGGCATCTAAATCAACTTTCATGTTTCGTGAAGCCAGTCATCTTTTCCAAGGTTGAACTAGTTACTCATCCCATGCTTCAACAAGATCATCAAACTCATCTATCAGTAGTGATCTTAGATCAGAGCACGAAGGGTCAAAATGGAGGAATTGAATAACACTCAAAGAAAATTGACTAAGTCTGAAGCTATAAGTGCCCCTGCTGTGAAAAGGAACCCTTGAATTTGAGGCATCAGTCTCAGGTTTTGAGCTTTACAACTCCCAGGCACACTTCATTAGAGTTGTTCCATCTTAGCAATGGATCTATCAACAACATATCAAGATCAACTAAGCAACCGAGATCGAGGATCAAATAGAGGCACTTTAGTATGAAAAAGAATGAAGATATCTTCAACTTCTCAACTTGGACGCCTAAAGTCAACATAGATCTAGTTGATTGAAGTTAAGATATTTTTTCCATGTCTAAAACGTCCCCAAATTGGTGGAAATCAATGATGTCAACTCTAGATCAGGCAGAAAGACTCCCCCATCATGTGTTGGCGCCTAAACTTGATTGATTCAACATCAAACACTATGTATCAAGTCTAGGCTTCATTATTCATTGTTTCTCTTTGCAGTTTGAAGCTCAAGAACAACAATTTCTTCTCCAAGACGTTTTTCAAGATCTAATAGAGGGGTTTCATTATTCTTCATATTTTTGAAGATCAGTTGCACAAAGGGACAATTTATCAGAGGTTGCATCTAGAAGCATGATTCTCTTGAAGATCCAGAAAGGCAGTTGATAACTTCCAATCTTCTTCTTGTCTTTTTCTTCTATTCTTGTCTTAGATCTTCTTGCATGTCCAAGAAAACAACAGATAATCACAGATCTAACCAACTGGGTATGATCAACACAACCTTTTCAAGAAAACTCACTTGTTGAATTTTTCCAAAAATAGTAACCTTGTTGCCCCTATTTTTAGGAATTTTTGCAGTCACAAATTTGAAAATCAAACTAACTGGGTTTGTTCAACATTGAAGCACTAACAACCTGTGTTAGATTTTTTTTGAAAAAATACTTCTCGGTGGGTGGCTATTTTTAGGGGTTTTCAAAAGTTGTCTGAACATACCCGTGTTTACAGTCAACAGTCAAGTTTTTCAGAATACAATAAGTTTTTCAGAATACAATACTCTCATGTTGAAATCAAGACCAAAATGGTCCTACTTCACAACTTTCTAAAAACACTTGACACAAACATGCATCAAGTGAAGCCCATAGTCAAGTTGGACGCCTTGGAAAGCATAAATGACATCACCATTCAATGGATAGCCAAATGTGAAAGGTATTCATTCCAAACATAGATCCACCACCAGTTACTACCAAACTACCTTCCACATTCCATGTCAACAAGGCAGGATGACACAATTGCAAAGAAGATCAAATATCAAAAGTAGATTGCGAGAGGTAGAAGAAGTCAATGACTGGATAGAGGAATTGTTGACTAGAGGTGCTAAGTAGTCAAACACCTAGTTAGGATGTCCTACCCTTCAAAATAGCATTAGTGGAAATAAGAGTTAACTTGATGCCTCATTCCAAGCTAACTCACTGTCCCATTGATCATGCATGTCAGATCCCACCAATTATGAATGTCTATCTCATATCTCCACTAATTGTGGATCTCTATTTTGGAGGCACTTTTTGTAATTGAAGTTCACTTTTAGTTTAGTTTCAGTTAACTGAAGTAGATTTTCAGTTAACTGCTTGTTCACCTACTTTTAGACATAGGAATAAATCTTGTAGATTGGCAAGAACTAGTTGTTAAATCAAGGAGATTTTAGGGTTTCCTACTCCTTTGAGTTTCTATAAATAAGAGCCTTTGCTCATTATTTTGCAACCTTTTATTTACTATGCAAAATTGTTGAGCCATTGTTGCCAACAAGCTTGCAAGTGCATATTTTTTCACTCTTGGATGAGAGTTGTTTGGTTTAGATAAGAAATTGTGTATGATTTTGTACCTTTGTAATTCGTTGAGAAAGTTCAAAGAAAGAAATCAGAAATCACGTGCAATTTGATCTAAAGATTCAAGTTCTTTCAACGTCTTGTTCTTACAATCTATTGTTTCAATCTCCCCCTTGGACAGGTGTCATCACCTCCTTGGGTATTTTGTTGTTAATTATTTTCATTTGGTTTTGTTTAATGAGTTGTATTTCAGCCTACACTTCAGACAGGGGTCGTCACCTTCTCAGGAATCCTGTTAGCAAAATCATCATACTTTGTTGTTTCTAGTGAGTTGTATCCTAGCCTATACCTCAGATAGGGGTTCCTCCTCATTGAAAATTCTGAGATTCATCTTACCATAAGAGTGATTACTTGTTTAAAGCCTTATTCCAACATAAATCTTAGAGTTTAGAGCCTCAGACACATTCTAAAAGATGGTTGGACCAAGCGATCCAACCAATCCATTCCCGCTCATATGCCCTCATGCTTTGTTTACCTTGAGGTTATAGGATATATTAAAAGCTAGTTTAGTTGTAGCTAAGATCTACATAAACCAAAGAAAACATTAGTTGAGCGCATTGTGTTTATGCACCCTTGTGTCCTGCCCGTTGAGTAAAAAAGATAGGAACACTTAGTCCGTTTTACTTTTATACAAACATCAACAAACAAGAGGGAGCTTCCCTTCCATAATTCAAAGAGCAGTCATCACACACTGTGCATAGTTGTCTCTTTCCAATAAGCACTCCATAGGTGCTAATTGAAACGCCAACACAGTCACAAGAGCTTGCCAAGTTATTTATGACAACTACAAGATCACAACGCAGGAAGAAAATGGAAGCAAGCAAAAATAGCACCAACATCCCACCAACAAACACCACAAGTTATGGAAGGGACCCATGAGGATATAAACCAAGCAAACACACCTATTGACAATATAACCTTGCAGTTACAAAATAACAATCAACTCGATTACCAAAAAAATCAATTGAACAACCAACAACAAAATCAAGAGGAGACAAATCAGGGAGGGAAATAGAGGCAATTCGATCAACCAATAAGGAAATTCACCCCTTTGGGAGAGACTTTAGAGGTAATCATGCACAAACTATTACAACAAGACCTTATCAAAATCAACGATAGTCCAACTTATGGTGAACCAAACTTTAATCCCCCTAGGTATAGATTGTATGAACAACGTGAGCTCCACAAAATCAAAGGTCATGATACATCATAATGTGTTACACTCAAAAATCTCATCCAAGACCTTATTGATCAAGGAGAAATAGTTATTGAAGATGATGTTCAAGGCTCAAACACTAATGACAACAATGACAATGTCTCAACCTCAAAAGCTGAAAACAACGATCAAGAGCTATCTATTTCTGATCACATTGATAATTTCTCTACATCATCCAATTAGCAAGAGGACATAAATCAAGAATTTAATCCCAAGCATAATCAAAATCAATCACCCAAGTCTATCAATGATCCAGTCCAAGATATATTAACATCATCCAACCTCATGGCAGTACATATTGATGGTCAAGAGACTCTTCAGCCAACACTTATACCCAATGAATAAAATCTAAGCGAAGATTTATCACCCATATGTCCACATTTTGAGGAAATCCAAGGATCCTTTATAAACAATCCTTTCTTTGAAATTGATCCAAAGCATGCGAAAGATAATACCACACAAAGTCAAGATCAAGAATCCCTATCATCAAAATACTACAATGACTTGGCAGATATCTTCCAAGACATCCAAGGTTTTCCAAAAGAAGAACAAATCCATATACCAAGCACACATACATCTACTCATGAGATGCTTGCTCCTAATGGACATGCAGATGATCTTCATCCAAGACAAGAGTCTCATACTCTTGATGAAATTACCAAGGAACAAGAATCACCTACTCTTAACATCTTTACACATGATCAAAGCATAGCAAAATCTATAGACATATCAAAAATTGATCAAGAAGAAGAATTAAAATCAGAAACATGCTTTAGGAAGGTTGAAGACATCGAGCATGAAAATATGTAGCACGGTATCTTAAGATCAGAAAAGATAAATAGCAATCCTGAACAACAAAGCACTATGTATACAATAGTCAAAGAAGCATTGATATATCTTAGGGCCATAAAAATATGATATTTCACAGGTTCAAGTTGAAAATATCAATCAGGAAGTTATCCCTCATATGAAGGATCCTATCAGTGAAGAAGCTATCACATGTGAAGATACACAACAAAGCAGAGAAGGATTGGCATCTTGTTTCCAAGGTAAGACATATCCTTGTCCAAATAAATTTTTTCAATGGATTCATTATCAAGACATAGGATTAGGCCTACATGAACAAGGTATCCTAGAACCAGTGCAGACTATTGGAAATCCTAAGCATCAAGCTCTTGGTTATTCAACAATTAAGGGATCTAAACATCTCAGGGATACCTCTATAATACTGGGGGCAACTTTATCTAATGCAAGCATCAAAATAGAGAGCACAAAGATTCCTTATGATGAAATTGCTACCAATTCTACAAGTAGCTATGTAATGAATCATCATCCACGTATATTTCAACCCTCAGATTGGGACCAACTGTTACCCCAAAATTTGAGCTAGAATTTTTTTGAGTTTTTGTGCATTTTCCTCTTGTATACCCTTGAACATGCAAGATCACAAAAACAATTGAATTTGAGAGCCCATAAGAGCTGGTATAGAATCCTTTGATGGGCTTGTTCCTAACCCTGTCTTGCTCATGCTGGCCAGTTTCCATGTCAAAATACCTTACAATTTGCAAAAAAATTGAACTCCACATTTTCTCGCCTATAAATTGCAAATGAAGCTAAAATATTACTTTTGTGATGCTGGAGCTCAAGTGATTTCTAGGTTTTCCTCCAGACAGTCAAATCATCTTCTTGTCCAAATTTCATACGAAACAAAGTTATTTGTGAAAGATATGAAGCTTTTTCATCTTTGGCTAAAACATGGTTTCAAAGTTTCCAAGTCAAATTCTGGCCAAAATATATCTCTCCACATCATAAAAGTTATCAAATTGCATTAACATTTGTGATTATTTTGAAAAGTATTATGTTTCTAAAAGCGAATGATTTCATTAAAATTATAAGTTTATGGCAACTTCAAAGTTGGAGGATTTTATTAAAATACATTGTTGGGTGATTCGTGAGTTCTTGAACTTAAAAAATCACTGATTGGAGTTTAAAAGTTCATAAATCCACCGATTCCCCGACTCCTTTGCAAACGGTCATCGAAACTTAAGGAGATGCTCCAAAGCCCTAAAGTTGCCAATAGCCAATGCCTGCCTTTGAAATGCGGTGACTACAAGATATGTGCTCAAAGTGGATTTGTTGACAAGCTTTACAAACTCGCAAATAAATGTAATTGGCGGGTGAAAGCCAACAATGCCTCGCAAGCATCCTCTAAAAACTAGTAACATAAGAGTTAGAATAACATATAAAGTACCTCAAACATAATATGTATGCAACATATGGAAGCATAGACAAGGCAACAGACTGTTGACTATAATATTTATAGGGTGTTCACGTAATGAAATTGTTAAATTGTCTTAAGCCACAAAGGACCGATTATTCCTAGTGGTGTTTTCCTTGGGCCCCCTATGGTTGTAATTACCAGTTTGAGTTTGAAATGCTCTAGTAGACATGGCGGTGAAGCAAGAAAACACAAAATGATTGATAGTGCACTTCAATGAAATAGTCTCATGAATTGTGACATATGTGAGCATTGTAATGCTCAAAAAATTGTCTTGCAAATCTATTAGTTGCTCCTAGTGTCGAACCTCCTATGGATGTGAATATCAGTATGCTTGGGTAAGCAAAAAATTTCGAAGTAAATGCAGTCAATAGGTGTAGAATTATACTCCACAACCCTTGCCAATACTCTTAGCTGACTATACCATAGAAATGGGAAGATCGTTGCAAGAGATTTTAATTGGAATGATTTGAAGACAAGATATGCACAATGTGAATTCGTTGAACTTGGTGTAGCAATGTTCATGGTTGAAATTACAAGGGTGCATGTGTAACTGAGGATACACTAGCAAAGTCTATTATGAACAAACCAAAGGAGGCGACACAAATGAATGGCTTACGATTTCCTTTGAATATGCAGAGAGGCTAATGAAATGAGATGCCTTAAACAAAAGCTATTTTCTCAATTTGTAAACCAAAATATGAGGTTTCTATCACCAAAGAACTCTCAGACAGTGGAGATGCATTTTAATACAGAGAAGATGGCAAAGGTAATCGGCAGGTTGGCAGAGAAGACACCTGAAGAAGGAAATCAAGTGAGCGGTTTACTGGTGAGAAAGGTTTCACATACTAGATAATGGCTCCTGAAGATCTTCATGTATTCACTCAGCTTGCAAAAGGAACTATTACACAGTGACTATCAATCCCATAGAAGGGAGCATTCTCTATACTTAAGAACCATCTCCAACAATAAGGTGTAGAAATTTCGAACGATGGAATTCCTACTCTTAAAGTTCATGGAAAATGGCCTTCCATACGAGTGTTGTTGAAGATCATGTAGCAATTGTTATCATTTAGAAAGAAGGTGCCTTTTCTTGGTAGTAATTGATCTAAAAAGATAGTCAAGAGACAGGGTAGTAGAAGATGCATATGGAAAGTTTAGATACCTGGACATCTTCAGGGATGATATTTGATACACCCAAATCTATTGGAGAAGCACAATTCAAAGTGTCTAATGCAGCTAAAGCATTTTCCTTATCAAATAAGGCAGAGAAGAGCTTCAATTATATAGTATTGATTAAAATAATTTTGAAATTGGGAACTCCCGTCAAATAATTTAAGTTATTATTACAATTCTTCTTTCTTTACTTAAGTTAGGAAATTTTCTAAATGTAACTAATTGAAAATCAAGAGTCGTATGTTTAGGAAGTAAGAAGGGGTTTTATTAATGTAACTTACTTTCAAGAAGAGGTTATGAGAAGAGGAAAAGACATTATTTTCTTTTCAAGAATTAGTTACAAAGGTAAAAATGGAACCTCTATAAACTCACCGAAGACAAGTGTAGGGGATCTTTTTTTTCATCTATCCAGGAATAGGGGAAGCAGCAGGTGCAGTTTTATTTTCTTTTTCACACAGTTTGCCATAATAGAGGATTGAGTCTGTGAACTCATATTTTGTATTGGAGGGATAAGGGAATTTATTTATAAATCTTTGAATTTATTAATGATTTTCTCTGATTGCAATGTCCTATTTGTCTTTGTAATTTTTCTTCAGTACATGTTATCTGTTATCAAATTGTGTAGGTGCCTATCTTTGAATCTGTGAATTCAAGTTATTTCATCTATTGAAAGGGGAATTTTCTACTCGTTCTTTTCTTGTTTCTCATCCATGGGTGTGGGAGGAGTGAACTTTGTATCATTTTTTTGCATTCACTTCATCCTGAATTTAATCTTTCCCATCTGTGTCATAACGATGTACATATGTTAGA
Organism: Sequoia sempervirens; assembly: GCA_007258455.2. Taxonomy (NCBI): domain Eukaryota; kingdom Viridiplantae; phylum Streptophyta; class Pinopsida; order Cupressales; family Cupressaceae; genus Sequoia; species Sequoia sempervirens. Next base: position 226,560,910 of record VDFB02281492.1, on the reverse strand, counting down.
TTTCCTTTTTCTTCTTTTAGGTTAAAGGCATATCCAGATTTATTTTAATTGTTTTCTATCATACGAAGGTAGCTGCGCCTTCCAAAATAAGCAAAGAGTCGGTGTAGAAAATCCTCTCACCCAACTCAATTGTTGGTTCATTTTTGTCTTTCAATTCCAAGCATTTGTGAGTCATTTTTAGAACTATTTTTGAAAGGAAAAAATATGGACTAACATATTTTTGGCAACTCCGTTGGGGATAGGAATCGAAGTCTTGGTGTTTTCTTTCCTCATAAATTCAAAGGTGCCTCCCCGAGGAGGAAGGCTGGCGGCTCTGTTTGATGAAATGTACTTAAAAACTTTTTGTTATAGCAAAGACCTATCTGATTTATTTTGTAGAATTACATTATGGCATTGATTTCTTTCCAGCCATGGGGAAATCACTTTGGTCCTCTTTCTTTGCCTGTGTATTCACCATTTCCTGAAGGATCGAGAAAGAATTTTCCAAAGTTTGGTGGAGAAGGCTCTCAAGATGCTAAAGATCACATTCTGGCATTCACAATTGCATGTGGCATTTTGGGGGTAAGTGAAGAAAATGTTTTTGTCAGATTATTTATTGAATCTTTGATTGGGCCTACAGAAGATTGGTTTTGTTATTTAGAAGAGAAGTGCATAACTGATTGGGATTCTTTGAAAAAGAAGTTCTTAGCAAGATATAAGGGCCCTGTTGATGAAGCTACTCTACTGAATCAATTTTTCAACATCCGTAAGCAAGAAGATGAGCCAATCAGAGACTTTGTGGATATATTTAATTGGCTGCTCAAAAAGATCCTTGCACCCATTCAGCCAAGTAAGTAACTTCAGCGTTGTATTTTCATTTCCTCTCTACATTTATATGTTCAGTTTGAATTGAAAAGAAGTAGGGTGAATGACATAGAGATTGCACAACAAGAGGCTATAAAAATAGAAGATGATTTTATTTTGAGTGGTCTATGGAAGCCATATCAAGTTGTAAATGATTCAAGTAGTGAATCCATGAGGAAGCCTACTATGCTGAAACCAAATTTATAGCCTATATGTTTCCAAAAATTTCAGCCTCCTTCTATCGAATATCTTAATCTCTCTATTTTTTATTCAAAGCACTTTGGTAGAGATAAGGAAAGTGTTGTAGAAGTGAGACCTCATATGAACAAGAGAATGGAAGTTTATTATTTACATAGTGAGAGAGATAATGATGTATCTGTAAAATCCCCATGTGACGTAGAGGATGAACAATCCTTCCATAATACAAATGATGAGTTCAGTAGTGCAGATGATGTTGCTTTAGCCTCTTTATATGTTGCAGAAATAAGCTCATTCACTTTCAAAAATAAGAAAGAACAACTTAAAATTACACAACATAAAGATGAACTCTTGAATGTCTTCTCTCCTAATTGCACACAAATTGAATATGATTCCTTCACATTTCCTAAGCAAGATGAAATTGAGGTAGGGCTGAGAAAAGAAGTTAGAAATGAGTCCATTCTTGAATCTTTTCATTTTAAAAATCTGAATACCAAATTTTTTAAACAAGAGTTGGAAGATGATATTATTAGTAGTCATGATAATTCAAATGAAAGTGATAAAATGAATGTATGTGATGAGCCTCATGTTGTTTATATTCGAAATTGGTGCCTCAATGCATCTGAAGATGATTTTTTGTGTGGAGAAGAATCTATCTTATCTGATTTGCAACTTACAGGTGGGAATGATGAAATTTGTCACACAATGCATGAATTAGTTCCAACACAGAAAGATAATATTATTCTAGTTGAGCATAATTTTAAATCATGTGAGAGTTTTGTTTGCAATTAAGATTTTCATTCTTCTCCAACAAAACTTGATCCACTTTCAATTTTACATGAGTCACAAGTGGCTAATGATTGGGCTTCCAGTGATTCCACTAGTTGTTTTTAGGCATGGGATATCAATTTACTTGCTATAGAGAGAGGTGATTATATGCAAAAAAATATTGGGGCAGCCAGAAAAAAGTCTGTCTTATGATGTTTGTGTGGGTTGTCCAATCCAGGGGCTGACTTCTCCTTGTTTGCAAAATCAAGTGCATTCTAATATTACACATGAGATTATACAGGTTGATGCTGGTAGTCATATGCTGAGTAATGCTGATGTGAGTTGTCCAGTTGGAGAAGTGTACAATGAAGAATGGCTTCTTGGGCATCAAGTTACACCTAGAGGATTTTTATGTGATGTCCTTCATGTCATGGTAGTCGCCAGTTGGCAGTTCATTGTGTGTGTGCTTCTCATGTATCTGACACTATTCCACACCGACATCTATTTCTCCCAGCCTGTCAATGGCATTGCATGATCATTTTGGAGTCACTTGAGGTAGGGTCTTCATGACCATGTACATATTAGGAGTTTTGTTGTGTTGGTAGTGTAGTTGTTTCCTTTTCTTGTTTTTGCCATATTTTTGGCTTGTTCTGTCTCCTTTTTCCCTTGTGCTCTTTGACACTGCTACCCAATGGATTCATGCACTAGTCCACGCTTAATATTTTGGGTCCCTTACTTCGTCCTTTGTAGTCCTCATCCCCAATCAAAGCCCGTTGTTACCCAAAATTTTGAGCTAGAATTTTTTTGAGTTTTTGTGCATTTTTCTCCTATATACCCTTGAACCTGCAAGATCACAAAAACAATTGAATTTGAGAGCCCATAAGAGCTGCTATAGAATCCTTTGATGGGCTTGTTCCTAACCCCGTCTTACTCAATTTGGCCAGTCTCCATGTCAAAATATCTTACCATTTGCAAAAATTTTGAACTCCACATTTTCTCGCCCTTAAATTGCAAATGAAGCTAAAATATTACTTTTGTGATGTTGGAGCTCAAATAATTTATGTGTTTTTCTCTAGACAGTCAAATCATCTTCCTGTCCAAATTTCATATGAAACGAAGTTATTTTGTGAAAAATATGAAGCTTTTTCGTCTTTAGCTAAAGCATGGTTTCAAAGTTTTTGAGTCAAATTTTGGCCGAAATATCTCTCCACATCAAAAAAGTTATCAAATTGCATTGCCATTCGTGATTATTTTGAAAAGTCTTATGTTTCTAAAAGTGAATGATTTCATTAAAATTATAAGTTTATGGCAACTTCAAAGTTGGAGGACTTTATTCAAATACATTGTTGGGTGATTTGTGAGTTCTCGAACTTAAAAAATCACCGATTGGAGTTCTAAAGTTCATAAATCCACCGATTCCCCAAATCCTTTGTAAATGGTCATTGAAACTTAAGGAGAGGCTCCAAATCCCTAAAGTTGCCAATAGCCAATGCCTGCCTTTGAAATGCGGTGACTGCAGGATATGTGCTCAAAGTGGATTTGTTGACAAGCTTTACAAACTCATGAATAAATGCAATTGGCGGGTGAAAGCCAACAACGCCTCACAAGCATTCTCTAAAACCCAGTGCTTGAAGAGTTAGAATAACATATAAAGCACCTCAAACATAATATGTATGCAACATATGGAAGCATAGACACGGCTATAGACTGTTGACTATAATATTTGCAAGGTGTTCACGTAATGAAATTGTTAAATTGTCTTATGCCAGAAAGGACCGATTATTCCTAGTGGTGTTTTCCTCGAGCCCCCTATGGTTGCAATTACCAGTTTGAGTTTGAAATGCTCTAGTAGACATGGCGGTGAAGCAAGAAAACACAAAACGATTGATAACACACTTCAATGAAATAGTCTCATGAATTGTGACATATGTGAGCATTGTAATGCTCAGAGAATTGTCTTGCAAATCTATCAATTGCTCCTAGCATTGAACCTCATATGGATGCAAATATCAATATGCTTGGGTAAGCATAAACTTTTTCGATTGGTGCAGAATTATACTCCACGACCCTTGCCAATACTCTTAGGTGACTGTGCCATATAAATGGGAAGATCATTGCAAGAGATTTTAATTAGAATGCTTTGAAGAAAAGATATGCACAATGTGAATTCATTGAACTTGGTGCAACAATGTTCATGGTTGACATTGCAAGGGTGCATGTGTAACTGAGGATACATTGGAAAAGTCTATCATGAACGAACCAAAGGAGGCGACATAAATGAATGGCTTACGATCTCCTTTGAATATGCAGAGAGGCTAATGAAATGCGATGCCTTAAACAAAAGCTAATTTATCAATTTGTAAACCAAAATATGAGGTTTTTATCACCAAAGAACTCTCAGAAAGTGTAGATGCATTTTAATACAGAGAAGATGGAAAAGGTAATAGGCAAGTTGGTAGAGAAGACACTTGAAGAAGGAAATCAAGTGAGCGGTTTACTGGTGAGAAAGGTTTCACATACTAGATAATGGCTCTTGAAGATCTTCATATATTCACTCAGCTTGCAAAAGGAACTGTTACACAGTGACTATCAATCCCATATAAGGGAGCATTCTCTGTACTTAAGAATTGTCTCCAACAATTGTATGAAGGTGTAGAAATTTCAAACGATGGAATTCCTACTCTTAAAGTTCATGGCAAATGGCCTTCCATACCAGTGTTGTTGAAGATCTTGTAGCAGTTTTTGTCATTTAGAAAGAAGGTGCCTTTTCTTAGTAGTGATTGATCTAAAAAGATAGTCAAGAGACAGGGAAATAGAAGATGCATATGGAAAGTTTAGATTCCCGGACATCTTCAGGGATGATATTTAATACACCCAAATCTATTGGAGAAGCACAATTCAAAGTGTCTAATGCAGCTAAAGCATTTTCTTATCAAATAAGGCAGAGAAGAGCTTCAGTTATATAGTATTGATTAAAATAAGTTTGAAATTGGGAACTCCCATCAAATAATTTAAGTTATTATTACAATTCTTCTTTCTTTACTTAAGTTAGGAAATTTTCTAAATGTAACTCATTGAAAATCAAGAGTCATATGTTTAGGAAGTAAGAAGGGGTTTTATTAATGTAACTTACTTTCAAGAAGAGGTTACGGGAAGAGGAAAAGGCATTATTTTCTTTTCAAGAATCAGTTATGGAGGTAAAGATGGAACCTCTATAAACTCACCGAAGACCAAGTGTAGGGGATCTTTTTTTTCATCTATCCAGGAATAGCGGAAGCGGCAGGAGCAGTTTTATTTTATTTTTAACATAGTTTGTCATAATAGAGGATGGAGTTTGTGAGTTCTCATATTTTGTATTGGAGGGATAAGGGAATTTCTTTATAAATATTTGAATTTATTAATGATTTTCTCTGATTACAATGTCCTGTGTGTCTTTGTAATTTTTCTTCAGTACATATTATCTGCTATCAAATTGTGTAGGTGCCTAGCTTTGAATCTGTGAATTCGAGTTATTTTATCTATTGAAAGGGGAATTTTCTACTCGTTCTTTTCTTGTTTCTCATCTGTGGTTGTGGAAGGAGTGAATTTTGTATCATTTTTTTGCATTCACTTCATCCTAAATTTAATCTTTCACATCTGTGTCATAGTGATGTACAAATGTTAGATTTCCTTTTCTGCTTTCAGGTTAAAAGCATATCCAATTTTATTTTAATTGTTTTATATCATACGAAGGTAGTTGCGCCTTCCAAAATAAGTAGAGATCCGGTGTAGAGAATCCTCTTGCCCGACTCAATTGTTGGTTCATTTTTATCTTCACTTCTATGCATTTGTGAGCCATTTTTAGAACTATTTTTGAAAGGCAAAAATCTGGACTAACACCAACAACAAGAGAAAAAGCTATATCCATGGGAGAAACAAGTCATTGAAGCAAAAGAATAAAAAACAAAATGGACAAGAAAATTTTAAATGGATACAAAAGAAAAAGTAAGAAAATCATCCCTATCAAACTCCATTAGTCAAAGAAACTATGGGGAAAAGTAAAAAAGGGAAGTTCATCCATCAAAAAATTATAGCAATGCAAAAGAAAGCTTCAAGAGCGACCTACAAGGTATATCAAGACGTTGATCTCAATCGAATCTCAATATCCACCCATCATTGCTCATCATCCCAAGTTTGGATATTCAATGATTCCAAACTATCTACCAATCCATCTAAATCTTGTATCCCTTAATGCATTTTGCCATCCATGATATCCTAATCTCACATTAACCATGTGTTGGAAGCAACTCTTTATCATAAGGATTCTAAGGGTAGCCTATCGCGATGTGTGCATCAAGGTAAGGTTAACTCTGGTATCAACAAGGAAGATAAGAATTATTAGGGGTTGCATTCAAGTGCTTGCATCCTAGCAAAACAACTCCAAGTAGGATATCGTTGACACATCATGACAACAACAACAACCATATCAACACCAGTAGCATCTACATCAGCACCACGAGGTGGTTCAACATGAGTAGAAAATTGTCACTATGATGAAAACCTGGTAGATAGGTGTCTTGTGTGACATCAAAAAAATCAAGAAAATAGTCAACAGAAAAATTATCCTCCAGTGAAAACCACTATAGTGGCGCTTTGGACAAGTACCATAGTGAAAACCTGGAAAACAGGCATCATGTGTAGAATTGAGCATCTACGTACACCATTTCAGGTAAAAGCATCTTAGCTGATCCATAATAAATCCCATCCATTTTTATCCAAAATCCACCTTTCTTTGATCTTGACAAATGTTTGGTGTACACTTTACACTTGCTTATGGAAAACATCTTGACATGGGTCACTATCATTGATCCTATCCTATCTAGCATTATCTGAGCCATGCTGCATTGTCCGAAGGGGCATGTTTTATCCAAACATGTTATCCTATCACAAGCTAATCCATCACCTACATTCCTAGACATTGGGGGGCAAGTACTTACATCTTACTTCAAAATAAATCTTGATCTATTCCTTCTAGCTCACATTGTGATCTAGGCATTCTCCAAACAACATGGTGTGTCACATGGTACCTGTTGACACCAAAATTTGATGAGGTAATAGAGTCTTATGGGAAACTCAGTTTAAGGGGGACCTTTTGCGCTAAACTGAGTAACCTCCGGCTTTTAGAGAAGTCAGCTTCTTCTATAGTGGGGTTTGGAAAGGGAAAACGAAGCGGATATAATAAAGTAAAGTCTAACCTAAGGCGATGCGCTAAGATTTAATAATGGGCATGATAAATCATAGATTTAAGGGCCTGAATGGTGTTGTGTTCCAAAACATCAGAGACTTAAGATTATAGCATAGACAATTCATTTATTGACATAAAATAACGTTGCATACATTCTCACTACCAAGAAGAGTCATTAGACATGATCTAGGTAAGCAAACTTGCATCCAACATATATAGAAGTTCTTCAAATAAAGTGTTAAGACAATATAAAACACAGTTCACAATTTAATCAAATAACATGAAAAATAGAAAGGTCGAACAATTGGCACAGTCTGAGAGTTTTGCAATTAAATAAATTAGTAATAAAGGACTGGCATCTTTTTACTAAAACCAGCATGTTTTTCCCCAGTTCCAAACCATTTCTCATCAACAAAGAAAGTATATATATCAGGAAAACCTCCCACCGCTTCAGAGAATAGTAATAGAAAAGATCTCGCAATCTTCTGCAATGATGCCTGAATCAGAATATTCCCAAGGCCGTTACAATAGGATCGAGCCGGAACATAGCATCCAGTCATCTCGGGCACAAGTGCATCCTATGCAATGATGGCGGTGGTCCTGGTTAGACAAGTGTCATCCACTGGCATGAATGATTATTACAAGCAACAACCAATAACATTATTTGGTTCATTGCCCGCAAAATAGATCCACTACTTAGGCATGTGGCAGCCTTTCCCTACCCGCATGAACCTTTCTCCCATCGTTGTAGAGGATTTGTGAAAATGCAACACATGTCGAATGAGCCAAGTACCTTATCATAGTGGAGGGAACACTCATCAGCCGGGTGTAAAAGATGCGTGGCAGCATTTTGCTGCCCGTGGTTGCTATTTCATCCCTACGTTGAAAGATTTGCGAACGGTTGGCACATAGCAAGAGTCTACTGTAGCTAGAAATTGTGGGGCCTACCAGTACCTTTTAGGAATGAAGGATTTGTGGTAGCATTTCACAGCCCGATGAGGCATCAAGGAAACAAGGAATGAAAGCATCTCGCAGCCGTGACACGTGGAAGCATAGTGGAGTTTCCCTGGATTTGAAGGGAATGACGATACTCAAAGTTGCAAAGAGTAGATGTGTGGAGCGGTGGATCAAATCTTTGATAAAAGGCCAAGCAGACCTGGTGATGCATAGGTCGGCGCACAAAAAATAAACCCGAAGAGAGCTGGTTAAATATTTATCTAACATCTTTTGGCGACTATTAGGGGCATTTCGACTAAGGAACGGAGAACCCAAAATTTCTCTAGTTTTTTAGAATAAAGCCTTATCCATTAGGATAATGGAGTTAGAGATTGGAAAGAGCCACCTGCAAAGGCATCCATTCATCTTTGGACGGCTTCACTATGTTGCGCAAATTCTCTTGTGCTCCACTTAGATCAATAGTTTTCTTTGTGAGGTAGCATAGTGGGTAAACCGCCCCTTGCTTGTATATGAAATAGCAGTTGTGAGAGCGGATGAATGACTCCCTCAATTTTAGTTGTTGTGGGAGGATGGTTGAACTCCTTGAAAGCCTCTGGGTCATTTTCTTTCTCCTCTATAATTTCTGCAATCTGCGCAGTCGTGACAATAGAGCCATCCTTGAGGAACAGGGACGGCAGTCCCATCTTGCCTAACTCAGAGAAACTTCCTTGTATGCTATCCAGTGTCTTACTTAGAATAGCTGCAGCTGCCTTAGTGTGCTAGAAGGTGGGGTGGCAATGGATGAATTTTTTTGCCGTTTGAGCAGCAGCGTCCTGATCCTCAATACTCGCTCCAACCAGGATCTCATCAGAGACTGAGTATAGCTTGGTGAGCAGATCTTTTGCCTCAGGAACCCTCTCCAAGATGAACCATGGGAACTATTCAACCGTATCATGGGGCTCTTGGCTGAGCCTTAATGCCTTGTCAACAAATCGAAGGGTAGGCTGCAGTGTTAGGCAAAAAGTTTTAATTTTCTCCCAGTGAGAAATGTATAATTGCCTAACTAGCGGAATGATATCAGGCTATGTAGGGGGAGGTAGGAGAGAGGCTTTAAGCGAAGTAATCTCCACATCTCTTGAAATAATGGCCTCAGCCAATTCTTCCTTTTTCCTTTTCTTAGACGCCAGCTGCTCAACAGAGCTGCTCATTTCTTTATTCCAATTCTTCTCGGCTCGAGAGTGATTTGTTGAGTGCTCATCTAGAGAAGCTTTTGTCTCTGTTAGAAGATTAATCTTTACTTGGTAAAGGTTATTCTTTAATTGTAATTATTTATTAACTTGTAGGAATATTCCAAAGGAATCCCTACAAGTCTTTTGTCTTTTTTTGTCATCTCACACATGTGTGAGGATGGCTTATTTTTTAATTCCTTTATTAAGGAATATTTGTAACCACCTCCTTAAGAGGTGACACTTTGCACACACATAGATGAATGGTGGCATTCATTGAGTTGGGAGTTACATTCTAACTCCTCTTCTCACCTCTACTTATTGAGGTGCCTCTCCTCTCATTCTTTAAGACTCAAGCAAGCAAGCCTAAGGCTGCAACTCTCTCTCTCTCTCTCTTTGTATTATTCTTTAGGCATTTTTCCTCCATTCATAATATTGGGGTTTTTTCTTGTTTTTTCCCCTTATCAAATTCTTGTGTCTCTCTTGCTTTGGTGGTGCTTGGTTTTACTACTTCAATCTATTTGGTAATATCTTTCCTTCAAACAATTGCTCATTTATTAGTTCTTTCCATTGTTCTTTTCTATTTCCTTTCATGGTATCAGAGCTTGGTATTACTAATATTTTGTGAGCTACATTGTTGAAGGTTTACCAGTTTTTTAAGCACACCATTGGAGACACTCTCAAAGAGGAGAAGAAGAGAAAAGTGTCTAATCTTGGTTGTTTTTGTCTTCTAACCTATTTTTCTTGTGTAGGATTTCATTTCTAAGTTATTTATTTATTTATTTTAAATTTCAAATCTGTGCAAGTTTTTATAGTTGTTACAGATTTCAAATATTTTGTATAAAGTTTTCTAAGTTTTTTGCTAAATATCAATTTAAATCTGAAAGCAAATCTTTATAATTTGCATGCATATTTAGATTTTTGCAAAAAAAATAGAAACCCTCAAATAAAGGGTTATATTTCATTTTTTTTAGATCTGTAATTTTTTTTACAATATTAGGCTAAATCTGTAAAAAAATCTCTATATTTTACATTTTGTGAAAAAAAAAAACAATTTTTTTAGGGATCTAACCTAGTTCAAATATTCTTTTTAGAAAAAGGCTAATCTGCTTTTTTGCAAATCTGTAGAAAATTTCTCCATAGTTGCATGTTCAAATTTCTGTAAAAATCATTTTTTTAAAAAATCTCTACAATTTATTCATATCTGTATACTAAATCTCTACAAAATTCATTATTTTTTCTTTTAAATCTGTATAACAGATTAAATTTAAAAAGAACAATTTTAAAAAAAAAATCATTCAATGTTATAATCTCTTTTTTTAATACTGATAAATACAAAAAAATAATAAAATAGGGCTTCAACCCTCTTTGTGGCCATCTCCTTTGCTTACTGTTTGTAAGTTTCCACCATTGCAAACCCTTCTTTCACCTTTGCATGCAGTTGTGCTCTTCTTTCCCTTCTCTGCAAAAAAAATAATAATAAAGAAAACCTTATTTCTTTGGCTTCTGCTCCTGCTCTATCACTGTTATAACCTCTATTTTTTTTAATAATAAATACAAACAATATTTAAATAAAAAATTAGGGCTTTAGTTTTTTGCAAGTCGTAGCTCCTCCTGTTGCAACTTAGCCTTTGTTGTTCCTCTTGTTCTGGCCTCAGCTCGGCTCCTGCTGCAATCCCTGTGCAAAACATTGTATATGTTGCTTAAAAATAAATATTATTAAATTCTTTTAATAAAATTTGCTACTTCAATTTATTCTACCTGCCCTTTTCTCTCTTTCTGTTTTCTTAAAAAGAAACAAAAGTTCTTTTACAGTTAAATTTCATTCCATTTTATTTTATTTTACATCCATTTTAAATTTCCTTAACTTCCCTCAAACCGCTCTTTTTTGTGCACTCACTTTTTAAAAGGTTGATTTCTTTCTTTTTTCCCTTTAAAGCATGAAATAAAAAATAAAAAAACTTCTTTTAGTATAAAGTTTCTTTTTTTAAATTCTCTGTTATCGTTGTTTTAAGAAAGTATATTTTTATTCTTTAGAAAAAGAATCCTTATATTTATAAAAAGCTTTTTTAAATAATTTATTTTATGAGTTTTTTTTAAATACTCCATTTAAAGTAAAGGTATTAAATTTTTAAGATTTTTATTCTATTAAAAAAATCAATTTAATTTTTTGAAGTTTTTTAATTAATTGTTAATAAGGATTTTTTAAGTTTTAAGAATTATATGAAAAGGAGATTTTTTTTAAATTATCTAAAGAGGCTTATTTTGTTCTAAATTTAGGTAATTCTTTTTTAAAAGAGGATTTTTTTTAAGATTTAATTTGATCAAGAGAGATTTTTTTTAAAAGCAAATATTTACAATAGTTATTTGTCTCATAAAGTTTTGAATTTTTTATTACAATCATGTCTACTTTAATTTCTGAAATTAAGTTGAATTTTTTTAACTATCATTCTTGGAAAACTCATATCTCTTTCATTTTAAACATATTTTGGATGTTGCTACAATTGAAACTGATCCATCTACATCCAAAGATGAAAAAAAAAAATAGAAAGTTCATGTCTTGCCATTTTTACTTACTGTGGCAATGGAAATTAACATGCTTGTATAAAATGCACTTATCTTTTTTCTATTTTATGTATAACAGTATATATATTCAATATTTTGGTGGAGCTTTTATCTCTTTCTTTTTCTTTTATTTTGTCTAAGTAATTAGACCTTTTTTAAAAAAAGATAAATAAATTTGCATAAGGCATTTTTAGATTTTTTTTAAATTTCTCAATGGACTATTTTTTTTAGACATTTTTAAAAATTGCCTTTTAAATAGGCATTTATTAAAAAAAAATTCCTTTTAAAATAACTACACATGTACTTTATTATTGGACTTGATCAACCCAATAATAATGTACTTGTTTTACTCAATTTGGAATATGAAAAGGGGATATTCATGTAGTCATGAATGCATGAGTATCGTCTTAATGACTTATTTATACTTGATAATTATTCCCTTCATAGTATGCATTTCCCATTATTCCATCACAATTTTTTTTAATATTTTTTTTATAACTTAAGGTGGCTTGATTTGTGGCTTGAGAAATTATCATTCTCTCTACCTAAGTCTTGATCTATTACAATCTTTAAAAAAAAAAAAAACCTAGTGTTTCCTTCTCAACTACAATTATGTTGTTTTGATAAAGGGAATTTGATATTTTATTGTCTCATTAATTTGATATTGTGCCTTATTGGTAAATTTGTCATTTTGATGGATTTATTTCATCTATATATTTTTGAAAATTAAAAGCTCATTGGAGTATTTGCCTTCTTGATGGATTTATTCCATAAATATATGTTTTGCAAATTAATCACTTTATCAAGTCTCAATGGAGCCTTTACATATATATTTTATGCGCTAGTTGCATTTGCAGTAATGTTGCATAGGGAGCCCTATCTATAATGAATCATATACTTTATCAAGTCTCATTGGAGTTTTTTTTTGGGACCCATGGAAAATTTTTCCATCCACTTTGATGGTATGCACTTACTTATTTATGTTGAACTTAGATCTATTTTCTTAATTGATGGGGATCAAGTTCTTGAAACTTTTATGTTTCATTATTTTTTTGAAGGCAATATGGTTTTTATACCATTATTAGGACTATTGATATTGATTTTTTTTTACTAAGGCACTATGGTTTTTTTTTAAACCATCTTTAGGACTAATTTTCAAAGTCCTTTATTATTAATCTTGACACAATTTCCCTTTACATTACAACAAATGATGTAGTGAGAGGAAACCTAGAACTATTATTGCTATGTCTAGATATATTGACATTTTATAATTTGGGCTATGCTTTCTTTCTATCTCATGGTTTCATTAGAAGTAAAAATGGTCCAAATTTATATATTAAACATAGTGAAAATGATATTGTGATTATTATTTTAATGATTTAATTATCACTTCTAGTTCTAACTTTTTGATTAGTGATGTTAAGTCTCAACTCAATCAATAATTTCAAATGAGTGATTTGGGCCTATTACATTATTTTGGGTATGCAAATTTGGCAAACACCTAAAGTGTTGGATTGGTTTCTAGCTTTATGTCTAAACCACAACAAACTCATTTTAAAGTTGCAAAAATAATTTTAAGATATGTTAAAGGAACTCTTAATCTTGGTCTCTTTTATTATGCAAATTATGATTTTTCTTTAAAAGGTTATACTGATTCAGATTTAGAAGGTGATCCCAATAATGGGAGATCCACTTGTGGTTATTGTTTCTTTGTTGGATCAGGTGCAATCTCATGGAATAGTAAGAAACAACAATCTATTTCTCTTTGTTCTACAGAAGCTGAATATAAAGGTTGTACAAATGCATCTAAAGAGGCATTATGGTTAAGAAGATTACTTGAAGACTTGGGTCTACCTCCAAAGGATCCTACTCCTTTGTATTGTGATAATCAAAGTGCTATTGCTTTGGAAAAGAATCCAATTTTTTCATGCAAGGACCAAGCACATTGCTCTTCAACATCACTTCATTAGAGAGAAAATTGAAGACAAGCAAATTTCTCTTTTGTATTGTAAAAGTGAAGATCAAGTTGCAGATATTCTCACCAAAGCTCTTTGTAAAGATAAATTTCTCTTCCATTGTAAAAATCTTGGATTTCAACCCATTGAAGGGTTTGATGTAACCTCCCCAAGTAAAGCTTAAGGGGGGATGTTAGAAGATTAATCTTTACTTGGTAAAGGTTATTCTTTAATTAATTATTTATTAACTTGGGAATATTCCAAAGGAATCCTACAAGTCTTTTGTCTTTTTGTCATCTCACACATGTGTGAGGATGGCTTATTTACAATTCCTTTATTAAGGAATATTTGTAACCACCTCCTTAAGAGGTGACACTTTGCACACACATAGATGAATGGTGGCATTCATTGAGTTGGGAGTTACATTCTAACTCCTTCTTCTCACCTCTACTTATTGAGGTGCCTCTCCTCTCATTCTTTAAGACTCAAGCAAGCAAGCCTAAGGCTGCAACTCTCTCTCTCTCTCTCTCTCTCTCTCTCTCTCTCTCTCTCTCTTTGTATTATTCTTTAGGCATTTTTCCTCCATTCATAATATTGGGGTTTTTTCTTGTTTTTTTCCCTTATCAAATTCTTGTGTCTCTCTTGCTTTGGTGGTGCTTGGTTTTACTACTTCAATCTATTTGGTAATATCTTTCCTTCAAACAATTGCTCATTTATTAGTTCTTTCCATTGTTCTTTTCTATTTCCTTTCAGTCTCTCATAGCTCTTCCTCTATTTGAGTCTTTAGGCCTTTAAATTCAGTGTCTTTCTCTTGTATTCTTTGCTCATATTGAGCCTGTTGGCGTTCCAACTCTTTCTTTTTTTGTGCCATCCCCTGACTATGCTCAAGGCAGAGGTGCTCCAGCTCTTCATTTTTCAGTCACAGATTCTACTCTGCCTCCTGGTTCTTGCTTTGTAGCTCTTCCATTAAGGCAAGGTCAGCGACCTAAGTCTTCGCAATTCGCCCCAAAGTTTGTTCCTTTCATTCTCTGCTGCCAGCACTCTTTCAGTCATGCAGGCAATATCCGCCTCTAAGTATTTCTCCTTCCTCTCTAGAAAACTAACCCTTTCCCTAGCTGCCTTGACCTACTCATCCTTCTTCTTTAGCTGGCGACCAGTTTTGAGGAAGTTGGAAGTGACTACCCATTGTGTTTCCTCCATGATTTCAACTTTATCTTGGGGTCGGGCTACCTTCATGTCGAGTCCGACCGCATATATCTCATAGTCTTCTGGTTGCATTTCTCCCTGAGGCTTGCTTACCCTCGGGTATATGGTTGCAAACTTCAATTCTTGTCGGGCCTCATCGTAAAGAGCCTGTACTCTTGGCTCAACAGAAACACTGTCATCTTTTTCCTTGTGTTTCCTCTTTCTATTCGCTCGTGCCTCCTTTCCATAATCTATCTATGCTATGAATTCGGCTGGTGATGAAACCAATCCACCTGCAAAAGGAGCACCAGAAGGCAGGGCATATGGATAGGTAACCTTCATAGGCTCAGACATTTGTTTCTTTTGGAGAGTGACAGTTTGTGGAGAGAAGTGGGGCACGTTCCATAGTTTGGTTTGAGAACCAATAGCAGGGCTAGTCATTTGCAATGACTGGACTCAGGAATCAGCCGTAAGGCAGATTGGTTGGGACTGTGGAGGAGTTGTTAACAGGGTGTTAGATTGTTGCAATGGAAGAGGATCTATAAGCATAGCAGAAAAAGAATGGGCACTCACAGGGGGAATGCTTTCCGAAAGCGGGGTGAGGAAGGTCTGAGAGACAATGACAAGTGTAAGCATACGCAGAGGAGTAATTATGAGCGGGGTGGCTTGTGAAAACTGGGCGAAGCCTACCGAATATGTCAGACTAAAGGTAGAAGGCTGAGAGCCAGTACTTATGGTAGAGATCGCCAGTGAGGCAGGGGCAGATACCAAGGAATGAGATGTAAGAGAAGAAGGAGCGAATTGTAGCTGATGACTAGTTGTTGGTGTCTCTAGATTCATCAATGACTCCCCCGTAACCTCTGGTTCCTGGCTAGGAGCGAGTACTCTTCCTCCGGAGGGTTCTTGCGAACCCTCACCGATAATACTCTCTATGCACTGTCGTTTCGTAGGTGGGGTCTCTCTAGCTTCGGCAATCATCTTCATTTGCTGAAGTGATAGCCTGGCTAATTTAGCAGCCCAAGTGAGTGTATGCGAGCCCCTTGATATATTAAAGTGCACGTTCGTGGCCACATAGGAGGACTGTTCAGGGCCTTTTTCTTTTTGCGCGGACAAGGCCGATGTCGCCGCTTCCTCATCCTCCTCTGGGTCCCCGCTCTTATTAATGCTAGAGCTCAGGCTAGGATGGCCTTCCTTCTAGAACCTTTCAAATTCTTGGTCATCCTTCAGTTTATTGTAAGGAGCATCCAACTGTGCTATTTCTTGGCGATACTTCTAGAAAGTTGCTATTTTTTCCTCATTCCATTCCTCATCTTTCTTTAACCTGTTGTACATGTCGCACTCCATGGGGATGTTATCTTGAGCCACTGCCACAACAAATTAGAACTTGTGCCATGGAACTCTAGTGTCCTACATAGGGATACGCACCAATTCAACAAAATCCTCATCTTTGTCCGTCTGCAAGTTACACCGCTTCTCCCAGTATGGTCGGGGAACATGGGTAACCCTCATGTGTGGCTCTGGTAAGTCATCGAAAGGGTTGTATTCCCACTTATCATCTACTAGTACCAACCCTAGATAGGCCAGCTTGTCCTCTAACAACTGGTCCGATTGTTTCTTTATCAGAGTCACTGACTTAAAATTCTTGGGATAAGAGAAGAATCCCTTCTTCTTGACCTTTTCGCTGCTACAGAAATTAAAATCAATGATACACACATGTCAGAACATTTCCAGCACGAGCACTCTATCTATGACGTAGGCTAGGAGCAGGAAAGGTTTGCCAGTAAATCCCCGCATTCAGAGGATTGTAAAATCTTTGCCTAAGAACTAGTCACTAGTAGGGGTGAAACTCTGCATAAATCCGGTTTGCTCCTTATTGAGCTGGATTATATCGCCTTTTCTGATCAAATCATGCAAAATCGGAGCTATAAAATACTCCAAAAACGTATAATAGTCATATGATGCGGAAAGAAAAGGCGTCCATACGGAAACTGGTTTCCTTTTATTTTGCTCATCAAAAATTGATAGCGAAAAATACCGGGTGAAGAAATCTGAGTTCTGATGCAGAAACATGTGGACTAGGAAAGAAAGAAACCTAAATTTTTTCTCCGCTTGGTAATTCTCAATTTTCCATATCATTTCTTCAACCATAAACTCAGCAAAATCATACCAGAAGAGTTCATGTTGCTTGCGAAATTACATTGCCGGTCCTAGTTGAAAGGTCTCTATCTTCTCATCAGAGTCTCGGCCACACACAAAAGATAGCATGGACATGGCATCCTAGAGATTGTCGCGAAATGCACCGTGTGACAACGGGATACTTGGTGCTTTAGTAGCTAGGATGCCTTTCCTATAGTCTCCTCCAACAAGAACTCTGAGCTCTTTCTCATCTTCTTCCATATTTTCTCTCATTTGCTCAAACGAAAAGGCTCGATATTCTCTTTTCTTTTACTTGGGTCTGGGATGCATAACATGTGTCAGATAGCCTGTGGAGTGATATGCACCCTTAAGTTGTGGCCTTCAATGTAGTGGGTATAAGGATTATAACACTGGACAGTAGCATCAACTACCTTCGAGCAATAGAGCACAAGTGAGACCATGTATTGAGGGAGACCACTATACCAAACTCTCTGCGCTATAGATTGGTCTGCCTTTGGTGTCGATAACCTTGCACAGGTTGCCTCTCTGAGGGACTTAGGGTTTTTCGCAAGCCTTGGGTCATAGATATTATCCCATTTTTTGTAACCCTTTTCTGGATTCTACAATTCTTGGGCCTATTCAGTTCTTCTGTATAGGCCCTCCTTGGCCTGCTAGGTATACCAGGCGTAGTGTACGCCACATCTTCATAGATATATACCTCCTCTAAAGAACGTATAGTCGTAAGCAGCTCCTGACTAATTTCTTCCTGCATTGGCTGAGATGAAGTTTTTGACATTTTTCCTTCTCCGAAGATTTCTGCAAGCTTCTGGTTTTTCAATTCTCCTTAGTTCTGGATACGTAGAAGAAGAATAACTATGTACTTTAGCTCTTTGGCATTTGTGAAAAGGCTTTGAAATATTAGACCTTTTTCATGCAATATTTGGCAATCTTTCCTGAAGGTGGTAGGCAAAAATAAGCCTTTTGCATTTAATTCGGCATGTACCGTTAATTTTGTAATTCATGCAAAATGAACAGCTTGCTATTTCAAGGTGTTCGGAGTCCATTATTGTGTTTGGTGATCATGTGATACACTGTGATCTCCTTGGAACTTGAGCCAGAAATTTGCTTGCTAATCCTGCATTAGCATGCGCTGGCAATTAATATCCCAGCCGAAATGATTATGCCAAGCAAACGATCACGACCTGAAAAGATATGAATATCGCCTTGGGCTCTGGGACATGCTTGAGAGATGACACAATAGCCTACCGCTATACGTCTCACTGCCAACGAGTGCCACCTTTTTAAAGCTAATTAATTAGCTCTTATTAATCAAGCACGCATTGAGTCGTGCTATCACATATGCAACTGGCTCATAAATGTGAACAAACGTAGGCACGCCTTTCAAGTTAGAAACTAGCTTAATATCACATTTTTTCTAAGTGAATTAGCATGCGTCTTGTCATTTTTCTATAAATAGGCCAGTAAGTAGTAAGGAAAACATACTTAGCATTTGAGTAGTGATAGGTCAGTAGTAGAGTCTTAAGCAAGTCTTCTCATAGGTTAGGTGATAGATAGATTTCGGCATTAGCGGCATTAGCTCAGAAGCCTAGGGATAGTGTCAGAGTTATGGATACTCCAATTCGCTTAACCTCGTATAAGTCCCAGACGACATTCCTAGGGGAGGTTTCAACTAGGAGGCTGAAACGGATGACCAAGAATAAGCATTTCTTAGTTTTGGTAGCCATAAAGTGGGTTTTAGGCAAAGACTGTATAGAGTATGAGGATAAGTATCGGGTGAACACCGACATATGCTCCCACTTCGTAGCATCCATGCTAGACATCAACATCTCCCAACCACTTATCTTGAACTTGGTTAAAGAAATCTTCCCGAAGAAGTACCTAAATAGTCTCGGCGAGATTGTTGCTCATGTTGCCTATGGGATAGGTCTGCCATCAGCCAACGACCTACGTTGCTTTATTGAGAAAGAAGTTGTTGTCGTTTGGTTGTCGTTCCTCAGCGGATTTTTCCTACAGACTCGTAACCAGCACCAGCAGAGGGTTACTCAGGCCCTACACTTCCTGTTCCGTAGCTACAACATGATACCTTTCTACGACGTAAATTGGTATACTGATTTCAGGAACCTGGTATTCCCCACGCCAATAGCGGTTGTGCTAAATGATGTTGCTAGTGCTACTGAAGAACTCATGGACAAGGAAGAAGTGGACATTGCAGTTAATGCATCAATTTCCGCTAGCCATGCCTTTGGATGAAAACCCCCTTGCCTGCTCAACAAATGTCTCCCATAGCTATATATAAGCCTGAAAAAGGCTATCATATATATAATAGTTCAAATACTTGTTAAATTTTGGATTATGGCTTCCAACCACTTTTATAATGTAACGAACATATATGAATATATATATATATATATCTTTTAAAGAAAATCCATGCTCTTTCCTTCATTTTGTATTTCAATTTTATGGGCTCTCAACTTCATTTTGCTATTTCTCTGCACATAGGTGTGTTTTGTGTAAAGCAATTCTGGTATTCCACTCACCAATAATAATAGGCTAATTCACCGAAGCACAAACTAATCGCAAAAGACTGGCCAAAGAAATGGAAATAAAATAAAAACACTATTTACATATGTACAAAAAAGAGTTCAGCACCTGATGGAACAACTTAAGATGAATCCCATTGACCGGGATTCATAAGGGTTCCTGTTCCATATTTTCCAGTTCAAAAGAATTGTGCTCTTTGCACTGAATGATTTTAAAGGGACCCTCCCATAGGCTATCAAATTTACTGTGCTAATTTGGCTTAGCAGCCCTTTTATCATACTTTAGCACTATCTCCACATTTTAAATCTTGGTCAGAAGCCTTCTTGTCAAACCATCGCTTGACCACCTGTTGATGGCTTGTCATAGCTATTAGGGAATTTTCCCTTTTTTCCTATAATTCCAACAGTTCGGAAAGCCGAACCTCCATGGTTTCATTTTGTTCTATCTCAAGAGACTTCAACAACTGTATTGCCGAAATCTCCATGCAGATGGGTAACAACACCTCTTTTCCGTATACCAACTCATAAGGTGAAGTCTTAAGGACTTGCTTAGGAGTTATGCGATTTACCCAAAGCGTTGTTCGGAGGTTTTTATGCCATTTCCTCTAGTTTTTTAAGCCAATTTTTTTAAGGAGTCGAACTAATCTTTTGTTCGTCGACTCCACTAGACCATTTCCCTGTGGGTAATAGTTTGACGATGTCTTGAGGAATATGCCATTCTTTAATGTAAAGTGACATACCTTTGCGCCTAGGAAAGCTCTAGCATTATCTGAAATGATAGTTTTTGGAGGGCCGAACCTTGTCACCAATTCCTTGAGGAAATTCACAATTTCTGTTTCTGTTGCACTTTTAAGGGGAACAACCTCCATCCACCTTGTGAAGTAATCTGTGGTGTTCAGAATCCACTTGTGTCTGACCCTAGAAACTAGGTTGATCATTCCGATGAAGTCCAGGCCCCATTGTGAAAATGGTTCATCCGCCACTATAGGTTTGAGGGGCATTGCAGAATTCTTCCTTCCGTCAGCGAAGAACTGGCATTTTTTGCAAGCCTTCACCAAAGAGTGGGAGTCATTAAAAAGTGTAGGCCAATAATATCCAGTACGCATGATTTAATGGCGGTGGTTTTGGCAGAGAAATGTCCACCCGCAACGCTAGTATGGAACGCGTCGAGGATCCTCTTCGCCTGCTCTGAGGTGACGCATCGCAAGAGAACACCATTGAAATTCCTTTTGAAAAGGACTCCTATTAGCGTATATCTGTAATTTTGCGGCCGGTAATACCTCCTTTTTTGGGATGAGAGACCTGGCGGATACTTTCCGGTTTGCATGAACCTCATTCTATCAGTCAGCCAACCGCCTTCCTATTCTAATTCATTTATCAAGATGAGCTCTGGCTTCTCCTCTATGGCAGGTACCTCCTCATTCTGTGCCATGTACTCACACGATCCTCTTCCTTTAATAGTTTTAGTAGGTTTGACTTCAATGTCATAGTCAAGGATCTTAGTGATCTAATTAGCCCTTTTCTCTGTGATCTCCCCTTCCAT
The DNA here is from genome assembly GCA_007258455.2 of Sequoia sempervirens. Classification (NCBI taxonomy): domain Eukaryota; kingdom Viridiplantae; phylum Streptophyta; class Pinopsida; order Cupressales; family Cupressaceae; genus Sequoia; species Sequoia sempervirens. The sequence goes on along the minus strand of VDFB02281492.1, from coordinate 226,539,770 downwards.
GATATATTCATGTACACTGAAATGTGTGACATACACCAGCACCTTGTTGTAGGAAATTAGATGGTAGAAATTTTTAAGTCCCTTTACTATTGCAAAGGCCTGTTTTTCAAAAAAATTGTAATTCGCCTCATATTCCTTTAGGGTCCGGGAGTAGAATGCCACTAGATGTTCCCCCTTTTCTTCGTCATCCTTTTAGGTTAGGACAGTGGCAATACTGGACCTACTACTGAAAGCATCTATTATAAAATCCTTGGATAGATCTAGATTAACCAGCACCGAAGCTGTGGAAATAACTTCCTTGACCCTTTCAAAAGCTTCCCAAGCTTCCCAAGCTTCGGTTGTCCACTTGAATGTTTGATCTTTCTTCAGCATTAGGGTGATCGGCCTAATCATTCTTGCGAAATCGGAAATAAACTTGCTGACAAAATTTACTTTGCCTAGGAAAGATTGAAAACCTTTCTTATTTACTGGAAGGGGAAGTTCTTTGATAGCCTTTACTCGTTTGGGGTCAATTGAAACAACTTCTCTAGACACAACATGCTCCAACAGCTTACCTTGCGGCACTCCGAATACACATTTCTTTAGGTTTAGGGAAACTCCAAACTCCTGGCACTTTTGAAAAACTAATTCTAAATGATCAAAATGATCATCCTTAGATTTAGAGAACATAGTAAGGTCATCCAAATAAATTAGAATAAACTTATTGATTAGTTCGCTGAATGTGATGTCCATCACCCGCTGGAATGTTGCCCCTACATTGGATAAACCAAAAGGCATTTTAGAATATGAAAATGTTCCCCACTTTGTGGTGAATGTAGTCTTGTGCTGATCCTCTTCTTTAACTCAGATCTGATTGTAGCCGGAGAAACCATCTAGCAGAGAAAAAATTTCCGATCCTGCAACAGTTTGTAGGATTGACTCCATAGAAGGCAACAGATAGTGGTCTTTCAGAGATGCTCTGTTTAGGTCTCGGAAGTCCACACACAAGCGGATATCTCCATTCTTTTTCCGGACTAGGACCAGATTCGATACCCAAGTACTATGTTTGATCAGGAAGACAATGTGACTCAATGAGCTTAATTAGCTCCTGTGCCATTAGAGCTTCAATTTTAGGGTTGACTGGCCTCTGTTTCTGTCAGACTAGTTTTGCACCTTCTGTTAGCTCAATAGTGTGTTGAATGATGCCAGGATCGTATCCCTCTAGATCATCATAGGACCAGGCCACTACTCCATATTTTTCATAGAAACTGATGAGCCTTTCCTTATCATGGTGCAGAACATTTTTTCCCACTTGCAGATTCCTACCATCAGACACCCGAAGGTCCTCATAATCACTTTTGTCCGCCACAAACTTCTGCTTATCATTTTGGGCATCATTATAATCCAAAAAGTTTTCAAGAGTAACCAATCGTTTTGGAAGTTTATTAGATTTGAGCTGCATAATTTATTTTTCATAAGCCTCGGCAATCTTTGGTTGAAGCTAATCGGCGAACTCCCCTGAGTGCTGGATAAATGAGGCGATGTGTTCATCACTTTCAAAAACCTGCCAACTCTGATCATTGTCAGGGATCACTGGTTGGACTAGTACTCGTACTGAATGTTCGTTATAAAGTAGGTCAGAGACAAGATCAAACTGAGCACCAATCACAGCCATGTGATCTGCATCGCTATTTTGTCTCTAGGGAATGGTCTGGATGTTGAAAGCTTCAAAACCATCAATCAGGTCCTAGACTCGGTGCCGATAGGATCTCATGCGGACACTCTTTGCTGCAGAAATTCCTTGAACTTGGTTAACTACCAGTTCAGAATCTCTGAACACAATTAATTGCTTAATGCCCATTCATTCTGCAAGGCCTAGGCCTTGGACTAACCCTTCATATTCAGCCTCATTGTTTGAACAGGTGAAATGAAAGCGGAAAGACCTCAACAATTTTTTATTTTGCGGGGATATTAGATTTACCCCTGCTCCAGCACCTACTTTGCTTCTTGCTCCATCAAAGTACAGTGTCCATAGCTCATTTTCTTGGCTACCTTCAGATTCTTTGGCAACCCTCGAAAGCACCTGGTCTTCATCATAAATTACATACATGCCCAATCCTGTAGCATGATAATTTTTGAAAGGATCATTGTTTATGTGTTCACTCAATAGAGCATCTTCTTTATCATTCTGATCTCCACTCACCTTATCTTCCTCTAGCAATTCAACGCAATACATTTCTTGCTTGGTGATCGAGGTATGCGCGGCTTCAAAATTGATCAAGGCTTCATCTACCACATGTTCAAAATGCAGAGCCTCTGATTCTATCTTCATTTTTGCATCGTGTTTGGTCCTAAGTATCAGATGTGACCAATCCAAGGACAGGTATCTTCCCACCTTTGAAGTAAACTCTCAGGATAGATAGAGACCAAACATAGGAGGAACATCTATGATCACTGTGTCTTGTGGGATCGTGATACTAGGGCAGGCAAATAGAGTTAAAGGGAGTGCTCTGATGACGCCTACGGTCTTAACTTTATTTCCATCAAGCTGCATCACCCCTGTTTTCATAGGTTCGTAGTTGAGTCCCAAAACTTTGGCTATTTGTTTAGGAATAACCGTTGTACTAGCGCCATAATCAATTATAGTGTTGTGCAATAACTTCTTTCCTATAATGAGAGTCAAGAAGAAGGGCTGAGGTTTCAACCTACTTCTATCCTCAGTAGGGGATTCCTTTGTATTTTTTGTAAGAACCTTAGCTGGCGGTATCTGATAAACAACCTATGCATTGGAAAATGGCTTTGTTGATGCTGGGTTGATCTCTTCTTCAAGCGCCTTCTGTAATAGTGTCTTTTGTTTTGGGATAGCTAGAATGTCCCATAGAGACACATTAGCAAATGATTTCTTCAATTGTTCTACCACATTAAAAGGTGGCAAACTCAAAGATTTCTGCTTCTTGGTTCTTGCTATAATAATTTCCTTTCGTGGTTGAGAAGGTGAAGGGACGGTTGAAGAACTGGGAATCTGATCAGAAATGCTTTTGAGTTGCAGGCTATCCAGATGTGAAGCAACTGACTCATCGGTGAACCTCCTTTTTGAGTGTGTTATAATCAGACTACACTTGTGGTGTTTTGGATATAAATGCGTCATTAGCAAACACCGTCTCTTCTTCCTCCATCTAGGAGAAGAGTGCATGATCAGGAGCAATATCAGATTCTTGTTCTAAAGACATTCCTTGTATTTGTACGGTAAGGACCGCACTCTCCATTTTTGGTGAGGCATATACATAACCTCCATTTTCTGTTGTCGTGCCTTGGCTGCGTTGCTCCGCCACCTTTTTTTGTAGGTTGTCACACAGACAGTTCCGGAGCATATGCGCATCGTTGCAGGGGAAAAACCATAGATTGATATCATCAATAAGATTGTTCTATCCTACGGTTAATTCCCTACTTGAGCTTGGCGATGCACTCGTCAACGTAGTAGGCACCGACACTATTTGGTTTGTCGTCGGGGCTGGTGGATTATTGCGAGTCACACCCTGATATTGATTTTGCTGATAAGAAGACCACTTGCCTTGATAGTTTTGATACGCAGGCTTTGGAGGCATTGCTTGGTTCGGCTTAAGAGTGGTTATATCATTTTCCATGGTTCGCAGCATCTCTTTGAGGTCGCTTATTTCATCCTTGGAAGAACCTGATGTAGAAGCCACATTTTCATGGGTGGCCACATATGTGTATATTGATTAGGCAGTTGCGAGCGCACTAGTTGACGCGACCTCTTGCGCGGAGATCGATATTTTAGGAAATATTGGCATAATAGGTCGAGGGGGCAATTTTCCACAATCTATCAAATGATTCTCGGCTTTGATAGCGGTACCATAAGCATCTGGTAGAGAAACTCCTCCCATAGACTTGATCATCACAGAAATGTCAGAATTGATGGACTTTAGATAAAATATAAATGCCAACTCGGGAGTCGGGCATATGGTAATAGGGATCCTCTGCCAATTTGTGTGAAATCAGGCATTAAAATCCATTAGAGCCTCCTGGGGGGCTCGTCTTATGACAGATAGTTGATAATATAATGAAGAACAATCTTCATCATTCGAGAACCTCTCATAGAATGGATCCCCAAGCTCATCCCAGGTGTGAATTGAATTAGGAGTCAGTGTTCAGTACCAATCCAGAGCCTTGCCTTTAAAAGACGTGGCGAGGAGCCTCAAGGCTACATTCTGCGCTGTAATATCATGTACCAGACATACGTCCGCCACATCCTGCAAATGTTATGTGGGTGTCCTTGAGTTGTCTTTGGTAAACTTCGGTATAACTTTTATGGCTGAAACTGGGATAGCGCCCCACACAGCGGGTGCTACTGAGGCTACCAGGGGACTTCCAATGTCCCATGCTACATAGTTTTTGTTGGCAGTCGGCAACATGGTGAGAGGAAAGGGTGGTGGGAATGGAACGGTTATCAACTGATTTGCAACCTGGACTATCCCTAGTGGAGGTACTAGTAAACTGGTATTTCCTGCGGTTTGGGATCTAGTTACAAGCTGATAGCTCATACACCTTTCTACAATGCAATTTCATTAAGCTTGGTCCCACCGAGCGTGCCAGAAAAAGAACAAACTCTTGATGCCAAAATTTGATGAGGTAACAGAGTCTTATGGGAAACTCAGTTTAAGGGGGACCTTTTGCGCTAAACTGAGTAACCTCCAGATTTTAGAGAAGTTGGCTTCTTCTATATTGGGGTTTGGAAAGGGAAAACGAAGTGGATATAATAAAGTAAAGTCTAACCTAAGGCAATGCGCCAAGATTTAATGATGGACATAATAAATCATAGATTTAAGGGCCTGAATGGTGTTGTGTTCCAAAACATCAGAGACTTAAGATTATAGCATAGACAATTCATTTATTGATATAAAATAATGTTGCATACATTCTCACTACCAAGAAGAGTCATTAGACATGATCTAGGTAAGCAAACTTGCATCCAACATATATATAAGTTCTTCAAATGAAGTGTCAAGACAATATAAAGCACAGTTTATAGTTTAATCAAATAGCATGACAAATAGAAAGGTCGAACAATTGGCACAGTCTGAGAATTTTACAATTAAATAAAATAGTAATAAAGGCCTGCATCGTTTTACTAAAACCAACATTTTTTTTCCCAGTTCTAAACCATTTCTCATCAACAGAGAAAGTATATATAGTAGGAAAACCTCCCACCACTTTGGAGAACAGTAATAGAAAAGATCTCGCAATCTTCTGCAATGATGCCTGAATTAGAATATTCTCAAGGCCGTTACAACAGGATTGAGCTAGAACATAGCATCCAGTCATCTTGGGCATAGGTGCATCATATGAAATGATGGCAGTGGTCTTGGTTAGAAAAGTGTCATCCACTAGCGCGAATGATTATAACAAGCAGCAACCAATAGCATTATTTGGTTCATTTGGTTCATCGCCCGCAAAACAGATCCGTTGCTTAGGCGCGTGGCAGCATTTCACTGCCTGCATGAACTTTTCTCCCATCGTTGCAGAGGATTTGTGAAAATTCAACACGTGTCGAATGGGCCGAGTACCTTATAACAGTGGAGGGAACGCTCATTAGTCGGGCGTAAAAGATGTGTGGTAGCATTTCACTGCCCGCGGTTGCTATTTCATCCCCGCGTTGAAAGATTTGCGAACAGCTGACACGTAGCAAGAGTCTACTGCAGCTAGAAACTATGGGGCTCACCAGTACCTTTTAGGAATGAAGGCTTTATGGCAGTATTTTGCAGCCCGATGAGGCGTCAAGGAAACAAGGAACGAAAGCATCCCACAACCGCGACAAGTGGAAGCACAACAGAGTTTTCTGGGATCCGAAGGGAATGTTGATATTCGAAGTTGCGAAGAGTAGATGCGTGGAGCGGTAGATCAAATCTTTGATAAAAGGCTGAGAAGACCTGGCGATGCATAGGCCAGTGCACAAAAAATAAACCTGAAGGGAGCTGGTTAAATATTTATTTAACAGTACCCTTCCCTGTTCACCCCACCAACAAGGTATACCACCAATGCACTATTGGGGTAACCTTTGAAACACTTCATCCCAACAACAAGGTATACTACCAATGCACCACTAGGGTAACCTTCAAAACAGTTCATCCCACCAATAATGTATCCTACCAATGCACTACCAAGGTAACCTTCAAAAAAATTCATCCCAAAAAACAAGGTGTACTACCAGCACATTCAAAGATACCAACAACGTGGATTTTTCCTTCACTCAAAATTTTTAAAATATCAACAATTACTTGAACCCCACAACTAGTTCAAGTAAGCTTTTCCACAACATATCCTCTAGAATAACAAAGTGAAATATCAATCCAATTTTTCAATATCTTCCACCTCAGGAGAAAGGGTAAAAATAAAAAAACAACAAGATATATTATAAGGGTGCACCCGAGACTTAGAAAATAACCCAAAAACAAGAGAATAATTTTATTATTCAGAAAAATGGAGCTTCTTACATGCAGAGGATCTAAAATCCCCAAGTTCTACAACACATGCAAGTTACAGAAAGCTACAGAATCACCCTTTCGCAACATGCGAGTTTGTCCCCAAAAAGTTACCCAAAAATTAGAAACTCGCCCATAAATAGAGCTCCTCTTTAGTTTGGAGCCAAAACAACATTCCAATTTGAGTTTAGGCATTTTGGCGCCGAAAAATTACAACTTGAAGTTCAAATTTGAAAAGAACATTTGCAATTGTATCTTTTAGAAAGTGCGCCAACTTCCCGCGGCCATAACTTTTGATCCGGGACTCTGATTCGCAAACCGTTTGAACTATTGGAAAGGTCTTGAAGTCAAGAACGCGCTCAAAATCCACTACGCTAATTTCAGCAAGTTTTGGGGACGATCCGGGAACTCTAAGTGCCTCAAATCTAACTTGGAAGATTTTCAGGTGCAAATCTGAAAACTAAAACTGCAATATCTTTCCACCCAGGAATAGAAAATAAAAACCATAAATTGCAAATTTCATTATGACGAAAAGAGTATCCAAAAATGTAAAAACATCTAAAAACTGACAAACTTGAAATTTAACTATTTTTGGGTGATGCAAGATTGCCCCTACACCACTGGATGCTCATGCATCAGACACCTAGGGTAATTTGAGAAGTGACCCCGTCACATCTAAGATGGTTGAGGAAAACCCAAGCGGTCGACCTCTGCCTTAGGCAACCAAGATGAATCTTCAATAGGCCTTCCTTTCCATTTCACCAGATATTCTTCATACTGCCTGTTCTTAGTACTCCTTCCTAAACGACTATCTAGGATTTCTTCAATCTCCTCCTTTTTTGAAGTAGGTGCAGGAATCCCACATTGTTCCATCGTTGGTACTTCCTCTGCACTACCTTCATGATACTCTGTCAAATCTGAAATGTTGAACACAGGGGAAATGTTGAATCCATCTGGCAACTCTACCTCATATGCATTCCCTGAATCATGCCTCTTCAAAATTTTACAGGGACCGAACTTCTTCATCTTCAATTTGTTATATGTTCCAACTGGAAACCTTTCTTTCCTCAAGTGGACCATCACTTCATCACCAATCTGAAAATCCTTATACCTCCTCTTCTGATCTGCCTTAGCCTTATACTGCATATTCATCTTGTTAATATGTTCTCTTACCTTCTCATGTATATCCTTGATGTGTTCTACAAAATCTTCAGCTTCAGCACTTATTTTCTTCTCTTGGTCCATCTTCCTCAATTCTGGAGCTGTTTTGGGGCTACCTCCATACACAATCTGGAATGGTGATCTACCAATGCTTCTGTTGATAGAATTGTTGTAATAAAATTCTACCTGGGGTAAGATCAAGTCCCATCCCTTGGGTTTATCTCCTACCAAACATCTCAGTAGGTTACCCAGACTCTTGTTAACAACCTATGTCTACCCATTTGTTTGTGGATGGTGTGCAGAACTGAACTTCAACTCTGTCTTCATCTTCTTCCACAAGGTCCTCCAAAAGTACCCCACAAATTTGGTGTCACGATTTGAAACAATACTCTTTGGTAGACCATGTAGCCTCACCACCTCTTTGAAGAATAGGTCAGGAATGTGGACTGCATCATGGGTCTTCTGACATAGAATGAAATGTGCCATCTTTGAAAACATATCAACCACCACAAAAACTGAATCATTCCCTCGTTGTGTCCTTGGCAAACCAAGGACAAAGTCCATACTTATATCCTCCCATGGCCTCTCTGGTAAAGGTAAGGGATGATATAAGCCCGTATTCTAACTCACTCCTTTAGCCATCTGACATACCCTACAGCTTTGTACAAACTTCTTCACATCTTGTGACAATTGAGGCCAATAATAATACTCACTGATAATGGCAATGGTCTTATCCTGACCAAAATGTCTTGCCATTCCTCCACTATGCTTCTCCTTTATCAGGTTCTCCCTCATGGAACTCCTCGGGATAATAATTGACTTCCCTTAAATAACATGCTATCTTGGATTATGAAATCCAGCCACCTTGTCTTTTCCAATGTAACAGGTTCCTTGCAAGCTTTCCAAGCCTCTGCAAAATCAGGATCTTTTGCATACAGTGTCTTAAGTTCATTGAACCCAACCACTTCAATCTGCATCTTTGTTATCAATGTATGCCTCCTACTTAAGGCATCTGCAACCCTATTTGACTTCCCACTCCTATGTTTCAAAATAAAGGTATAACTCTGTAAAAACTCTACCCATTTCATATGCCTCTGATTTAATTTTCCCTGACTATTTAGGTACTGCAAGGCCTAATAATTAGTATATAGAACAAATTCCTTTGGCAACAAATAATGTCTCCATTTCATTAATGCTTGAACTATTGCATAAAATTCTTGATCATATACAGAATACTTTCTCTTGGCATCATTTAATTTTTCACTGAAATAGGCAATGGGCTTACCTTCTTGGCTCAACATTGCTCCAATGGCACAACCACTGGTATCACAATCCACCTGAAACACCTTGTTGAAATCTGGGAGGGCTAGAACAAGTTGCTCTATCACCTTCTGCTTCAACAGTTCAAAACTTTTTGCCACTCCATTGCTCCACTTGAATTCTTTTCTATCCCCTCTCATTGTTTCAGTCAGGGGTCCACAAATACTACTGAAGTTTCTAATGAAATTTCTATAAAAACCTAGCCAAACCATGGAAAGATCTCACCTCGGTAGCAGTTCTTGGGGTAGGCCATTCCAGAACAACCTTCACCTTCTCTGGGTCCATCTTGAGACCTTCTGCTGAGACAACAAACCCCAAATACACTAACTCCCTCTTCACAAAACTGCACTTCTTCAGATTAATCAACAGTTTCTCTTCTCTGAACTTCTCAAAGGCTCTCCAAATATGTATCAAATGCTCATCCAACGTCTTACTGAAAATCGAAATATCATCTAAATACACAATAACAAAACTTCCCAAACATTCTTTTAGTACCTCGTTCATGAGCCGCATGAATGTGCTCGGTGCATAAGTTAGCCAAAAAGGCATGACTAACCACTCGTACAGGCCCTCTTTGGTCTTGAAAGCAGTCTTCCATTCATCTCCGTCTCAAATCCAGATCTGGTGATATCCACTCTTCAGATCAATCTTTGTGAAGTACTGAGCTCCACTCAAATAGTCCATCAGGTCATCCATCCTTGGCAAGAGAAATCTGTACTTGATTGTTATCTTGTTTATGGCTCAGGAATTTGTACACATCCTCCACTCCCCATCCTTCTTTTGTGCTAGTACTGCAGGTATTGCACATGGACTCAAACTCTCCCGTATCAGACCCTTTCTCAACAACTCTTGAACTTGTCTATTCAACTCCTCATTTTCTGCTGGAGTCATTCTATGAGCTACCTTATTTAGAAAACTAGCTCCAGGAATCAAGTCAATCTGATGACTGATCTTCCTTATTGGTGGTAAACCCTCAGGTATATTATCAGAAACAATATCATGAAACTCATCCAACATCCCAAAAACTTCTTCTGGAACCTTCTCACTATCCTCCTTACTCACTCTAGGAATCAATGCATAACACACACGCTCATGCTTCATACTTTCTAAAAAAAATTCTTCCATCTACATAACAAATTCTAGCACTACTACATACCTTTTTTACGGTCTCTTTCAGGGGTTTCAACTTGTGACGAACCCCATCCTTTGTCAAGGAATAAGTGTTTGCATGGCCATCATGTATAGCTCGCCTATCGAACTGCCACAGCCTCCCCAACAACATGTGACATGTATCCATGGGGATGATATCATAGAGTATCTCATCATGGTAGCTCCTGATCTTGAACTTTACTAGGCATTGCTCATTGACCAAACCTTGTGGTCTTTTTGCAACCAGGAAATCCGATACGGATGTGGGTGCCTTTCCCTCTTCAGCTTCAACTTTGTGAGCATCTCTTCTGACACCAGATTATCAGTGCTCCCACCATCAATAATGACATCACAACATTTTCCTTCACACTTGCACCTTGTGCGAAACAAATTCTTCCTCTATTCTGGTTCTTTTTCCTCAGTCACTAGGGCTCTCCTAATCACTAGGGATTCTCCCCTTTCAGCATCATCTGAATGTTCAGATTGGGCCTCCTCATTTGCATGTGCAACCCTTCCACGATCTTTTGGCCTTTTGTCTACCCTTCCTTGGTGTTGTGGACATTCATAGGCTCGATGCCCCTTCTTCACCACACTGGAAACACGTTCCTTTGAAACCACCTCTTCCAGATCCTTGTCCATATCTCCCTCGTCCTCTACCTCTTTGATCACCACTGTTTTGATCACGAGGGCAGTAGAAGTTGTCATTCCTTTGGCTTCGGCTGGTACCCACATCTTCACTTTTCTTTTCATTATCATTTCGGCTTCCTGAAGGTCTTCCACTGCCCTTTCCACTTTGACCTCCTCATCCTTTTTGTTTGCCATCAAATCTTTTATTCAGCTTCTCTTCCACTTTTAGAGCAAACTGATACACATCCTCAATGGTGGTCATTTTGACTAGGCTTAACTCCTCCTGAATGCTCGGTCGTAACCCATTAAGATATCGGGCTACCTTCTCCTTATTGGCTTCTGTGTGGCCCATTCTGATGATTATCTTGTGAAATTCTTTAGTATATTCCTTCACAGATCTGCTTCCTTGCTTTAACCCTTGCAATTTCTTTAATAGATCTAACTCGTAGTCCACTGGTATGAACTGCTTCTTCAGTTTCTCTACCATGCAATCCCATTTGGTGATATTTCCTTTTCCTCTTAGATTTCTTTCCAACTAGACCTCTTTCCACCAAATATTGGCATGGCCCTTTAGCTTCATTTTCGCAAACTTAACCCGATCTGGGTCCTCTATTTCCTCATACTCAAAATATTCTTCTAGCTCGTTGATCCAGTCGATCAACTCTTCCGGGGACTTCCGGAATAACTAGGAACTTTGCGGGTCTTTTCCCGATCTTTGAAATGGCGCTTATTTGCGCATTTGGTCTTGATCAATTGTTTCTTCTTCCTCTTCTTCATTTGAACCTTCTTCCTCTCCTTTATCCTCACTTTCCTCCCTCAGGTTTAACCCTCTTCTCAACTGCTCTTGTAACGCATCAATCTATCTTTGGAGGGCTGCCAGTGCATCTCTTCCACCATCATTTCTGCCACCTTGACCACCTCTGCACCCCATGCCTACTAGGCATCACTCTTGGAGGCATCTTTCTTGACCTCGACCCACAACCACGTCCTGGTGCGAGGCTGCACTCACGATTGGTGATCGTCCACGCTCAAGAAAACCCGCTTTGATACCACTTGATGAGGGGAGACTTAGAAAATAACCACAAATAAGAGAATAATTTTATTATTCAGAAAATGGAGCTTCTTACATGTAGAGGATCTCAAATCCCCAAGTTCTACAACACATGCAAGTTACAGAAAGCTACAGAATCACCCTTTCGCAATATGCGAGCTTGTCCCCAAAAAGTTACCCAAAAATTAAAAACCCACCCATAAATAGAGCTCCTCTTTAGTTTGGAGCCAAAACAACATTCCAATTTGATTTTAGGCGGTTTGGCGCTAAAAAATTACAACTTAAAGTTCAAATTTCAAAAGAACATTTGCAATTGTATCTTCTAGAAAGTGCGCCAACTTCCCGAGGCCATAACTTTTGATCTAGGACTCCGATTCGCGAACCGTTTGAACCATTGGAAAGGTCTCAAAGTCAAGAATGCGCTCGAAATTGCTATGCCAATTTTGGAAAGTTTCGGGGCTGATTCGGGAACTCTAAGTGCATCAAATCTAACTCCGAAGATTTTCAAGTGCAAATCTAGTAAACTAAAACTGCAATATCTTTCCACCCAGAAATAGAAAATAAAAACTATAAATTACAAATTTCATTATGATGAAAAGGGTATCCAAAAATGTAAAAACATTTAAAAACTGAGAAACTTGAAATTTAACTATTTTTGGGTGATGCAAGATTGCCCTTACACCACTGGATGCTCCTACATCAGACACCTAGGGTAATTTGAGAATTGACCCCATCACGTCTCAGATGGTTGAGGAAAACCCAAATGGTCGACCTCTGCCTTAGGCAACCAGGATGAATCTTCAACAGGCCTTCCTTTCCATTTCACCAGATATTCTTCATACTGCCTGTTCCTAGTACTCCTTCCTACACGACTATTCAGGATTTTTTCAATCTCCTCCTTTTCTAAAGTAGGTGTAGGAATCCCACATTGTTCCATCGTTGGTACTTCCTCTGCGCTACCTTCATGATACTCTGTCAAATCTGAAATGTTAAACACAAGAGAAATCGTGAATCCATCTGACAACTCTACCTCATATGCATTCCCTGAATCATGCCTCTTCAAAATTTTACAGGGACCAAACTTCTTCATCTTCAATTTGTTATATGTTCCAACTGGAAACCTTTCTTTCCTCAAGTGGACCATCACTTCATCGCCAATCTGAAACTCCTTATACCTCCTCTTCTGATCTGCCTTAGCCTTATACTGCATATTCATCTTGTTAATATGTTCTCTTACCTTCTCATGTATATCCTTGATGTGTTTTGCAAAATCTTTGGCTTCAACACTTATTTTCTTCTCTTAGTCCATCTTCCTCAATTCTGGAGCTGTTCTGGGGCTACCTCCATACACAATCTGGAATGGTGATCTACCAGTGCTTCTGTTGACAGAATTGTTGTAAGAAAATTCTACCTGGGGTAAGATCAAGTCCCATCCCTTGGGTTTTATCCCTACAAACATCTCTTAGGTTTACCCAAACTCGTTAACAACCCCTATTTCCATCTATTTGTGGATGTGTAGAAACTGAAACTTCACTCTATCTTTCAGCTTCTTCCCACAAGGTCCTCCAAAAGTACCCCACAAATTTGGTGTCATGATCTGAAACAATACTCTTTGGCAGACCATGTAGCCTCACCACCTCTTTGAAGAACAGGTCAGCAATGTGGACTGCATCATGGGTCTTCTGACATGGAATGAAATGTGCCATCTTTGAAAACCTATCAACCACCACAAAGACTGAATTATTCCCTCGTTGTGTCCTTAGCAAACAAAGAACAAAGTTCATACTTATATCCTCCCATGGCCTCTCTGGTACAGGTAAGGGCTGATATAAGCCCGTATTCTGGCTCACTCCTTTAGCCATCTGACATACCCTACAGCTTTGTACAAACTTCTTCACATCCTGTGACAACTGAGGCCAATAATAATGTTCACTGATAATGGCAATGGTCTTATCCCGACCAAAATGTCCTACCATTCCTCCACTATGCTTCTCCTTTATCAAGTTCTCCCTCATGGAACTCATCGGGATACACAATTGACTTCCCTTAAATAACATGCCATCTTGTATTATGAAATCCAGCCGCCTTGTCTTGTCCACCGTAACAGGTTCCTTGCAAGCTTTCCAAGCCTCTGCAAAATCAGGATCTTCTGCGTACAGTGTCTTAAGTTCATTGAACCCAACCACTTCAATATGCATATTTTTTATCAATGTATGCCTCCTACTTAAGACATCTACAACCCTATTTGACTTCCCACTCCTATGTTTCAAAACAAAGGTATAACTCTGTAAAAAATCTACCCATTTTATATGCCTTTGATTTAATTTTTCCTGACTATTTAGGTACTGCAAGGCCTAATGATCAGTAAATAGAACAAGTTCCTTCGGCAACAAATAATGTCTCCATTTCATTAATGCTTGAACTATTGCATAAAATTCCTGATCATATACAAAATACTTTCTCTTGGCATCATTTAATTTTTCACTGAAATAGTTAATGGGCTTACCTTCTTGGCTCAACACTGCTCCAATGGCACAACCACTGGCATCACAATCCACCTGAAACACCTTGTTGAAATCTGGGAGGGCTAGAACAGGTTGCTCTGTCACCTTCTGCTTCAACAGTTCTAAACTTTTTTCTGCTCCACTGTTCCACTTGAATTCAGTCAGGAGTCCACAAATACTACTGAAGTTTCTAATGAACTTTCTATAAAAACTAGCCAAACCATGGAAAGATCTCACCTCGGTAGCAGTTCTTGGGGTAGGCCATTCCAGAATAGCCTTCACCTTCTCTGGGTCCATCTTGAGACCTTCTGCTGAGACAACAAACCCCAAATACACTAACTCCCTCTTCACAAAACTGCACTTCTTTAGATTAATCAACAGTTTCTCTTCTCTTAACTTCTCAAAGGCTCTCTGAATATGCATCAAATGCTCATCCAACGTCTTACTGAAAATCAAAATATCATCTAAATACATAATAACAAAACTTCCCAGAAATTCTTTTAGTACCTCGTTCATAAGCCGCATGAATGTGCTCGGTGCATTGGTTAGCCCAAAAAGGCATGACTAACCACTCGTACAGGCCCTCTTTGGTCTTGAAGGCAGTCTTCCATTCATCTCCCTCTCGAATCCGGATCTGGTGATATCCACTCTTCAGATCAATCTTTGTGAAGTACTGAGCTCCACTCAAACAGTCCATCAGGTCATCCATCCTTGGCAAGGGAAATTTGTATTTGATTGTTATTTTGTTTATGGCTCGGGAATCTGTACACATCCTCCACTCCCCATCCTTCTTTGGTGCTAGTACTGCGGGTACTGCACATGGACTCAAACTCTCTCGTATTAGACCCTTTCTCAACAACTCTTGAACTTGTCTATTCAACTCCTCATTTTCTGCTAGAGTCATTCTATGAGCTACCTTATTTGGCAAACTGGCTCCAAGAATCAAGTCAATCTGATGACTGATCTTCTTTATTGTTGGTAAACCCTCAGGTACATTATCAGAAACAATATCATGAAACTCATCCAACATCCCAAAAACTTCTTCTAGAACCTTCTCACTATCCTCCTTACTCACTCTAGGAATCAATTCATAACACACACGCTCATGCTTCATACTTTCTAAAAAATTTCCTCCATCTACATAACAAATTCTAGCACTACTGCATACATTTTCTTTAGTCTCCTTCAGGGGTTTCAACTTGTGACGAACCCCATCCTTTGTCAAGGAAATATCACCAAATGGGATAGCTCGTCTATCGAACTGCCACAGCCTCCCCAACAACATATGACATGCATCCATGAGGATGATATCATAGAGTATCTCATCATGGTAGCTCCCGATCTTGAACTTTACTAGGCATTGCTCATTGACCAAAACCTTGTGGTCTTTTTGCAACCAGGCAATCCGATATGGATGCGGGTGCCTTTCCCTCTTCAGCTTCAATTTTGTGAGCATCTCTTCTGACACCAGATTATCAGTGCTCCCACCATCAATAATGACATCACAACATTTTCCTTCACACTTGCACCTTGTGCGAAACAGATTCTTCCTCTATTCTGGTTCTTTTTCCTCAGTCACTAGGGCTGTCCTAATCACTAGGGCTTCTCCCCTTTCAGCATCATCTGAATGTTCAGATTGGGCCTCCTCATCTGCATGCACAACCCTTCCACAACCTTTTGGCCTTTTGTCTGCCCTTCCTTTGTGTTGTGGACATTCATAGATTCGATGCCCTTCTTCACCACACTGGAAACACGTTCCTTTGAAACCACCTCTTCCAGATCCTTGTCCATATCTCCCTCGTCCTCTACCTCTTTGATCACCACTGTTTTGATCACGAGGGCGGTAGAAGTTGTCATTCCTTTGGCTTCGGCTGGTACCCACATCTTCACTTTTCTTTTCATTATCATTTCGGCTTCCTGAAGGTCTTCCACTGCCCTTTCCACTTTGACCTCCTCATCCTTTTTGTTTTCCATCAAATCTTTTGTTCAACTTCTCTTCCACCTTTAGAGCAAACTGATGCACATCCTCAATGGTGGTCATTCTGACTAGGCTTAACTCCTCTTGAATGCTCGGTCATAACCCATTAAGATATCGGGCTACCTTCTCCTTATTGGCCTATTTGTGGCCCATTCTGATGATTATTTTGTGAAATTCTTCAGTAAATTTCCTTCACAGATCTGCTTCCTTGCTTTAACCCTTGCAATTTCTTTAATAGATCTAACTCGTAGTCCACTGGTATGAACTGCTTCTTCAGTTTCTCTACAATGCGATCCCATTTGGTGATATTTCCTTTTCCTCTTCGATTTCTTTCCAACTGGACCTCTTTCCACCAAATACTGGCATGGCCTTATAGCTTCATTTTCGCAAACTTAACCCGATCTGGGTCCTCTATTTTCTCATACTCAAAATATTCTTCTAGCTCGTTGATCCAATCGATCAACTCTTCCGGGTTCAGACTTCTAGAATAACTGGGGACTTCTGCTCTGGGTCTTTTCCCGATCTTAGAAATGGCCCTTATTAGCCGCATTTGGTCTTGGTCAATTGCTTCTTCCTCTTCTACATTTGAACCTTCTTCTTCTCCTTCATCCTCACTTTCCTCCCTCGGGTTTAACCCTCTTCTCAACTGCTCTTGTAACGCGTCAATATGTCTCTGGAGGGCTGCCAGTGCATCTCTTCCACCAACATTTCTACCCCCTCGACCACCTCTGGCACCACCATGCCTACCAGGCATCACTCTTGGAGGCATCTTCCTTGATCTTAACCCACAACCACAGTCTTGGTGCGAACTACCTCACGATCGACGATCTGTCCACACACTCAAGAAAACCCGCTCTAATACCACTTGATGAGGGCGCACCCGAGACTTAGAAAATAACCCACAAATAAGAGAATAATTTTATTATTCAGAAAAATGGAGCTTCTTACATGCAGAGGATCTAAAATCCCCAAGTTCTAAAAAATATGCAAGTTACAGAAAGCTACAGAATCACCCTTTCGCAATATGCGAGCTTGTCCCCAAAAAGTTACCCAAAAATTAGAAACCTGCCCATAAATAGAGCTCCTCTTTAGTTTGAGCCGAAAAAACATTCCAATTTGAGTTTAGGTGGTTTGGCGCCGAAAAATTACAACTTGAAGTTCAAATTTCGAAAGAGCATTCGCAATTGTATCTTCTAGAAAGTGTGCCAATTTCCCAAGGCCATAACTTTTGATCCGGGACTCCGATTCGCGAACCGTTTGAACCGTTGGAAAGGTCTCGAAGTTGAGAATGCGCTCAAAGTTTGCTATGCCAATTTTGGCAAGTTTTGGGGCCGATCCAGAAACTCTAAGTGCCTCAAATCTAACTCGAATGATTTTCAGGTGCAAATTTGGGAAACTAAAACTGCAATATCTTTCCACCTAGGAATAGAAAATAAAAACCATAAAGTGAAAATTTCATTATGACAAAAAGGGTATCCAAAAATGTAAAAACATCTAAAAACTAAGAAAATTGAAATTTAACTATTTTTTGGTGATGCAAGATTGCCCTTACACCACTGGATGCTCCTGCATCAGTATACCACCAACCCACTATTAGGGTAACCTTCGAAACAGTTCATCCCATGAACGAGGTATCCACCAATGCACCATTAGGGTAGCCTTCAAAACAGTTTGTCCCACCAATAAGGTGTACTACCAATGCATTATCAGGGAAACCTTCGAAATAGTTCATCCCAACAAGGTATCCCACTAACGCACCACCAGGGTAACCTTCAAAACAATTCATCTCAACAAAAAGGTGAACCACCAACGCACTATCAAGGTAACCTTCAAAGATACCAACAATGTGGATTATTCCTTCACTAGACAAGTTCTAAGATATCAACAGTTGTTTGAACCCTACAACTAGTTCAAGTAAGCTTTTCAACATATCCTCTAGAAAAGAAAAGTGAAATATTAATCCAAGTTTGCAATATCTTATACCCAAGTAAAAAGGTAAAAATCCAAAAAAAAAAAGAAAAATACAAAAAATACAAAAAAATCAAAGAGCAAGAAAAATAGTAAAGAGAAATAAAATGTTCTTTGAGTGAAAACCACTTTGTGGTGCTCTTAGAATTGGTACAATAGTGAAAACCTGGAAAACAGGCGCTATGTTTGAATAAAACTTGCATCATTATCTTTCAATACTATCCACAACATCCACCCATCCATTTCATAATAAAACATGTATCCAACCATTGATTATAACTGACTAAGGAAAGTAGTTTTATCTCCAATTGGGGGAAACTTCCTAAAGCTAGTCATGAGTTAGATCTTTTAGTGTCCTATCATGGTCATAAAACAACAAAATCAAAAACATCAGAAAAACAACAAAATAAAAAACATCAAAAAAATAACAAAAATGAAAAACATCAAAAAACAACAAAAATAAAAAACACGTGAAAACATCAAAAACAAAACAACATCGTTGGATTATTCCTTCACTCAAATAGTCTAAGATATCAATCGTTATTTGGGACTCGCAGATAGTACAAGTAAGCTTTCCTGCAACATATCCTCTAGACACATAAGTGAAATATCAATCTAGGTTATCAATGTTGTTTATCAAAAAAATAGTTTATGCTTTAAGTCAAATGGTCGAACTACGTGGTCTATGTGTATACAACGTAGGTAAGGCTTATTAGCCCCCAAGACCCTAGGTCAGTCCCATTAGGTTTCCATCATGCTTTATTTCAACTTAGTCAAAAAATACAAAATCAAAAAAAAATCACAAAATAGAAAGGGTCAAAAACACTCAAACCAAGTGAACTACGAGCCTCTATTTGTACAACATAGGAAAGTCTTATCTTTGATGAGACCTCAAGGCCCTAGGTTAGTCCCTTGAAAATATCAAAAACAACATCATAAAAACTTAGAAAAATAAAAAAGATCTATCCCGTCATCACAATCTGCAATAAATATTCATCCGTAATAAATAAATCATCACATTCACCCTTAGACAAAACAAACAAACAAACAAACAAACAAAGCAAACATCACGAGCGAGAACTTTCAAGAAAAATAATCACAAAAGCTTTGATTACAAAATAGATGGAAACAAATCCAAAGTATCAACTACCTATCTTTTGAGAATTCACCCAACAACATCCTGAGATATTCCTTAACGGATTTGTTCCTACAATAAACATGATCGATGACAGATAATAGTCTTTAAACCTCAAACAAATATGGCAAGTGATACTGCAACTTTGTTGTTATCTTTTTTGTAGTCTTATTTTTATGATTTATTTTATTGACTCATTCCCAAGATCTCTCGAGGATGTCCATAAGGAATTAGAGAAGGAATGGGGGAAATTGAGCGTCATTTCAATTTGTTGTTTGTAATATATTTTTGTAATACTACCATGGCAAATACTTTCTTTATTGAGTATATGAAAATTTTGTTGAAATGATTCATGAAGTAGTTGCATGGTAGGTGTTCTATACCTCTCTATGTGATTGGTCTGAATTTTTTTTAACACAACCCGACCATATACTTTAAACAAAGTTTTTGTATGTCTGGTATGAGCAAAAATACTCTTTTTTGTAGAGTCAAAGTCCACATGATGGATACAAAGTCACCTTGGTCATTAATACCTTGGTGTATCATATTTGTTTGCTACGTTAAACAAGATTGTTCAAAAACTACGAAGTCTCCAAGAAAAGAAAAAGCAACTCATAACTACTAACAATATCACAATTCTATCTCCAAGCAAAGAAAAAACAACTCATAACAACTAACAACATCACAATTCTATCTATCATCAAATATTTCTTCTAACATCCATCTTGCATCACAAATGCATTAGTACCCTATCCATCCTACATCCACAATGTCATTGGTACATATCATGATGATAATAAACCAATAAAAACATCATGTATCATGTATGGGGCATTCATCCATCATATATCAAACACCACATAAACATCATATATCATGATGGTATATTGATCATCCATAATAAAACATCATATGAGACAAGGTATGATTCATCCATCCACATCAGAAAAACACAAAAACATATATAAACATACATCATCATATATCATCATCTATGAAGCATAAAATGAAGTTGAATCGAAGAAGGTATATCTCCTATATATCATCATCATCATCAAAAGGGGAATACCATAAGTACATTGTCATCAGTGAAACAAGTATGATAGGGTAATACAAAATCATAACATATATACGAGGCCTCAACCTTACCAATGAATATATATACAAAACACATGTTTACAATATGCCTTTGAACAATGACCAACATAAAGATCAAGTACAAAAAGTAAGACCCTGGCAGGAAGGACAAAACTCTATGGACCACCAAAAGGATCTCGTTGTCTCACAAACTGATCACTTACCCCTACACCACCACCATCACCGCCATCACTCACAACACTAGGTTCTTTGAACCGTGGACACCAAGTAGTCCTAGCAAAAGTAGCATCATAAAATTTTTGCTAATAGGTGAACATATGTAGAAACCGATCCCGCTTTTCTCTGAAAGTATCATGCTCTGCTCTAAGAGTATCCCTCTTTGTAGTAAGCAACTATTCCTAAGCCTCTGCAGCATGTCGTCAACTGCTCTCACTATCTCGCTCAACCCTCAAAATGTCTACCTAAGCCTCTACAACCTATCACTGCACTATCTTTGCATCTCTAGCAACGGTCATCTGAGCTAATAGTATATCTCCATCCCTAGGTGGTGGAGGACCTAGAACCTATCCATGACCCTACACTTGAGGCATGTGCTCATACTGACCACCCTATACCCCATCACATTGGGCACTATCCAACTTCTCTATAAGAACCTCAATGCATTGTCACTCCCCACAACGACCTATAATACCTGCTCTACCTAAAGCAAGATCACCCCTAGGATCAGTGAACCTCAATGGCCTACACCATGCCCACCACTGATCATAATCAAGAGTAGTACCTGGATCTACTAAACCAACTGGCCAACCCCAACCAACTGGCACAAGTGCTTTGAACTCAGCAACAATAGTATCTATATCTGCCTGGAGACCCCATACACAGACCTCCCTAGTGGTCTGACCGAACCGAGGCTCATAAGCATCAGGAACCCGGTCATGTCTCTCTTTGAACTGATGACATACTTTTTTTGGTAAGTAACACTCTAGCACAGAATGAGAACGACCAATCAACCATCAATTTTGTCGATGGTAAATGAGGTGCTCTTAATCCTCTAGCCATGCCTCACAACCCATATAAGGTCTCCACACAAAACCTAAAATCTCATCAAAAACACGATGCCAATAGGGAAGATCCCCAAGAAAGGTGTAGTACGTGAAATCTCCATAACAATACAAATACGGATCATCAAGAGAACGATCCTGTATCCCACCAGGTTGAGCAACTGCAATGTGCTCCTAGGCCCAAACATGCAAAAGAGAAACACCACTAGAAATAGATTTCCCACCCTGATACACAACCTCATGCATACCTCTATAAAGATGAGTGAGAAGACATACACCCAAAGCATACCTCATCCCATGCTCGAGCATACTCTCAATGCATACGCCCCAACCCACATGAAACTGCTAACCTCTCCTATCAAGAAAAACTAGTCCTAAAATCAAACCACATAGGACAAGCAAAATAGGATATGTACTACCAGAAAACCTAGAAAAATCAATCTCCAACTGATGCACCTCCAAGTGTCCAACACCTAGCACACACTGCATGGCGTGGGTACCACATCGAATATGATATGTAACAAGCTCATCATGACTAGGAAGGCAGAGAATCCTCTACACATCCTCAAGGGTAACAGTTGCCTCTCTTATAGGAAAATGAAACGAGGACATCTTTGAATGCCATCACTCCACGAGCACTGTCATCATCGCTATGTGAGTCTAAATGGGATGCATGTAACAGATATAATAGAGTCCAACTGCATCTAGAAATTCTCACTCCAAAGCACCAAAATGGGCAATCAGATCAAACAAGTGTTGAGGATGTCTCTCCCTCGGTTGCAGTGGTTTGAGGCCCACCTGCAACCATTTTAACCCATGATGTTATGGTTTCAATTTGAACATGTAAAGAAACACAAAATGACATAAAACATGATGAAAAATGACATTTAAGATGAAAAACAAGAAAATGCAAGAGTTTAGGTCAAGTGCACAAGTTCAGAGAAAATGCGAAAAGCAAATGCAAAGGTTTAAGTCAAAGGTGAGATTTTAGGGAAAGTACATGAAATAGGGGCGAGGTTTTAAGTCAAGTGCGAGGTTTTAGAACAAGAGCAAGGTTTTCAGATGCAAGAGTTTATAGCAAGTGCAAGGTTCTTAAGCAAGGGCAAAGAAACGATCAAACAACAATCAAATGCAAGGTTTTAGAGCAGAAGCGAGGTTTTATGGAAAGTGCATGAAGTAGAAGTGAGGTTTTATGGAAAGTGTGAGGGTTTTAAGGTCAAGGGTGAGCTTCTAACCTAGCAAATGCAAGAAAAATGATGAAGATGCTTAGAAATCACCAGAACTTCATTATTGACTCAAGAAACTTTGTACATGCATAATGTGAACGTAACGAAATGAAAACATGAAGTGACAAGGTACATATCAGGCCACCAATGCCTGCAGGCTATCCAAACTCCCAAACAAGGTCTAAACGATGTGGGGCTCCCTGAATTCTTGACATTGCTCCTCAACAACTAATAGAATGGGAAATCCAGAGACAAGAATTAGCAAAAGGATCAAAGCACAAATGAGCTAATTAGAAGACTAATGGCTTATATTGAACCTCAAGAAACCCTAATTTTACTTAGGAAACCCTAATTTTCACTTAGGGAACCTTCCTACTCTCAAATTAGAAGCTCCCAGGAACATCGAACGAGCAATGGAGAACATATTGATCAAATGTTTTAGCCTAAATACATTAGAACTAAAATAGAATAGAGTTGTGAGCCTAACCTCAAAACTCAAAATTTTTGGCCAACCTCTCGAGGGGACAAAACAAAGTCCTACCATCATTCCACTAAATGTTGGGGCACGGTGGGGCATAAAATTTTTTTTCAAAAAACTTGATCTTAAGAAAAATAGAATCTTTGAAACAAAGCAACTAGTACTTTATATCAAAGAGGGGAAAAATGTAGACATGTAAAATTGACCTAACACCTATCACACACCCTAAATAGCATCGAACAACATCCCGCAACATCTCAGAATGATCTCGCAACATCTTAGAATCATCCTGAAACATCTCGAAATCAACTTGAAACATCCCGCAACATCTTAGAAACATCAAACAACATCAAACAACATCAAACATCATCTAAAACCCTAAATTCCTCTATTAATTGAATAATACAACATTATTTAATTAATTCACTTTTTCATCATTTCTGACAAATTAAATAAATTTCATTTATTTAATAGTCCTAAAAACCCTAATTCTACTATTAATTAAATAAAACAACATTATTTAATTAATTCACATTTCTATCATTTCGACCAATTAAATAAATTTCATTTATTTAATGAAGTATTAATCCCACTTTATTTCATCCCGATTGATTAAATAATGTCAATTATTTAATTATGTCGCTAAATCACCTTATTCCTCTAAGTTAATTGAATTATTAAATCATAATAATTTAATTACGACACTTTCCATCCAAAATTTAAATAAATAAATCAAACTACAACAAACCAATTATCAAAAATCAAATCAAACTAGTGCAACTTTGTTTGAAAAATTCAAACTTGATTTGCACGTTCAACTCCAAAAAGGAATTAATTAATTAAATCAATTAATTCATATTCCTCAACCACTTTTTGATTGAGCAAATCACGATTGCTAACTAATCAATCTAATTTGCTAACTAAGCCATGAATTTCTTAACTAAGCCATCTAAATCTTGACTAATCAATCTAAATCCTGACTGATCAATATAATCCCTAACTATCCAATCTATTCCTCAATCACACAAATTGTGCAATATACTTTTCACAATCTTCTCATGTCTAAATCCTCTCAACATATTTCGACCGTTGATCTGGATATTCTTCGACACGATCCTGATCATCCATTTTGAATCTCATTTTCTATATAAGAAACTTCTTTCCTCACAAAAAAGGATTGGAGAATCAACATACCTTTGCAACAAAGTACCGTTGAGATCACCATTGGTAGAGCTTCACCATTCCTTCAATCAACCAACATCATCATTCTTCAAGCTTTGCACACGAACTATGGAGGCTTCGCAGTGATATGAACAATCCAACATTAGGAAAACACACTCTGATATGATATGGTAACACTTTACTATTGCTTTGAATTCAATTTGGTAATCATAGGATTCCTTAATATGCTTTCAATAGCTTAGTTTTATTTTGTAAGTGTAGAATTATATCTAAATTAGTGTTCTTGATCTTAGATTATATTCTCATTTCAGGTGCATTTTATCTTGTTTGCATCTATGATTTTCCCCCTCACACACTTATGAATCTAGGTTCAATAGATAACCCTATTTTAGATATCTCATTTAATGCATTTATTCAATCATATAAAGTAATTTATTGATCAAGTACTATTCATATAATGCTATGCTAGTTTATTATAGCCTAATTTGCATCAATTGGTTCAAGAGAAGATAGTTTTGGACATTATTTACTATTCCATTTCATAAGTTTGTCATTTCATCAAGAACTATTCAAAATTATTATTACATATAGTTCATGTATACCTTTACAACTCTTTTTAATCATAGTTCATGTATTTCCTTTATATGCCTCTAAATCTCAAATATATAGTTATTCACAAGTCAATTATATATTGTCATGTAACTTTATGGTTCAACCTAACCTTTTAGATCAAATATCTTTCACATCAAACCCTAACCATTTCCTCTTACCTAAAACTCCCAATTAGGTTAACACACACTTCTAGGTGTAAGTTCATTTAGGTTATTTACAAATACCCACTTATTAATTTTTTGTGTGATGATGAATCTATTTTGTAAATATAAAAGGAAATTTCTTATATAATAAAGGTTAATTGATCCAACTTCATGTAATTCTTTCTTCCAATATCTTGCCTACATATTTATCTCCACATAATCAAAATTGATGTAGTTCTTTGAAAGTGTATTATTTCACTAGTTGGCATTATTATGGTATCAAAATAATTTTCCTTTAGAATATGATCTAAATATTATCTTTAACAAGTAATTTGTCCATCAACATATTGGAAATTGTCCCACAAATTAGAAAATTAGTAATAATTATATATTGGTGTATTTTGCTAGCTTTAATGAAGAATTCTAATTTTTTTTCTAAATTCTCTCAAATTATAATGGTTGGTCTAATTTCTTTAATGAATTGTCTTTTCTTGTAATTTTAAGTCAAAAAGTAGTAAAAAAATTGTTACTTTCTATTGAGACCTTAATCAACACCTAAATCAAGTGTGACCATTTAAAATTCACATGGGCACAATAAGAATATAGAAATACTATTTATTCTTGATTTCTTCTATTTTTTCTCTATTGTAATAAAATGGAGTCAAATTAAATTATAACTAGCTCTTTTGTTTGAATATCTAATCCTAATACATAAGGGTTTAAAAATCATAAAACCAACACCCATTTTATGAGCAAATAAAAATTTCATACTTATTCCTTCCAAAATTAACTTAAACACATACCTATGCACAAATGAAACATGTGAAAAGAAAAATGGAATCCCTACTCTACCACACAATATCATTCAAAATAAATCACACAACTAACATATACAAATAATGAAAGTAAAAATAATTTTCCTTTTAATCACAAAACATTAAAATATAATCTAAAACAACAAAGAAGTAAGGATCCTACGTACCACCTCAAGCTTCTCAAAATAGTGAAGAGCCTTCACTTTCTTCCAACAACCTCCCACGTTAAGTTATTCCAAATTTTGAAGAAGAACCTTCTTTCTCTTCCCAAAACTTTCCAAGAGTTTCAAAATCTCAAGTCACTCTTCATTGTATAAAAAATATAAAAAAAATTAGAAAAAACAAAGCCCCTTTCAAAGGAAAAGGGAATGATTTATAAAGGAGTGGTTACAAACAATGAGATGGGGTCACATTCCATCCCACAACCCAAAGCACTAAATATTTTTACAAGACTTGAAGGGGCATTACACAAACCCATGTGAACCCACATAGGTTCATCTTAGGACTAAAAGGAGTTTAGTACACTTAATACAATGTATTGGGAAGGCCAATGAATTGACTTGGGTACTCGTAGACAAGTCACTCATACCCTTTCAATTTACACTCTTCCCAAAAACCCTAAGAGGATATAAACTCCCTTACACACTAAAATATATTTCACAAAACACTCTACCCCTATGTACTATCTATAAGAGTATACAAATATATAAAGACAAGTAAAATAATCATTTTCCAACATTTCAAAATCCACCCCTTTTAATTTTGAATTTTTGAATATGGAGATAAAATTAATCATTTAATATATGTTAAGATATACATTCCCATCCAAAATAAATCATATAAATATGAAAGCTACAAAGAGAAATATTTTTGTGGCTAGATTTTGAGAGTAGATCCAAGTAGTCTTTCTTTGTAGTTTTGTAGTTTTCTCTCGAAAGGGTTTCCATGTAAATCTTGTATTTCCTAGTTGTTAGATCTTATATGATTTCTTTATTGTGGTTGTTGAATTTTAATAAGTAAAAGATTGTCTTATATTGATTCACCTCCCTCTTAGTACAAGTGTATGCTCATCAATTAGTATCAAAGCAAGTTCCTTCAGAAATAGTATAACCACTAGAAGGTGGATATCCGAAGCACACATGACGTATGAAGAAGGTTTCTCCTCAGAAAAAGATCCATTATATGACGAAAAAAACTATGCATTCTGGAGCATAAGGATGTGAACATATCAAATGGCACTTTGTATTGATATTTACAAATCAGGAGTGAGTGGTGGTTATATAGCTCCAACATCTCCACCAACAGATCAAGTTGGAAAGAAGGTGTTGGCATATGGTGTGATTGTTGGCATATGGCTCAGGGAGATTATTGGTATGGCTTCTAGTGTTTTCATTGATGGAAACTAAAGTCACTATTGTGGTCCGCAGATCCAAATCTGGTCATACTGGTAGTTAAAGTTAAATATAGTGTATTACCGATAGAGAACATGAAGAACATGGTATCAGGTTAGTATGTCAATCTGTATGCTTCACCAAATCATCATTTTGTGTTGTGGACCCCTAGGATAGTTTGTTATGCATCTATGTTATCTTGTTGTTAAGTCTTGTGTTATTGCATTAATCGGTGTATGAGTAAAGTGATCCGACGGGATGTTTTTTTTTATTTGTTCATTATGGCTGACCTAGTCAATGTTCCATGTCGTAGATGTATAACGGATGATTATTTAAATGTTCCTATGTTCAGGAATTTTATTTTGGGTCCCAGCTATGTCATGTCCGACTTGTATGGGTGCACATTATAAATTGTTCATGATTTGAGCTGACATGTGGAGAATATTTTATTTTGTGTGAAGTCGACATATAGTGTTTGAATTATTAATGGCGGATATATATGCGAGTTTGGGTAATTAATTTTGGTGTGTGTGTGTGATATGCATAAGAGTGTATAGAGCAGAGCAGATGTGTAAATGTGTGTGAGAATATCAAAAGATCAGTTGAGTGCATTTTGTTGGTACAAAAGAGGATTTGGTGGTAGAGCAGAGTGAAGTGCAGAGTTTGACAGAAGATTCAAAATTTGATTCATGAGATTCACCAGAACTGAAACGAGGCATTGTAGATGTTATCTTCTTAGTTCATTTTTTGTTTGTAATCACAAACTTTTTGTAAGGCAGTGAGCCTTCCTTATTTTGAGTAGTGAGCTCTAGGTAGTTTTCCTGAATGCATGTGCATTCCCTTTTGTTCATACTTTTAGCAAAGTATAAATTGTGGATTAATCTCCGCCATGGTTTTTCCCCTAACATGGTTTCCACATAAAAATATTGGTGTTATGATGTTTTGATTTTCTCTCTCTCATGTATTCACATGTTTATTTTAGTTTAAATGTTGTGAATGGTTTATGATTTGAATTGAAGTTTAAATTTTGATAAACACCGATTCACCCCCCCTCTCAGTGTTCCTTCAGTCCAACAATTGGTATTAGAGCAGGTTCCTCTTCAGAAGTTTATCAGCTTGAGGTGGATCTTGAAGTACAATGGACTCTGGTGGTCTTCAACAATAGCTTATGGTAGCACTTGATGATCTTGATCAGTCTAAAACATAAGTCTTGGAGTTAAAAGCAAATCTTGTGGATGTTGAAAAATTCATTCAATCATTGAAGGATAAAATCAATGAGTCAAGAGAAAAGAGGAAGGAACTATGTGATCAACTGAAACAAAAAGAAAATAAAATCTTGAAAGATGTTCACCTAAATCAGACCCTAAAAGAAATAACTGAAGAATGTGAAAAGCTTGCTAGGTACAATGCTACTCTAAAGCTTGAGCTGGAATTTGTGGCAATGAAGCTAACTAAGGAGATTGAAGAAAGAAAGAAGAATGTGGAGAATTTGGCTTAGTCCTTGAAAGAGAAATATGAAGAATGCAACAGAGTTAATAATGAATTCATTCAGCTGGAGATTGAACTACAACAATTCAAACGTAATGAACAAGAGCTTGAAAGATAGATAGTTATCCTCAGAGATGAACTCTCTGCTGCAAATGAATAAACAGAGAAGTTTAGGATCAATTTTACTAATCTTGATGAGATGACTAAAGGACAAAAGGATGCAAATGATAAGCGAGGTCTTGGATATGAGAAGAAAGCTTAGGATCTTAACACAAGGATCCCAGACAAAGAAATCAGATGAACAAAGGAAAAAGGTATCCGGTAAGACAACCCAATGCTCAAAATTTTAATGGTTACTACTTTGATTGTAGTAAATTTGGCCATATGGCTTCTCAGTGT
Organism: Sequoia sempervirens; assembly: GCA_007258455.2. Classification (NCBI taxonomy): domain Eukaryota; kingdom Viridiplantae; phylum Streptophyta; class Pinopsida; order Cupressales; family Cupressaceae; genus Sequoia; species Sequoia sempervirens. The sequence continues at coordinate 226,510,505 of VDFB02281492.1, read as the reverse complement.
AGAAGAAAAGTAAATTCAAGCAGTCCATCATTTCTTGGTCAATGTTTTAGTTGCAATAAGTTTGGTCATAAGTCAATTGAATGCAAAAGTGTGTCTATAAACTTAAGGAATGTAAAATGCTACACCTGTGGAAGATTTGGACATGTTTCTAACCAGTGCAGATCAAGGGGAAATCAATGGAATGAATGGCCTAGAAAAATAAATCCAATGTGTTACAATTGCAACAGATTTGGTCACATTGCAAGATTTTGCAGGAACAAAAACATGGATAGAAGAGGTCCGGTATATCAAGAAATAAATTCATAGAAAAATGACAAGGGAAAAGGAAAAGTGATTATGGAAGAAATAAGAGATCAAATGAAGAATACATGGATAAAGAAGAGTGAATCTGGTAAGCCCGTACTGGAAGTTGCCTCCGCTAATCCCTCCGGTAATTCCTTCAGAAACTGATTTCAGGCCATTTCCCTAGGGGTAGTTTCTCCAATAAAATCCTTTGCCCCTCTATCAGTAGTTGGCACCGAAATACATGAAGTTGTAAGTAGTTGTGCCATCAGCCAAAAAATTTATTCGTGATCACTTGTTCAATAAGTTAAGATCTGAAAGGTCGACAGAGGGATTCTTCTCTTGATGTCTAAGAAAGTAGTGTAACCAGAACTCCTAGGGTAGAGCATTTATTGTGGTAAAAAGGTTAGGTGTGCATAGCTATAAAAGGATATTTGGAACCATCATTTGTCACTTTGCATTGAAAAAAGAATA
>VDFB02281492.1:226268018-226509649 GCA_007258455.2 Sequoia sempervirens | reverse complement strand
GGATTTTCTAGTCCCCTATCATCCGTTTATCTGCTGCTAACTGTTGTTCAGAAGGATGTGTAGAGCTCTGAGTGTGTTTTCTAAGCTTTGCAAAGACTTCTATTGTGGCTGGATGAGTATCTCTGTCTCAGAAATCTGCTACAACATATTACATGCGAACCATGACCACTTGAAGGAGATTCGACCTGCTAACTCCTCTTAAATTGGTATTTATCATTGACTGTAATTGAATTTCTAGGTACCTATATCTTCTAGAATAGTGAGTCTCAGGAATACACTTGTTAATGGGTTTATGTCTCACTCGATGTGATGAAATGTATTGAAACTAGTACCATAAGAAATCAATGTAATGAAGTTATTATTGTATCTGCGAACTATTATACCTTTGGAAGTATTCAGTTCAATTTATGCAATGTTTAATTGACAAATGTAATATGTCAAATTGAAAAATCGAAATTTATCGCGAAAAATCTAGAAAGAGTTTTCACAGTGGTATCAAAGCTATTGATTCTACCATCAAGTGGGATTTAATACCAAATCTACATAGCAGAAAATTCAGATCAGAATTTCAATTGGGCATTATGGCTACTCTCAGTGATCCAATGAACTCTTTACTTGAATCTATGAAGCAAAATCAAGTTGATTTTGAAAAGAGATGGAATACATGGTGGAAAGAATAGGAGGCTACCAGAGTCTTTCAAGAGAAGCAAAAATTTATAGGTAAGAAGCTAGAATACTTACCTCAGTCAAAAGAAGTTCTTCTCAACACATTGGAGGAAACAAGAAATTGTCTATGCAAGGTTGATTAATTACCTTCTCAATCGATGCGTCAAGCTATGACTCCATTGGTGCACTCTTTGGTTAAGCTAGTGCTTATGAGACATCATGATGGAGAGATTCTACTGCTTCTTAACTAGGATCAGAAGACATTCAGACAATGTTAAAACAAGCATGCTAACTATTTTGTACCTGATTTTATATGAAGGTGATGATATTTGCAAACAATTGCACTCAAATTTGTTGGTCATTTGGAGAAAGGAGCAACATGTCTCAACTGCAGCTTATGATTTCTCAAAAAGATCGGTTGAGTAGAAAATTGAGAAGTTCAAGGAATGGTAGACTAAAGAAGAACTAATCTCATTTGGTATACAAGTTCCGGGATCACCTAAAAAGAGCAAAAAACTGAATGAGAAAAAAGCAGCATTGTTTTTTCATGTCAAGGGGATTGGACTCCTAATCACATATGTGGGTTCAATGAGGAAAATGGAGCCAACGTTGTGTTGTACCAGCAAGAAGACACTTTGTGCTGCAAGGAAAAGGAATTAATTGATGTTACAAGTGAAAAGTGCACAAGTCTCTATGTGGGTGATTTAGAGATTGTCATTGATAAGCTTTGTGAGGAGAAAACAGATCCCCTTGAGGATAATATGTTTGATCATAATGCTGTCCCAACATCTTTACATGAAAAATGCATCACACCATCCAGTGAGTTAGCTGAGTTGGATGATGAGTACAAAGAGCAAATTGAGCCCTCTTGTGTTATAACACCTAATGATGGTATTGAAGATGATTCTATGTGTGGGACTAACGCTGCCTTAGTTCCAAATCAGCAAGTGTGCAAGAATAATGACGTAGACGAAGCCGGTTGTGTGAGTCAAGTGCTTCAAGACCAATCTGCTGATTTTTCATGTGAAGCAGAAGTCGTTCATAAGTCCACTAGTCCACATAATTTGGAGAAATAATTGAAGGTTAATGAAGATAAGATTGTTGCAGTGTTGACACAATATGATAGAATTCACAAACTGATTGAAGATCATGTTTGGAAGGCTCAACTTGAGAGAAGAAAAAAAGATATTAAAAAAGAATCTTCTCATGCTAGTTTATAGGTAATCAAAGAAGCCCTAGTGGCAATGAAATCAGACTATTTACATCTTTCAAATCGTGATCATCTCTTCAACCTCGCTGAAATCTATTCAGATGCATTGAGAGGAAAGAGGAAGAGGTTGACCATCTTACTATCGAGCTTATGAACACTAGGGGTTCCTTGGAGTCCACTCAAGTGGCCCTTCAAGAAGCAAAAATTTGGATTGATGATATTTGCTTACAATTGAGTATGGCTCACTTTTCTTTATACAAAGTGGAAAATTCTATTGCAGCCACATCTAAAGTTCAAGAAAGTGACACAAGGATTATGGAGATCAAACAAATTGTTGGAGGGTTAGATGAACTCCATAAGAATGAAATGTTGCATAATAATTTCAGCACTGCCCATATTGGAGAGGTTGAGTATGTTGATAAAGACTGGAACTTGCTTGAGGATCATTTCTCACATGAAGGTGCAGCTTGCAGTCATGAGGTAGCTGATATAACAAGTAATGAGGGCAGATTTCAGCGAGAAACATCTTTGGAATTAGCAGACAATGATGACCATCTTGAAGTGGGTGAAGGTATGCATGAGATCCATGAAGACATCGATGAAAGGTATGAACTAGTTGCTAATCCTTTGTTTGTGAACAACAAACCAGTATCTTCATATGATTTAATTCCTCATGAGATGATAGATGAAAATTTTATGGATGACATTGGTAAAGTACCTCATCTTATTGATATTTGAAATTTTATCGCTAAGCATGAAATGATGTGTGTTGGCCCAAGTCATTCATAGGATATGATGTTTCATAATAGTTTTACTATACCTTATTTCATGAAAATACATAACTGCAACAAGCATCAAATTGAGGAAGGGTGTTCAAACTTGGTTCTTTGGTTCCCTACTTACACATTAATGTGTAAAGGTTGTTCTATGGTGTTGATCATGATATTTTCAGACTTTGCATTGATGTTAGCTGCTGATTGCATGGATTGGTGTGCACGGGTTTGTCACTATAGCATCTGAAATTGGAATGCTAATGAGACATTACCAATTTATGTTAGTTGCTGCCTTAGCATTTCTACGCAGTTTATGTCAATATCAGTTATGGGAAGATGGACTTTGAGCACTTATAGGCTTTTTGGCAATAGGTTGTGGGAGGATTCATAGAGCTTGAGCAAATATTACTAGCTCCCACTAGTGTGAGTGATGGATACTGCAAATAGTTCGAGCTATTGATGGATGTATCCACAGATGTTATTGTGGTGATTGCAGTCGATTGGATGAGTTTGTGTGCTCGATATAAGCATATTGACACCTAGGGATTAGTTGTTGGTGAGAGGTTATCAATCTATGATTGGGATGACATTATCAAAATGTATGATTTCGGGGTTGACACTATTGTTATTGACTTTCGGTTAGGGATTGATTGGTATCAATTTCAAGGTAATGTGAGGAGATATGTTGAGGGTTTTACTTTAGGGTTGAGCATATTATTCGTTGTGTTGCCTATGATCATGTTAGATAGTGGGATTGCAAACGTGGGCCTCACTGTGGCACCTTGGTAGGAGATTTTTCATCATATAAATTTCAGCCCTTCTAGGTATTTTAGTATGGGTGTTGGTGATCCCTTTTCCGGGTCTCAAGAGTTGAGAGCGTAGTTGAAGTGTGAAGAGTTTATAGTTTTATCAAAGTAGTGCAACGACAGCATGGTGGACATTTGCAAAGATTGACTTGGGACCCCGGGATCACACTTGGGTTCAGTTGGTTTCAGTTGGTTGCTATTGTGGATGCCTTGGCATTGCTTGAAAACAAGCAATCATTGGGAAGGGAAAACTATAATGTCCCCATTTTTGGGTTCTCTTGCTTTGCAGTTGGAGATGGTTTTTTGGGCTTGTGTCTACTTGATGAAAAGGGTAATTTGATGTTACCAATAAGCTCAGATGATTTAGAGGAGCTATTTGATGCTTTGGCATGTTATTTATGACTTCCGGTTTGGGCTCCAAGATTCTTGGATGGAGTTTCTATTTATAGAAAGTCACCAGGTCAACTCCTTTTGTCATTATTCTTCATCGAGATCACTTTAGTACAACTAGTTTCTGATTCCGATGCATTCCTATGTTTTAATAAATTTACTAAAGTTGCCAAATATTAATTAAAATATTTAAAAGGCATCTTAGTGTTATAGCTTTTCGGAACCGGGATGAAATGTTTTAAATAATGGAAGCATTAAACGAGGACCTTGTGGTCAAATTATCATCATTTCAATAAAAAGGTCTTTTTCGGAGCTAAAGGGGAGTTTAAATTAAAAGTGAATTTTAAATAGATCTTTTGGAGAGTTGGCAGAAAAAGTATAAAAGAAGGATATGAGAGCTCATTTGGGGAGGTCAATTTATTCTATTTCTCTTATTGAAACCCTTGTGGTTCTCAAGATTGAACCTGGTTCATCTCAGCCTCTGGAGGATGGAAACCCTCTAGGGCAGTGCACCCGTTAAGGTTAGGGAAGAAACCCAAAGCGTGCAATAAAGCAACTCTAACCAGAATGGCGCCGATGATGGCGAGCATTGGTCAGAGGATCTTCTATTCTACTTGCAGGAAAGAACTCAACGTCAAGTATGTGCTACCCAATCCAATACGGAGTGAGGGGCGACCATATGACGGAGTGAAAACAAACTATTGCTTGAAAGAAAATGCTGAAAGCCAAAGACTCTCAACACCCAGAATGTGCTTTCTAACCCAGTATGGGATAGTAGCGACCATAGGGCGGAGATGGATTACATTCAATTATCAAAATGCTGAAAGAGAGAACATTACAATCTGACTGAGCAAGAATCTAAGATCGACAGTACTACTGCCAGTATACAATTTAAGAATGAGATCTTGCTATCAATAAAAGATCAACTTATAAGAGAATTACACGAAATTCGGAACTTATTGCATAAGGTAAAGATCAGAGAAACAGCAGATTATAGATCCAACCTTATTCTTCCAGCTTGGTAATCTTCCTTGTTGTCTTCACGTGGCTTGAAAGAACTATCCACACCAATCAACAATCAATATGCAGATTTATCCAATCTGCTGTGACAGTCCTGCACTTTTCAACGCATTACCAGCAGCATAGGAAACCATGAAATGCTCAAATCTTCCTATATACTCCTCCAAAATGATATATATCAATTGCAAGACTCAAGTGGAATAGGGGCGACCAAGAACAGAACCTTAAACAGACTTGAAATGTTACTGATATTAAATACACGAATCCCAAGATGCTGAAACAGTACGGCCACAGCTGAGAAGGCGATTTGCTTTATAAAATCAAATACTACAATGAAAATTCCACAAATTGACATACAATGGCGCCTAGCTCATACCAATTGATTTATGCAATACCCACAAAGAAATATTTTGTCTTTTTTGAAATATGAATGAAATACTGAGTCTGCTGTAGCTAAATGCTAAAATCAGGAAACCTCTAACATGCAAGATCTGAAACTAACAATACTAATGCAGATTACAATGCACGGAATACAATGAATTCGCAACTAGACTAAATTCATCACTAGTCGTTGTCTTACAAACGAGAAGAGATGCCCAATGGTTAGGAGGTCTTCATCCCTCGAAGTGATCCAGATTCAATCCGGCAGCATAACGGTGTATTTTCCAAGATGCCCAAAATGATGCACAAGACTCCCTTTTTATAATCTTCGCTTGACTTCACGAAACCCTAGAATCTGATTTTAGGTCAAAATCCCCTTTCCTCAATGATGGCGTACTTTTGCCTTCAAGCTCTTGATTTAATATTTCATTTAAATATTCAACTTTGAAATATGCGCCAAACATAATCTTGCTTTGACTTAGGGAATATTAAAATGTTCTTTAATGAGGGCGCCACCCTCAATGACCACCTTTTTAAAACGACATTAAGTCATTAAGCCTAAGCCAAGGGTCAACATTAAAATATAACATTTTAACGTGACTATTTTAATTTAAATGACTTAACTCATTTCTCTGCAAATGCCCTGAAGCCAATACTGATGAAGTCAACTGATCAATCTGAACTCGGAAGTCAACCAACCTGAGCTCATCCGAAAACTGCCAAAAATAGAATTTACTAAAAATAGTAAATTCCAAAAAGTACTCTGAATGCTGAGACGAACATACCACTGCGAAGCCCTCTGAAAACCCAGAAGGAATCCGCCATTAAAATTTCATCTCCGAGCAATGAGCTCCTCAAAATTAGGAAACCCTAATTTTAACTTCCGACTAGCCTCCGGGTTCCCAACGAAAGGCCAACGGTCACTGAGACTGTCAAGCTTAGAAAGGGGACATTACATATCGCGAGTACTCACAGTTTGAGTTCACATAGTCCGAGCGACACTTCAAGTGAGTGTAGGAGGCTTTCTTAATGTACATCGTGAGAAATCTTGATCGAGAGCTACACGTGCGTATTTCAGCACAAGCTAAATCAACAATGGTAGAATGCGTGGATTGGTTCATCCAGTTCCCTACTTTTACTTACATTTGCGTGTATGGATACTCAGGTCATCCTGCCATGTTACCCCGTTATCCCTCGAATAAGGTGGTGTTCATGGAATTTCTACGACAGCTCTATGAGGTCCACTCCTATCTGCGCAACAAATGCAAGTTGACTGCCACATTTCCATTACAAATGGGAATTTACAGGTGCAAGACAACAGCTAACGCCAAGGCCATGAGTAATGAGATGGAGAGGCTTAACCTTAAGTATCTCGTCGAGAGACACTCACATGACCCTTGGGGTCACTTTTCAACGTGCCTTGGCAGTCATTCTTCACACAAGCCTTCTATGGAAGACTATTGGTTCAACTATGAGGATGAGTTTGAGGTGCGAAGATGCAGCTACAACAAGTTCACCCTTTCACAGATTGCTGATTTTATGTCAAAGTATATGGAAGGGTTATCTGATGATGATGGGGAGGCCACACTTCCTCAATTCTTTCAGGATCAAGTTGACACATAGCCTATTCCAGCCGTTGATTGTTACGCCAAAGAATGCACATCTGTAAAGGAGAGAACAAGAAAAGTTGTTAGAAATAGCTTACTTTACTTGGATAGCAAAAGGATGAGAAAGGAAGCCATGCCAAACACAGAGCACTTCACTGCCTTCCACATCAAAACCAAAGCCCAGATAGAAGACATGGAGTAATCCTCCTAAAGGAAGTAGGATGTCAGGAAATACAAAGGGAAAATCACCAGTTGCTGATTTGGACCAGCAAGAGCATTGTATGGAGATAGCAACAAATGCAGTTGAGAACATGCCAAAAGCAGAGGTAGAACCTCCCATACCATCACCAATGCCACAATAGTCTCCGGTTCACATTGATTTGGACTCACCACCACGTAGCAATGCTTCGACGCATTCACATTCATTAGGACTTTCTAGGACTAGCACCAATCCTTCCAGTGAGATTAGTTGAGACTCGTCTTGGCTTGAGAATCAGCTGGGTAGGAAGAGGAGGCAGCCATCCTATAAACTAGATTTCTCAAATTTTGATCATGTCTACCAAGACACGCCAGATAAAAAGATAAAGAAGCAGATTCATGTTGAAAGGAACGTTGACAAGGAGATCATCATTGAGACCGTTGCACCACCAAAGAATAAAAGTTTGAATGAGGTAGAAGCTAATGACTTCACCTTAATAAAGGTCAACCTTTGCAAAAGCACACGCCAAGTAGATATGGATCTCCTCGGAGTTGCAATGGAAAGCATAAAGGAGAGAGTAATAAAGGACAGAGAAGATAAAGCAACCCTCAAGGCTGAGAATCAACAGCTTCTCCAGTATATCTCCAACCTTATGCACAGCACTGAGAACGTCACTACCTTGCTCCCGCAAATGTTAGAGTTACTAGCAGAACAAAATCAGCTAAGTCAGCTGGTTGTATATGGGAAGCGCCTGAAAGACTGTGAAGAGGAGTTCGTCACAAAGGGCCGCTTCATACTTTCAAAGTTGTACCAATTGAGGTACAATGCCCATGAACTTCGTCTACACATTCAAGAGTGAGAGCAAGACTTGGCGGCAGACAAGCCACAAAATGAGATCATGATCTCTCACCTAAGGACGACATATGACTCGGTCATTGAAGAAGAGGACAAGGAAGCAATCTTTACTTGGAGAGAACAATTAATCTTCAAGGTAAAGGTACATGAAACAATTTCTGCAGAGTTGGCCGAGAGAAGAGAAAAGGTGACAAGTGCTATCAAGTTTGTGAGAACTTTCATGTCACGAGTCCCTTGCCAATATCAGAGTGAGGGTGGTGAGCACATCGAGCTCGCCAACGTACAATCAAAGTTGCAGAGTCTCATTCACAATATTTTTAGTGGTGATTCAGTTGGCTATAAGTTGGATCAACTTACAATCATGTCAGCATTATTTGATGAGGTGGCCAAGAGTAAAGGAGAACTGCAGAGTCAGATCACAGACAGTGAAGAGATGCTACGGAGACACTGAGTACTTCAGAGGAGTATTAGTGATCCAAATGGTGATGCTATCAACAACCTCGTGGAGGGGTTAATTGCTCGAGATCATGGCCAGTGAACTACAGATCAAGACGTTCCACCTTTCTAGGATAGACATTAGACACAGGAGTTAACTTGACACCTCTTTCCAAGTTAATTCGCTGCCCCACCTATTGAGCATGTCTATTTTGGAATCAACTATGTACGGTTGGAGTTCTCATTTAGTTTTTCAGTTTCAGTTAACTGATATTAGTTTTTAGTTAACTCTCATATCAATAAGGACTTGCGTGTTGCACAATCCAATTAGTTTAGTTTAGAATCAGTTAATTGAGGTAGTTTTTCCAGTTAACTGTTAGGTTGCATACATTTAGGTTTAAGAATAAATCTTGCATGCTTGCAAGACTCATGTTAACTCAAGGAGATTTTAGGGTTCCCTACTCCTTCGAGCTTCTATAAATAAGAGCACCCTTGCTCATTTGTACTTTAACTTTTGCTGCAATAACAAATTGTCGAGCCACCTTGCCCTACAATATTGCTATTTTGTACTTGTTCACTTTGTTAATATAAAGCTGGTTTGATCGTTCATTGTGTGATAGGTCCTCCATACAATTTGCTGTCCTAGGTTTATTTTTTTCTAATAAGCTTGTTTCATATCTACACCTCGGATAGGAGTCCCTCCTTGGGAATTTAGAAATAAAGTTTATCGTGTGATGTTGTTATTAATAATCTTTCTTTCATATCTACACCTCGGATAGGAGTCCCTCCTCCTTGGGAATTTAGAAATAGAGATTGTCATTTAAGTGTCGTTTCCAGTAATCTACTTTCAGCCTACACCTCGGATAGGTGTCCCGTCTCCTTGGGAATCCTAAAAACTAGCTTGCCATTTGATGTTGTTTCCAATAACCTTCATTTCAGCCTACACCTCGGATAGGTGTCTCACCTCCTTGGGAATCTGGTTATAAAGTTTATCGTCAACTATTCCTTGCTCCTAATTCCTCTTGCTCTGTTTATCTAGAGGTGATAGAATAGTTTTAGCATTAGCCTAGTTGTACTTAAGATCTGCAAAACAGAGAAAAACCTTAGCTGCAATGTATCGGTTTTCTTAACCTTGTGCCTATTCCAGTTGAGTCAAAAAGATAGGATTTTAGAGTACTTTACTTTTTAAGCATATCAGCAAATGAGGGAGCTTCCCCTCCTAATTTGAAGAGCAGTTAATACTGTGCATAGTTGTCCGTTGCCAATACGCACTCCAGAGGTGCGAATTGTAATGCCAACAAGCCATTTGAAGATGAATTGGGAGGAAAAGAGCCGTTCAAAGGTCGGCAGGAAGGCATAGGGGCATTACGTTTCGTTGCCAATGGAGAACGTAACACCTCTGTAGATTCTAGAGGCGGGAATCCTGTCAGGACGACAACGCGCTGTGCAAACGTTCGTGTGTTGCGTGCACGTCCCCGATAGAAATTCCCCCACTGACACTAAAAACAATCACCAAGTGGATGGAGTACGGATAGGTGACGTGGATTTACATGGTTAGATTTGATTTTTCTAAGGTGAAGGATGTAAAAGGGGAATTTGCAAGGGGGGTGCAAATTCTCTCCTATATAATGTGTTACCTAATTAATTAATGGCTTTCTTGTTTCTTCTTTGGGAATATGTAGGAAGGAGCTTAGGGTCGAGTTAAAATAAAAATGGAGGATTGGACTTGGGATTTTAGATCTAGCCAAAGGTGGAGATCCCTTAGTGTACTCCACTTGTGTAATATTGATTACTTTTTAATTTAAAATAGAGATTTTTTAGGCGTAGGATTGATTTAATCCCATGGATGTTGCACCCTCATTGGAAGGAAATATTCCTTTTTCATGTGGAGATACCTAAGCTAAAGATTGACAGGCTAGGCTTGTGGTAAGGGTATATGTGTAACCTAGTTAATTGATATGTTGTAGAAACATTAACAACCTGTCCTTTAGGTAAAATTAAAATTTTCATAATTTACATCCTTCAAGTATGTAAACATGTTATCATGACATTGCAATAAAAAATTTCCTTTTCTTTATTGATAATACATGAACATGTTACTATATCAATCTACGTCAAAGATTCCATCTCAATATAATTACTTCACAAGTACATGAAAGAGGAATACATACCTTAACTAATATAGCTCCAATGAGCTTTAGAACAAATAGTAGTAAGAAGGTCTAGGAGTCTGTCCTTTCAAATCTTGGTACATCGGTCGCTTGTTGAGGAGGAGAAACATCACTCGGGCGCTCTTCCACCAACCACGGACTTATAATGCGGTCCCCCGCACGATAATTTTGCAATGAACGGCCCTCCCTTCGAAGAAGAGATTGGTGAGGTATCCTTTAACGACTACCAACTGAGCATAGTGTTGTGAACCTACACTCAGTGGAGAAACGCAGCTACAACTCTGGATAAAGAAGAAGAAAAAGCAGATCTTGCAGCAGGTAGACCAGTTTTGCCACCTCCTTCGTGGAATTAAGCATCCTGGTGTACCGAGTTTACATTAGAAGGAGAGGAAATCCTCCTATCCAGCCAGATCCTGTTTTTGAAGAAGCTCCTGATTAGTTTACTGAATCAGAAATTTTTGAAGAAGAATCTCCCACTCCAATTGCAAAGATGGGTGATCGTATTATCAACAACAACAATGGTGATGATCACAACGGTCGTAATGGAAGAAACGCAAGACGTCCAACCCCCTTACCTTGGGGCGACAATATTGGTCCGTTGGCTTTACCAGGACATCATGAATTGCCCAAGGGTTCACGCAAATTTTTCCCGAGATTTCAGGGTGATGGTTCTAGACATCCAGATGAACATTTATCAGCATTTACAACGGCTTGTTCCGTTTTGCATGTTGGTCATGAAGACATCGCCGTTCGTCTTTTCGTGGAGACTCTTGAAAACAACGCAGCAGATTGGTTCAATAATCTTGAGGCAGGAATTATCACCAGTTGGGCCGTCATGAGCGAGAAGTTTTTGGCAAGATTCAAGCGTGCCAAGGACAGTCATAGATTATTTGCACAACTCTCAAATTCAAAGATTGAAAAGCATGAACCGATGAGAGAATTCGTGGCAAGGTTTAATCGCCTTGTTACACGTCTTTCTCACACTTTGAATCCATCTGATGAGATTTTGATGAGTTCTTTCATCAACGCATTGCCGTCAGAAATTGCCTTTTTCCTGAAGATAAGCGAAGAAGATGATCTACAACACCTTCAGGAGGAAGCAATCAAGCTTGAAGATAACATGATTACAACTGGCAAGATGAAAGATGATTCGATCAGGCCGCTCGTGCAAGCGTCGGCTGATCCATTGCTACAAAAGGTAGCAAATGAGGTGACGATACTGAAAAGATAGTCACCACCTCAAGGGCAAACAGCCTTGCCCTCACCACCTTTTCAATCACAACCAGCGTACCAGCCGAGAAGGAATAATTTTCAGCCGTACAATAATTTCAAGTCAAAGTTTCCGCAGGGACAACCAAGACAAAATAATGAAGCTGAAAAGGCTACGGTCTTTTGCACGTTCCATGATTCAGCAGAGCATACCGGGGCTACTTGTCTGGAAAATCAAAGAATGAATCAGCTCATGGGATTTGCCGATTCTGCTCCTAGTTCAGACTTCATACCTTCTAGTTCAAACGTCGTCTCTTCACAACCAGACGAGTTTGATGGCGACTCCGCGACGGGATATTTTGATCGAGAACCCGTTAATGAAGAAGAAGAAGAATCCCGTCGTTTTTCTCTTGTAGTGAATCACGAGAATATCACCTCACCTGTGTTCACACGTGCTCAACATTTCAAAGCATAGAAGGAGGAAGAGGAAAAGCGGAATTTGAATACAAAAGCAAAGGAAGTAGCTTCTACTTCCAATCAGAAACCTTCACAAGAAAATATCTTGCCAGCGGCTTTAGATACGTCTTCGGCAAGCTTTGACATTGTTTCTTCCATGATGAAGACAAAGGTACAGATATCTCAGTTGGAGTATTTACAAGATCATCCAGAGCAGTTGGATAGGATCTTGAACGTTCTTAAAAAGAAGAATGTCGTTCAGCCGACATTGTTACAATCCTCAGTTCCCGCAGAAGAGAAGCCTAGGCCGTTCTATATATCTTTATATATAGGAGGTTTCAAGCTGAGCAATTGCATAATTGATAGTGGAGCTTCGGACAACGTTATGCCCTTACAGATTATGAACGCGTTGGGACTTTCGTGCACCCCGACTCAGGAAAAGTGTTATTCACTTGAGTCCAAACCGGTGCCGTTAGTCGGTCAACTCAAAGATGCGCAAGTGAGGCTAGCGTCGTGTCCAGAGAAAAAGATCATGATGACTATCCTAGTAGCTGATATTCCTACCAGTTACGGGATGTTACTTAGTAGAAGTTTTTGCAAGGATCTTGGAGGAGAAATACAGATGGATTGGTCGTTCGCGACAATCCCATTGAAGAAAGGTACTTTCAAGTTAGAGCCGGAAACCAAATCAAAGTTTATAGTGGTGAAGTCCCAGGACCCACATGCTCAAGTGTTATATCAAGACACGGGTCCAGGCACATATGCTATGGTGTCTGAAGTGACAGATGATTGTCAAAATTTTGCACTTTCCACCGAATGATCAGATGAAGAATCAGAGGTGTGGACGATGCAGTTTGATGGCAGTTGTTCGACTTCAGGTTCCGGAGCGGGAGTAGTGATTATCTCTTCCGAAGGTCGTTTATATCCTTTTGCATATAGGTTGCAATTCGATTGTACTAATAATACTGCAGAATATGAGGCGCTCTTGTTAGGTCTCAAAAATGCAAAGGATATGGGGATCAAGCTGCTTCAAGTTGAAGGAGATGCAGAGCTGATCGTAAAGCAGGTCAGAGAGCAATTTCACGTGAGGAAGAATCGTTTCCAAAACTACAGGCAGAGGGTATGGAATGCAATCGACTGGTTCGATGCATTTAATATCAAATATATTTCAAGAATGAGTAATAGCAAAGCTGATGCGCTTGCAGTTTCAGCCGCTCTTTTTATGCCTAACTCTGACTTTCGTCAGAATTCATTTGCTATTGAGTTAATTTATAGACCAGCTGTTCCTGATAATTCAGACAACTGGCAAGTCTTCAGTGATGATGAAGATATCAAAGAATTTCTCGTCATGGGAGACAACTACAAGGAATTGTTCTTTGAGGGGAGTTTAATTCCTCACAAAGAGTCAATTACTGAAGAATCTGAGGTTATAGAATCTGGAATCATACAGTTGAAAGGAAATCAGATTCCTAAAGGTTTTGTATCCTTAGAGGATATTTTTGACAGGCATGATCGTTACATCCAAGATCAGAAAAGGTCAGGGGTGAATACTTCGTCAGAATATAGTCAAGTCAACATAGGTACTGAGGACAAGCCTCGGCTTGTGAATTTGGGCAAATGTTGTACTTCTGAAGAGACTGAGAGGTTTATCGCCTTGTTCAAGCAATACAGGGATGTATTTGCTTGGTCATATGAAGATTTAAAGGTCTTCACACCCATTGAATTGTCTCACACAATTCCGCTGAAGTCTGAAGTGAAGCCTTTCAGGCAGAAACAAAGACATTACAATCCGCGAATTCAAGATACTATCTATGCGGAAATTCAGAAAATGGTGGACTCCAGAATAATTTTTTCTATTCATCATTCCACCTGGGTGTCAAATATTGTTCCTGTGCGCAAGAAGAATGGAGAAATCAGAATTTGCGTTGATTTCAGGAACTTGAATCAATCGTCCTTAAAGGACAATTATCCCTTACCAATCATGGAACATACATTGCAGACAGTTACCGGATCAGAAATGCTATCACTTCTTGATGGTTTTTCCGGATACAATCAGATTGCAGTGGCTGAGGAGGATCAAATCAAAACAGCTTTCACCACGCCGTGGGGAACATTTGCTTATGAGAGGATGCCTTTCGGCCTTATCAATGCCGGTGCTACTTTTCAAAGAGCCATGGATTTAGCGTTTGGGGATCTTAGGAATAAGATCATAGTCGTTTATCTTGATGACTTAACCGTTTTTTCAGATAAACGGAGTGATCACTTTTCACACCTTGTGAAAGTGTTCGAGAGATGTAGGTATCATAAAATATCTTTGAATCCAAAGAAGTCAATCTTTGCGGTTACGGAGGGCAAGTTACTTGGTCATATCGTTTCCAAAGAAGGTACTAGAATAGATCCGAATCGGGTGGATTCAATCAGAAACCTATCTCTCCCTACAAGCAAAACGCAGGTGCATTCATTTTTCGGTAAAGTTAACTTTATCCGGAGATTTGTACCTGATTTCTCAGAGCTGACAAAGGAGATTTCAGCAATGATGAAGAAGACGTCTACATTCGTGTGGACGGACGAAGGCAAGCAGGCCTTTAATAAGATAAAAGAAGCTATTGCTAATGCACCAGTGTTAGTTCGGCCTAACTTTCAGAAGGATTTTATTCTCTATTGTTACGCGTCGGAACATTCATTGTCTGCCATTCTGACACAGAAACTCAGCGAGGAGGGTGAATCTCCTATTGCTTTTATGAGTGCTAATTTTAAAGATGCCGAGATGCGTTATTCCCAGATTGAGAAGAATGCTTATGCTGTTGTCAGAGCTGTCAAGAATTTCAGATTTTATCTTTTGAATTCACATACAACGGTGTATGTCACCGATCCAGCAGTTAAAAGTGTGCTTACCCAACAGGAGATGGGCACAAAAAGAGGGAATTGGATTGCAAGGGTTCAAGAATATGATCTGGAGATTAAGCCGACCAAGCTTGTTCGCGGGCAAGGTCTTTCCAGGTTATTGGCGGAAGATGGAGATCATAAATTCAAGAGCAATGGTGGAATTGATTCAGGAAAAGAAGTTGAAGAGGACCTTCCTTTGGTCCTACTTGTTAACTCTGCAGAAGAATGGTACACACCTTTATGGTATTATTCAACGTATGGAGAATGTCCACGTCACATGGACAAACAGCAGAAAAGAACATTAAAATTGAAAGCACAGAATTTCGTGCTAGTTAATAACGTTCTGTACAAGCGTGGCCTTGACGGAACTTTCCTATTATGTGTCGGAAAGGATCAGCAGCGAAGGTTGTTAGAAGCTTTTCATAATCAGGCATGCAGAGGACACTTTTCATCGAGGGTCACTGCATTTAAGATTCTACGAGCACAGTTTTATTGGCCAACTATGTTTCGTGACGCATATGATTGGGTGTATAAATGTCAGCTATGTCAGCAGTTTGCTGGTAAAGTGAAATTGGCATCTTTTCCACTCAGGCCAGTTGTTATTGACGCTCCATTTCAGCAGTGGGGTATTGATTTTATAGGACCTGTCAATCCAGTTTCCAGTAAGGGGCATGTGTTTGTCCTTACAGCGACAGATTATTTTACGAAATGGGTTGAGGCAATTCCTACTAAACGAGCTACGTCCGAAGTGGTTTGCAGCTTTCTAAAGGAGAATATCATTTCTCGCTTCGGAGTTCCTCGGAAAATTGTGACTGATAATGCTACTTGCTTCTCGTCAGAGGAGATTTTGAGTTTTTGTTTTGATCACGGCATCATGTTGCCCCATTCATCAGATTATTACCCTCAGGGTAATGGACAGGCCGAATCTTCCAATAAGAACATTGTCACAATTATACGCAAGTTGGTTGAGTCAAATCAGCGAGCTTGGCATACTAAGTTGTATGACGCCCTTTGGGCTGATCGTATAACTCCTAAAAGAGCTATTGGCACCTCGCCTTTTATACTTTTGTATGGTACAGAAGCTATTCTGCCCATTACCTTGGAGTTGTCTGCTTTACAGCTGGCATCTGCAGTGGAAGATGAAGAATTTCATGATCCTATTCAGAAGAGGATTTTGCTCCTGATGAAACTTCAAGAGGAGAGGACGGAGGTTGTTGATAAAATCACTCAGCACCAAGAAAGAGTGAAAAAGATTTTTGATAAGAGAGCTCGTCATAGACACTTTCAAGTTGGAGATCTAGTCCTTTTGTGGGACAAAAGGCATGAGCCAAAAGGAATGCATGGTAAATTTGGTTCCTTATGGTTAGGGCCCTTCCAAATTCATGAATCCACAAGAGAGAACACTTATATTCTCTCACATCAGGATGGAAGGCTCTTCTCGCTTCCTTATAGCGGGCAGTATCTTAAGCACTTCAACCCTCCGGGGGAGGAGTAATATTGTAAATATTTTGTAAGTCATTTTTATGCTTTATCGTTATGTTGTTTTGTTTTTCCCCATTTTGTGATGTTTTGTCGTGTATTAGGTGATTTAAGTAGTCTTGTTTTAGGTGATTTTTAGGTTAAGTTTTTAGGAACTTCAATGTTTTAGGTGATTAGGGAAGTCCTGACTCCATATACCCAACTTATAAAGTCACTGGTCTACGAAACACCGAGATTCTAGGGATCTCCTATGCCGTAAGTATCCGACATGGTCACCAAACTATTTTACCGGTTAAAATCTTCCAAACCAAAAATTTTTGCTTCACTAAGGCATTTTGCTTAATTGAGTCTTAATCTTGTTAAAGTGTTGTCGTGAAGTATCATTTTTGGGGTTTTTAAATATGGAGTTGGTGTCGTAATGTCAATCATATCGGCATTCAAGGAAAATGAAAATCGAACTTTTAATCACCAAAATTTTTCTATCTCTCTCGAGAAGGGAGCACATTCTCAAATGGGCCTCTATCTTTAGGGCCAGTCCGTATCCTGTTTTTTAGGTTTGTCACTTCCACAGACATTTGTCCGGCATCACATTTCCGCTGGCAGTTGAGCTATCGAAGCGAAACAAACGGACCTCCGCTTCGGCAAGTTATGGAAGATATAGCGCAAAACAAGGCGAAAGCGAGAATTGGCTAACACTGGAGAAAAGCGCAGCTTTTGGAAAAGGCGCCCATCTTTTTGAGGTGCCAAATGTAGGTTTTTGGCTAAATTGCACCCAAGATGTTTATCTCACTTTTGTTCGAGCTTCGCGACGCATCCGTCAGTGGGTGAATCTGAGTTGCTGAAGTGCCTGAACCTGAGGTCGAACGTAGGGTCAAATCTTGGTCAAAATATCAAAGAAATAAGCAAAAGAGCACATTTTCAGAAAGGCGCCTGAGTTTTTCAAGTCTTTAATGCCTTCTTTTTGATGATCTCAAATATTCAATGTGTCTGTGTTACGCTCAGCTTTTCGTTGCCTGTTTTCACCGGATCAAAGGATGTCTCAGCGGTTTGCAGTCAGGGTTTTTGTGTTATTTTAGTCATTTCCAGAAATGGCTAAGTCTGGAATGAAAAGAGCAACTTTTCAAAAAGGCGCCCTTGATTTTCACCCCCGATGATGTTTTCTGGGGAAATGTGCCTTTGCAGCTATCATATAGAATGAGGTCAGCTCCGCAGTGAACCTGTGATCCAGTCCTGAAAGTTGGTAAATCAGAAGTTATGAAGGATTTATTTTTCCCTTCGTTCGAGATGCAAATGTCAAAATTTGACTAAGTCTGAGGAAAAGCGCAGCTTTTGAAAAAGGCGCTTGGATTTTTGGGCCTTCAAATGTCGGTTTTATGGTTTCCAGTCTCAAGATATCTTTTGATCAGTTCTTGCTTAGCTCTGCAATGCACTCGCCGCTAGTCAATCTGGAGAAGTCACCAACCAAGGTCGTGAGGATGAACGAGGTCCCCGACAGGTTTTTAGCTTTAAATTTTCATGAAATTTGGCTAAGTCCGAATTCGCCTTTAAAAGTTCAAAAGTTGATTTTCTCGAAGAGAGTTGAATGGACGCCTCTTTAACTTGAGTTCGAATGGCAGCTAGACTAAACGCTTTTGCCCATACCTTCGGCCAGATATTGGCATGTTGAGTGATCTTTCAGTTCGCATGTCGAGTTAACTAGTTTGCATGTTCAGTTAATTGCTTTGCATGTTGAGTTAACTTGATTGCATGTTCACTTAACTGAAGATTATCAGTGAATGTCAACTGGAGTCCACATGCATGGCGAATTTGGTTGCAATTGTGAGGATTTTGTGAAGATGGCGCTTCATTGAGTGTCAACTGAAGTTCTAGAAGGGACGGCATGAATGGTGAAGCATAAATTAGTGAAGTATGGCGCATTTGAATGTTAACTTCACTTATCAAAAGGGTCGCCATATTTAGGATTTTATTGATGAAGCATGATTTTGTGAAGCTACGCATTTTGCAAAGAGTGGCAACTCAAGTTCCAAAAGGGTTGTTATTTTTAGAGTTGAAGCATGTGAAGTGGCGCATTCATTCTGTGATAACTTTAGTTCCAAAAGGGTTGCTATTTTTAGAATATTCATTGCATGAAATATGGCGAATTCCTTATTGCTAACTTTAGTTATCAAACAGGACGCCTTAGTTTAAATTTGTGAATCTAAAGCAAGAGTGAAGGATGGCGAACTTGATATAGATTGCTAACTGAAGTCAAAGTCGCATGAAGCTGTCAACTGAAGACTGAAAAGGGAAACCCTAATGCATGGCGATTTATTTAGCATATTCGAGTTTCAGTTAACTGGAATGAGGTCCAATCAGAAGCCAAGCGCACTTTTCATGGATTCCTTGCCTTGTGCGAATTTCAAACATGAAAATCTATATATTTCAGTAATGGCGTCCATTATTTCATCATCTTTAGCTTCAAAGTTCATATTCTTCTTGAGCGACCAGCAAGCTAAAGGTGCTACAGGTGTCTGAATTCAGCGTTCTTCATAGCAACGAGTTCAGATTGTTCAGAGGAAGGCGATTCTAGACTTTATTTTCACTTTGCATGCAGGTTTTATCAAGTTTCAGAGAAGAAGTTGGCGGATTTTTCAGAAGCAGACAAGCGAAACTTTCTATCTTCTGTCTTATTTCTTCTATTTCTCACCTTAGGTACTTTCTTCGCATGCCAAGAAATTCAACACATATTCAGAATCTGATCATCTGGGTTCGCATATTTCAGCATTTGCAGCCAAACCCACGTCTTAGATTTTTTCGAGGAAATCGCCCCGTAGTCTTCATTCTGAAGCTCTGTGCTTTTTTCCGAGAATTTCTTTGCATGTGGGCTTGAAACACATTTTTTCGAGAATTCAGTTATCTGGGTTTGTTCAGAATTCAGTTGTGCACAAAACCCATGTTCCGCAGTAACTGAAAATTTTCGTCGGTTATTTAGCCTTTGTTCGTGAGGTTTTCGTAAAGTTCTTCAAGTATATTCTGACTTTACAAATAAAGTCCCCATTTTCAAAATGCAGTTCAATCTCATTGATTGTGAAATCGCTCTTTGCTCATAATTTATCAAAACTTCTCGATAGCCGTGACCGGAATCATGTTTATCCGCTGGTCAATCCGAAAGCAGCTTTGAGGGTGTTAGCAGCAATTAAGAAGAATCTTGAACGCTCAGGTTACCGGCAGCAGCGATTCATTCCCGGCATTACTTTCTTCAATCTTTGAGGCTCGTTTCTGCTTGTATCAAGCATTATGACTCCATCTTCACGCCAAATCGCATCGTGCTGACGGGAGTGGTTGTTTGCAAGATCAAACCGGCGACATAGAGAAATGTTTTGCTATTCCTCCTCGTTCAGATAACTTTACTGTTGATCTTGAAGCTTGCGAGAAGATATGGGATGCTGATCATCAACGTTCACAGAGAAAAGTTGCTCAGAAATGGTTGACAATTCAGAAAACTAACTTGCCTAAGAAGGTTGGTCGTGGTGAATTTAAAGGAGAAGTTGCTGTTTTGATCACCTTACTCAATCAAGTTACCGGCCAGTCAGATGCTAACACTTTCCGTCCATGGATGTTTTTACCCGGCCACCGCATCCTGACGGTACCAGAGCCGCTTTTGACTGCTATAAGTGATTAGTGATTGCTTACATCAGCAAATTACTAACTTTCTCAAGTATCATGAGTTTCATATGATATCCTACTTGGTTTACTTGGTTGCATTTCAAGGTGGCTTCAGGCATCTGAAAACTAATGGCACTCTCGGTGTTCAACGTGTTCATGAGTATTATCCTCAGTTGGAGTTTTCTCAATCCGAACAAGACTTCCGAGCAGTGAATGATCACTTTTCTATGAGAACCGTTAGAGATCTTGATGACGAGATGCACATTCGTATTTCTGCCGAGGCCAAATCAGCGATGGAGACTTGGGCGGATTGGTTTATCCAGTTCCCTACTTTCACATACATCCGAGTTTATGGATATGTTGGAGAGCCCCTGATGTTGCCGAGGTACCCGTCAGACAAGATTATCTTTATGGAGTTCCTCCTCAGACAGATGCAGCATGTCCATTTCTTTCTTCGTAGTCGTCATAAGACTGCGGCTAATTTTCCATTCACATTGGGAATTTTCACATGCAATGCGGCAACAGATGCCAGGTTTATGTCTACCGAGATAGAAAGGTTCAAACTCAAGACTTATACTGAGAGGCGTTCCTATGATCCTCTCGGTCATTATGCAGATCGGTTAGAGCGAGGGATTGCACATACGCCAACACTTGAAGATTTCTGGGCTAATTGTGAAGATGAATTCGAGGTTCGTCGTCGTCACTATTGTAGACTCACTATCGGTCAACTCTCTGATTATCTATCAGAAGATGTTGATGGTCTATCAGATGATGATGGATAAGTTCTTCTCAATTCATATGTCAAAGATCAAGTTGCTCGGCAGCCACTTCGCTCACCTGATTGGTATGCTAAGGAGAATATTTCTATCGAGGAGGTTTCCAGATCAGTTATCAAGACTAGCAAGTTGTTCTTGGAGAGCAAACGGAAGCAGAAGTCAGTTCCTGTGACAGAGCCGCCAAAGGATTTCTCTTCGTTGCCTTCTACTTCTAGGGAAAGACCTCAAGTCAAGGCCATTATAATACCTCCTGAAGGGGTTAGACTCGGTGGAAACACGGGGAAAAGAGCTACTGGTAAGAGGAAGCAGAAACAGGTTGAGAGTGTTCTTGAGGTTCTAGTAGAGATAGTTATTCAGGCTGAGCCTCATGTTGAACCTCCTAGTTCGCCTCACATACAACCTATTGACATAGATTCTGAGCCTGAGACACCAATTCAAGCTGGATCGGAGACAACTGAACCACCACAGGTTGATACATCAGGGACAGTCTCTCCTCGAATTGAAAATATTGTTCAGTCTTGTTGGCTCGAGAAGTCTTTGGGAAGACAGAGGCGTGAACCTTCATACAACCTTGATTTATCTGAGTTCGGTGAACCCTATCAGAGAAGATCGAACAAGAAGATAAAGAAACAAGTGCATATCGAGAAAACTCCAGAATCAGAGATTGTTATCGAAGTTGCTGTTCCTCCAGAGGGTAAGAGCTTAGATGAAGTCGAAGTTGGTGACTTTACATTCACTAAGGCAAATCTTGGCAGGACCACTAGAGAGACAGATGTAACTCTTCTTAAGATCATCACTAATAATCTTGAAGAGTGCATCACGAAGGATGGAGAAGATAAGGCCTTACTCAAGGCTGAAAATAGTCAACTTCGTTAGTACATTTCTGATCTTGTTCATGGAAATCCGAATAGAGCACCTGTTCTTCCTCAGAGTACACCTGCAGAACAACGAAAACTGGATCAGTTAGTCAGTCATGGCAGACTTTTGGACAACTGGATTGATAGTTTAGTTGCTGCTGGTCGGTGTCTTCTTGCAGATATGTATCAGTTGAGAAGTGATGCACATAAGCTTCGTCAGGGTGTTCAGTCACTTGAGATTGCAGTTGCAGAGAGTTTGGCGAAGGATCGTGTTCTAGTATCTCAGTTGTCAGTTGCATATGATGCTTTGGAGTTGGTCGAGGATCAAGAAAAAGTTTTTACTTGGAGAGAGCAGCACCTTCTCAGGACGGAAATATGTGAGAAGATTTCTACCAAGTTGTTTTCACTCAAGGATGATGTGGTTGGAGTACTTGCACTTGTCAGCGGTTTCGTTGTTCAGATTCCGTGTCATTATCTTCTTGAAGATGGCATGTATGTTGAGTTGGACAAAGTACAAGCAGAGTTCGAGAAGCTGATTCATGACAGCCTTGAAGGTGAACCGCGGCTCCTAACGAGAAAATGTTTCAGTGATTGCAGCCAGCTTGAGAAAGGCGACTGAAGAATGCAAAGATGGTGTGCACACAATTACTGAAAGTGGCAGAGAACTAAAGAAGCAGACTGTTATTTTTAGCAGCATCAAAGTGCCAGATGACAGGGAGATCGATGAGTTCTTGGTCGAAGTGTTAGACCGAGCTGACATGGAGTGATTCCTGCTAGCTGGAACCCGGCAAAGCAATTTCAAGGGTTGGATCCCGAACAGCAGCTTAACCTCACTCTCAGCCTTGAGTTTACTGGTCATTCTAACACATGCTTATCTCGGCCCCTTGGAATTATCAACAGAGTTAGGTTAGTTTTCAGCTAACTAAGGTGCAGTGTCCAGCTTAACTTTGCTTTAAATAAGGATGCATGCTTGCACATGGTCCATTTAGGTTATTTAAAACGGCTAACTGATGGTAGCTTTCCAAGCTTAATCAGTATAGTTTTATCATATTAGGTTTAATAATTAATCTTGCATGCATTTGTAGATCAGAAGCCAACACAAGGTGATTTTAGGTTCCCTACAACTGCAGGATGTATATAAATAAGAGCTTTGCCTCCATTGTAATTAACTTTGCTTGAGAGAGAAAATAATATATGCTCTACCTGCCTCCTCATAACATTACTCTTTGGTATTTGTTCACACACACACACATGCTGCCTTGCTGGTCATGCTTAATTGTTATGCCACATAGGGTTTCATGCGATTGTGATAGTGAACTCTTTCCATAGTTTAGATAAATTTGTTTTGTGCATCTTTACCATTACAGTTAATTGTTATGCCACATAGGGTTTCATGCAATTGTAATGATAAATCTGTTTTGTGAACTTTTACTGTTATGATCAAGTGTTATGCCACATAGGGTTTCATGTGATTGTAATGATAAATCTGTTTTGTGAACTTTTACCGTTATGATCAAGTGTTATGCCACATAGGGTTTCACGAGATTGTGATGATAAATCTGTTTTGTGAGTCTTTACTATTATGATTAAGTGTTATGCCACATAGGGTTTCATGAAATTATCATGGTAAATTCTTAAATCTGTTTTGTGCCTAATAAACTTGTTCAGATTGAGATAATAGTTGCTTACCCTTTTGCTCTTTCAAGTAGAGAATCTGAATCCATCTCTGAGCAGTCATAACCTGTTCTGCTTCTAAGGTCATTTTCTTGAGGGAACCTGATAGAATTTAAGTTATTGTTTATTGTAGTTAGTGAATCACAAAACCAGAGAAAATTGTCACAGTAACGGTGATATAGTTTTCGAGAAAGCCTTGTACCTCTACAGCTGAAACAAAAAGACAGGAATTAGTTTAGTTTATTTCCCTTTGCAGGTATTTTTTTCAAAGCACAACGAGGGAGCTTCCCCTCCTAATTTGAAGAGCACTCATTGCGTAGTGTGCATAGCTGTCCGTACCAACTCTTACTCCAGAGGTGCTAGTTGTTACGCCAACACCTACATAACTAGGTCTTGTGCAACCGGCAACTCTCGGACTAGTATGTATTCCGGGATCATGGTGAGCTGATAGTGTAGTACTACAACTAAATGGTTCCTTACACTACTTTGGCCAAAGTGTTTACATTCAATAAAGAACGTAGGTCATTTGTCACATACACTAGCCAGGGTCAATTTGACTTAAGGCTTCCTTACTTCTACGCGTAGGTTAGTCTATCGGGGTAGTCCGTACCCTAGACGTCCTACTTCAAGCTATCTACTAGAAAGGGAGACAACTTAACAAGTACTCACAACTATCTCCCTTATATTGTACATCTTTATCCTAGGAGCTTTAATAACTTGACTAAGTTAATCTTCAACTAGTTGTGATCGGTAACTTATTAAATACCCTCAATTCATCCCCTAGTATTAAATAGCTATATGCAAACATACACTCCTTATAAGGAGCTCATAGCAATTCACTCCTATGATCCTAGTGCAAATTACACAATATGCAACCTTGAATCTTCATTTAATTTACTCTCTATGTACAAGTATACAAGCAATTCACATTATAACTCATTCTTTCTTTCATATAGAAATACAGCTATGACTGACTTTCTACCTATGCACAACAGTAAACACAAAGATTCCTTTTCATTTAAATAATCAAGAACGGAGTGGATAGTAGAAGAATATCCCATGCCTGTTTTCAAAGCTTCCCTTCGAAAGATGAATTTGTTGCTTGTCTTCTCAGCACCTCAACTAAAACAAACAACTGGCAAATCCTTTTCAAGCTTCTGCCCTATCTCACACAGATTATTCTCCCAGAATGATGTCACTCTAACTCAGATTTAAACTCTTCTAAGAATGATTTCTCAAACTGTCAATGGTCATAGCCGAGTGAAGCTCGGATTAACTGGTAATGGTGAACTGGTAATCCCACAGCACCAATTCTTAGAATTACAATTGACTCTCAGCAAATAGAACCTCCATAGTATATGAATGCTCTCAGCATTATGATTACTTCCAAAACATAGAGATGCTCTCAGGAAATATAGAAACTCTTAGCAAATGATTACTTTCAACTTTCGGAATTAAAGATCACTCTCAGTAATTAGAAATGCTCACAGCAATATGGTTGCTCTGGAAATTTAAATATTACTCAAGAAATATGAAAGAACTCTTAGAAAATATGAATTCTCAGAACTGTATTGCTTTGAATGAAATATGAATAAACTCCCAGGAGAATAAACAAGTACGAATTCCTCAGCAATACTAGAAAAATCTCTTGCAAAGGAAGAAATTTGACTTCAGGAATGTGTTGGATGAATGAGTAAAGTCGTCTTTATATAGTGCTTCAAAATTTAACCAATTCCTCTTTCCAAGGCGTCTAAGCTGCCAACGGGGTTTGGAATGGTTCAAATGAGAAATGTGTCGCCCTTTTGAGAGGATTTTTACTTCCATTTGTTGACAGCAATGAAGAAAGTTTATTTGGCACATGACCAATTCTTAAAATCGCAACACCTACAAGTATAGGTGCGATTCAACAGGTAAGGATAAGTGAAGGTTTATGTGGAGACCAAGTCCCTAGTCAGATGGCGTCCACCTTCCTATTATTTTGGCTGCACTCGAATTTATCTCAGCCGCATTCAGTTAACTTGGCCCTGGTCGCGCGATTCTGCAAGCGCCATTTCCTTTTCATTCGCCATTTTCATTTTTACGGGTATGAACTCATAACATCGTATTTCATTTTCCTCTTTATTTTCCACTTCATAGTTTCAATATAGTTCAAAAGAAATATTTGAATCTTGGTGGAATTGTGACAATAATATTCGTTTTAATTTGAAGTCATAGTATTTGATTTTCGATTTTGAATGAAATACTCATTTTTGAGAAAAACGTCTCATGTTACAAATTCGTGATTTCACTTCAACACTTATTGAATATTAAATAAAAATGTTTGTTTAAACTTCATTTGATTTTCAATTCCATTTACTAAAATATATCCATATATATTTATTTTATTATATTAATATATATATATATATATATATAATATAGTTTTAATTTACATTATATATTTATGTATAATTATTTAAATTTAATAATTTAAATAATCTCGTATACATATATATATTTTGTAAAGACTACATTATATACATACTTGATATAATATTAAATATATAAATATATTTACCTTTACATATATACATGTATATACATATACATTTTAAATTACATGTACGTATACTGCGAGCCAGTCAGCATACTTTCATTATACGTACCCTTGTATATGTTTATACATGTGTATACGTAGATTCCGAGGTAATATCATCATAATATTTGTTCATATTCACATATATATAACAGGTTGGTTGTGGATATGTATACATGTATATTTACTTGTATACTTCCTCTATGTATATGTATTCATAATTGTATTTATATCAATGCACACGTATGGCATATCCATCTGCTCTCATACGTTTGTATCAACATGAATATACTTATGGACACTTGTACATACCGTATTTATATGTATATATACATATACACATGCCCACCTCCTAACCAGTAACATTATTCCACATATGGTTATACTGGCAAGCATTACTTATTCACACATTCAGAAGTAGATACGACTCCTAATGATAATAAACAAGCCTATGGATGACTTACCCTTAACTCAACAAATGACTTAGCTTACTCAGTCTATAATATGTGTTTATGCCCAATTGGTACTCGTTACTGTTTACCCGACCAAGTTCCTCCCCGAGTGATATTTGTCCTCTGCCTGGAGGAATGGTCCTCTTACCTACACACAATGACACGACAACGGGAGTCATATGCTCAAAACAAAGCAGAATACATGAAACATTTCAAAAGTTAGATTATTCCCAAATCAATAACCTTTTATTCTCCTTTATGCAGTATTTCACCAAGAATAATATCAAATGAAACAACATTCATATTGAAAACAAGTTACAAGCATTATTAATTCACCTCCAGTATTCACATTTACTCTATCTAGTAATGGTAAATTGTAACGTCACAATTTGGGATGTAACAAAACAAATTAACAAGTGGTATGGTTACTTGCCCTATGTGTGACCACCTTTATAAGGGATACAATGTAGTACCCTTGGTGATTAGGCCAGTTATTAATAACTGTCAAGGAGGCACTTATTTACTTTGTCTAGACATCATGGAGGTATTGACATTTTAGACTTAGTTGAACCATTGAAATGTTCGGAATTGTATTAAATAGAAATAAATAATTTAATTAATTAATCAAAAGATATCCTATTTCCTTGTAGATCTTGGTCAAGGATGGGGTTTTATGTGGATAGGAACTATGGATGTCTTATTGATAAGTCTAGGGCACCGGCTTAGCTCACCTATAGAAACGTATTAATGTGTGTAATTAATTAATTTAATTAATCAGACTCCTTGAGTAAGTTGGATGGTTATCTAGGTCTATGCTGTGAGGATTCACATAGATGTCATGAGTGGCATATAGTTTGGGTTCTCATTGCCTTACTATCAGGTATGTTGAGGTCTAAATCTGATGACAACATGTTTAAACCCAAACAATCTGCAATATTAAATGTGACAGAAAGGATACCAAGATACTGGCAAACAGAAAGATAATGGCAAATTAATTATAGTCAAAACACTACAAGCTCCTGCATACAACGATGAACAGGAATCCCAAGGCTACAATATACTGCCCAATCAAGAAGCCACTCCTTGGCCAAAGGTGATAGGAAACTACCACACTAAGCAATAAAGCAAGGAAACATTATCACAAACAAACAAGAAAAAAACTAGTGTATTGAGCCAAGCAAAAACTAATTACAATGATTAGTCAATTCTCAAAGGAATCAGCTTCCTGCAACCATCGACCTCCTGCCTGGCAAAACCCACGAACATGCGCATTGATCTTGCTCCAAAATCTGGTTACATTAATTCCTCTACAACTCGGGTTCATCTCCTGGTGCATCAACCCTCTTCTCAAACCCCGTTCTCCTCCTTTCCCTCAATTTGAAAACTCTCTTCAGTTCACTTTTGTCTCAGCCAAAGCAGATCAGCCTCCCTAACCGACAACATCTCCTCTCTCGCAAAAGGAATAAAGCCCCTTGAACTTGTCACTAAGGTGGCAGGGAATGACAATGGTTTCAACTTCCAAAGATTCTTGTTGCGAATCAAAATGGGAAACATGTCTGCGTCAAAACAAGGGACAAGAATCCTACCACAATGAAATAGAACCAACAGCACAGCCAAAACGAAAATTTGAAAACAAAATTGCAAAGCTAAACAGATGTGGAACGATGCCCTTGCATCAAAATCTCTCTGAATTTTTAAGTATACATGTAATTAACTTCAAAAAGAAAAATTTAACTTATGTATGGACTTTATTTGTCTATTTTTGGATGGGCATTACAAAACTTGTTAAAGAGAAAGAAATCCTAAGGTGATCTGAAGCAGAAGACCACGTGCAGGATACCTAGGATTTTTTTGCTTGATCCATGTCTTTTGGAATTCTCAGAGTTTGTTTCAAATTTGAAAGTGTATGTGCTCCTAATGATAACTAAGCTCAAAAATAAGATGACTAACCTTTTTGACATTTAAATTGTTTAATTGTGTTTGTGAATTACATGTTACATTGTGATTACTAAATCTGTTGTAGTCTTTATTGTTATAAATTTGTTATTTATAATCTAGAGAACACTCATTACTTATATAAAATAATATAGTTACGATATTTTGAGGCTTTATCCCCTATTGCATCCCCAATAATTTTGAGGGTCTCAATAGCCCTCAAAAAGCATCATTGCATACCACAACTTTGATGTAACATTATAAATATCTATGGCATTGTATGCAATGTTTTCTATTGGAAACCTGGAACACAAGCGGATTGGTTTCTTAGGGTCCTATGCCATCTAGCTGCTCACATGATATTCTAGTGTCTATTTCTCATGAATCTTGTTGGTCTACAACACATTTATTGTCTGTATATACACTATTTTTTATTTCATGATTTCTTTTAAGTTGAAAATTTAGCATTAGTAGAAACTTAAAATAGTATTAATAGCCCTAACTTTTGATGAAATGTTGTATGCAGGCTTCTTTCCAACTTACAGTGCTGTTAACTCTCTATTACAAAGGAATTGATCTGCTAAGGTTGGATGGAACAAAAGACAGAAAAGATATAGTCAGAGATACCATCATTTTCAATACCTTTGTGTTTTGCCAGGTTAATTCCCATTCCTCTTGTTAGATAGAGGATATGAATTAAAAGGGAAATAATCCCCTTTCTATTAAAAAATGACATTTCCTTAATCATGTTATTGAATCTGTTCATGTTTGGTATTGTTATACTACAGTACATAATGATACAAGTGTAGTGTTGCAGTAATTGGATTTGCACCTTCCCTGTTTGGATTATTGTTCCATTTGTTAACAAAATTCTAGATTTACACTATAGGGAGTAATTTTCAAACTTATAGAGATCAAGTTTCCTCCACATTTTATTTGGCCGAACCATTACAATGACCACACCTGTCAATGGTAGATACAAGTATATAGAATCTGTTGCACTACATTTTCTTCTGTATTTATTACAATCTAAAATGGCTATCTACAGTTATTCAATGAAATCAATGCACGGAAGCCAGAAGAGTTCAATGTCTTCACAGGGATACTCAAGAATCATATGTTTATAGGTGTTACTGTTCTCAGTGTCATGTTCCAGGTCTGTTTTCTTCCCTGTTATGACCTCAACCGAAAAGCTATTAAAACCCTTGCTATGAACATAATCTATGGCTCTTTTGTATTACTTGGCACTCTAGGAAAAAAACTAATGTTTATTAAAATAATGCAGGTTATAATGGTTGAATTTCTGAATAAATTTGCTAAAACAACAAAACTTTCTTGGAAATACTGGCTTATTTCTATAGTAATCGGATTTCTGAGGTCTGTATCAACTGTGATTGCTAAATTGAATTTAATTATCAATGAGTCCTATTTCTTAGAAATTTAACAGAGATAAATGCATCATAAACAGCTTGCCAATTGGATATCTTCTCAAGCTAATCAATGTACCAAAGAAACCGTTCATAACCACCCATAAAGTCAGGAGGAAGCGTAGAAGCAGAGAAGATCCAAATCCATGTCAGCAATCTTCCATTGAACAGCTTGATATTGAGCAACCTACAGGTATGTTCTGGAAACTCACATGGCATGCAATGACGTATATAATAAATTTTGCTGCTTAGCTAGATCATATGATATCTGATATACATTGCTTGATACTGATCTGACTTTATCTTAAAAAAATGGCTGTGCCATTACCCAAATATTAGTACCACAATCTGAATACTTTCTGACAGTAACACCACCCTTTGTCTTGGAAAAAGCCTTGGTCTAGAATACCCTTGTTCTATTCTCATTTTTTGAAGAGAGAGTTTCAAAATGATCTGATATATGGGACATGGGAAATGTATTATTGTAACTATTACTGTAATCAGAGTAAACACTGTTAATTTCAATGGGATAATGACTAGAAATTGAAAGCATTCTCCTTGATTCTGGTCTGATCTTTTTCTAGTTCTAGACGAATACCAATGCTTTAGACTGTCTCCCTGTGTTGAACTGACCTCAACCTCAATAGAGTCTTTGAAATAGCATCCTTTGTCTTTCATATTCCACCCTTCGGGGTATCTCTCAGTTACTCTGGTGTCATCAAGATTCAACTATAACAAATCTTTTAATATCTGCTTTTATGTCTTTGGGTTTAGGACTGCATCATCATATTTTATGCTACTATCTCCAACCTTATTCATATCAATATTACTTATCAGTGACCCTCTTCTTGTATTTGCGTGCCCCTTGGGATAATTGTGAACTCTTTGCCTTTCTCCATAGTGAGCAGATGAAGTCTGCACAAGCTTACTTTTTTGTGACTTGCCTGAGCTAGTGTACCTAGTTGATCCAAGCTCATCTCTTTCAATTAGCACATCCCTCCTTTCCAGAGAGCATGTTTGAATTCTATTCTATCCATTTTCTGCTGTATGCACCCATCTTGAATGCTTATTTTGCAGTGTCACAGTATTAGACTGGTGCAACATTTTTTTGTCACTAATATCTTCCTCATTTTCTTAGTTGTAATCCAACAGGAAATCAAGATGTTTACCTTCCATTGGTAACATGGAATTTTTTTCAAAAATTTATAGCCTGAGATGTAGCTCCACCTACTGGTTCAGTAGCACTGCCATTATAGCAACCCGAAGCCTCAAAATGAAGATTACCAATGGAACAAGAATCAAATAAGGCACCCTTTACAAATCTATGCCCATTTGATCTGGGTCAACATTGTTGTAGCTACTTTGCAAACCAGTACCACATGGCAATGGTTCCATCTTTTCAGTGCTTAAAGTCTTGACAAATGTTTCTTGGACACTACTAGAAACCGCTAGAATATCTCTTTCAAATATTTGATCTTCGCATCCAACTTGGAATGCTGATTTCTCATTGTATACATTGAAAATAACACCTCTGTTTCTTGATGTTGTGGGAGAACTCATTGATATTGCTACTACCATCAACAGTAGGAGCATTATGTAGAAACCCCTGTTTCCGCTAACTTCTGAAATCTGACTGTTTTTGATTGTTTTTGTGTATTTTGGTTTTTTTTGAGGTTTTTGTGCATAGATGATATAATGCGATTTTGCAAGAATTTGATATAAAATTCAAATAAAATCATACAACTCTGGAAATGATAGAATCTATTGAAAATGCTGATGCCAGACTATTTATTTATCTTCTGGAATGATTACAAATAAGATCCAAATACATGCAAATGAAAAAGCAACACTTTATTCGATGAAAACCTGATATTGCAGCCAACTGGATAACTTCATGAAATGGTACGGCTGAGATGAAAATCCACTTCCTCTTGCGCCAGATGAAAGAATAAGCTGCCAGTGATATATGCGCCTCCAGTGATGAAGTCTGACTGCCAAATAAGAAGGCGATTTGGCTTTAACAAAAAGTACGGCCTTTTATGAGAGGGTACGGCCTGCAATCGAAAGTTAAAATGCTTTAAACAAGAGCAAGGGGAATAAATAGCAGTACGGCTTCCTAGATATTCCATATCCGTCGAAATAGGGAAGATTTAACCTAAGAAACCTCGGCCGATGAACAATCTCACACTGAAAACCCTAAAAGTAAATACTCGGTGAATGTTCTGTGATCACTTCTGAATGAAGAAATCTCTCTGAAAGCAATAGATCAACTGTTATTTCACAGTCTCTGAATTGCAACACTGAAGATGGCTCGTTCTCCAATGCCTGTAGACAATAGAAACCCTAGGCTTCATTCTCCGGAAGAAGACTTGATCAAAATTCCAATATTCAACATAATGGCTCGAATCCCAATGCAAAAGCCTTATATTCTTGAAAAGTGTGACTTTTCTCAATTGGCATCATTTAAAATAAATTTGAACTTTTCCTTTTAATATTTCAATAGTCTTCAATCACATTTTTAATTATAAATTATAATTAAAAATGGCCCCTTCAATGATGGCTTCACCTCTTCGTATTCTCCACTTAAGTTATAATATTAAATATTATAACTTTATAATATATAAGCTCGAATAATTAATATTTTAATTAAATCACTAAATATTATGTCTCCTCAAAATATATCCGACATCTAACCGGCCCGGTCGGGCTAATATGGGAGTGATCAGACGTGACTAAATCATACCGCTAAAATAGTTGTGGTGTTCATTGAGTGCCAACACCGCTAAAATAGCAATTCAGGCAAATGGTGTCTAAATGAGCCCGAACGTAAGCCAACTGATAAAGTTCTGACAACCGAAGCCAAGCCAAGCTCCGTCAAGACCCTCTATCCATCCTATTAGCCTACAAGGGTCGCATAATAGGCTAATCATCACCAGATGTCAACCGAAGGGGACATGACAGTCATTTCTCCTCAATTGCTTTGTCCCTCAGCAATCCAACTCCGATGTCGAAAATATCCTCGCTTCTCCCATGTATAATTCCTCCACTGCAAATTCCTCTCCATTTCACCTCACAACATTCCCTCGAAGTGCTAGTCCTCCTCACGAACCGGTTTCTCTCTCTCAGACTCAGATAGATTCGTGGTATTAGAATCAACTTTCCCTCATCATCTAAGGGAGGTAAAACTGCAGAAGGTACCACACGGTGTCCCAACGCTTTCTTGAGACGTGACACATGAAAAACATTGTGTACCTTGCTCTCCGTCGGAAGCTCTAGCTCATAAGCCACCTCTCCAACACGCCTCAGGATTCTGAAAGGACCATAATATCGTGGCTTAAGCTTCTCCGGCACTCTTCCTAAGAGTAGATCGACGTAGGCCAAGCAGATAAGATAAACCACACCACCCTAAAAGACCCTTCGCCCTCTTCAGATCTCAGACATCGTCATTGGATTAAAAGTTTGAAGCAATATTCTCCTTGAGAGCCCCCATAGTGTCCCCGACCGCAAATCTCCAAAGACTCGCACTCCACTCAGCTCAAGAGAAAATCCAAAGCTCGGCTACTTCATAACCGCATACAACGCCATATGAAAGGACATCCGGTGGTCATGTGGAAGGTAGTATTATAGCAATACTCGCACAAATATATCCACTTGACCCACGCCTTTTGCTGCCCTGCAATATAGTTCCTGAGGTAGCCTTCCACCCATTTATTTACTACATTCGACGCCCATCGGTTCAAGGGTGGTAATCGGTGTTTCCTGCGTAAGCTCTACCCACAGAACCAACACCTACTGCCAGAAGTGACTCAAGAACTGACTATCCCTGTCGCTCACTATGCTCCGAGGCAACCCATGTAGTTTGAATACCTCACGGAAGAAGACCTCTGCTACCTGTGTAGCTGTGTAGGTGGTGGTAATCGGAAAGAAGTGGGTATACTTCGTTAGCCGATCCACAACTACATATATGCAATCTCAGCTCCTTATTTTTAGGCAAGTCTGCAATGAAATCCATCGGACAGTATTCTCTACTCTCCTCGTCAGAATCGAAGTGGCTGGGCTAATCCCCTACTGGGTATGTTCTTGTTTGTTCTCACATACAAATGTGGGTACTCAATGACATACCGAAGAACATCTCGCTTAAGTCCTTTCCATAAATCTCTCCCGTATCTGTCTATAGGTTTTGAAATATCCGGGATGTCCTGTAGTCGGTACATCATGAAAGGCTCGCATGATAACGTTCTTCATCTCTGATCCTGGGATCAAATAAATCCTGTTCTTGTAAATGATCAAGTCATTCACAAGCGTGTATCTAGTGTCGACCATCGATCCCTCAACGATACTGGATGCCCAAGTATCCTTGGCATACTCTGCCACAATCATATGCCTCCAATCCTCTGTAATATGAACCATAGAGCTCAGATAAGGCCTGCGTGAGAGAGCGTCAGCCACCACATTCTGGGTGCCTTTGATGTAAGAGATATCAAAGTCATATGTCTGCAATTTGCTCACCCACTTCTGCTGACGATCATTGAGATCTCGCTGCCCCAGGAAATGCCTCAAACTGTTGTGGTCAGTTTTAATGCAAAACTTACTGCCCACAAGATACTGTCTAAATTTTGCCAAGGCGTGCATTATGGCCTGCATCTCCTTATCATATATACTATAGAGCCTCTCTGGTCCTCTGAGTTTCTGGCTCTCGTAAACAATTGGGTGCTTGTCCTGCATAAGCACCGCACCAATGCCTTCGCCAGAAGCATCGCACTGAAGCTCAAAAGGCTTCGTAAAATCTGGTAGTGCCAACACTAGACACGTAGTCATCAGCTCCTTGAACCTCACAAAACACTCCTGTGCCTCAGGAGTCCAACAAAATGCACCCTTTTTCAACAAATCCGTCATAGGTGCTGCATGACGTGAATAACCATTCACGAATCTGCAATAAAACCCACACAAACCAAGAAATCCTCGCAGCTGTGTAAGGTTCGCCGGAGTAGGCTAGTCTATAATAGCGCGGATCTTCTTAAGATCCATCTGCACTCCCTCTGCACTGATGATATGACCCAAGTAAAGCAACTCGGTCATCCCCAAATCACATTTGGACTCCTTGGCATACAAGGATTCCCTCTCCAAAATACTGAGCACGGTCTCCAGATGAGCCAAATGCTCCTGCCAAGTCCTGCTGTAAATAAGAATGTTGTCGAAGAAGACAAGTACAAATCTCCTCAGCAGTGAATGGAAGACCCTGTTCATGGTGGACTGAAATGTCGCTGGCGCGTTGGTGAGCCCAAATGGCATCACCACAAACTCGAAGTGTCCACAATGACAACAGAATGCAGTCTTCTCAATGTCCTGTTCATGAATCCTGATCTGGTGATATCCTGACCTTAAGTCTATCTTTGTGAAGTAGCATGCACCATGGAGCTCATCAATAAGCTCATCTATACGAGGTATTGGGTACCTGTTTTTGATAGTCCTCTTATTCAGGACTCTGTAATTGATGCACATGCGAAGGGTGCCATCCTTCTTCTTCACTAGAACAACGGAAGAAGCGAAGGGTGATTTACTAGGTCGAATGTGACCCATCGCAAGCAACTCCTTGATCGTCTTCTCTATCTCATCCTTCAACCTCTTAGGATGCATGTAAGGAGTGATCATGACGGGCTTAGCGCCCTCCTCAAGCTCTATAATGTGCTCAATGCCCCTGTCTGGAGGTCTCCCTAGTGGAATATCACTGAATACCTTCTCATGCTTGACTCTCAACTGCTGAATGTCAGGATGATACTCAGTCTTCTGCTGTCCCTCCTGTATAGGTGCCAATGTGCACTCGGCAGCCCACTCTACCATGTCGTGTCGCATGAGTCTCTCCATCCGACCAAAGGAAATAGTTTTGATGTTGCTGTCCCGAATTGCCTTGAGAATATGTCTTCCCATCCACATCAAAACGAATCTCCATGTCCTTGAGACGAAGAGTGACTTCCTCAAGTGAATGAAGCCACTTCATGCCCAAGACTAAATCGATATCCCCCATGTTCACCACGTAATAATCAGCCTTGAACTCATAGTTGTTCAAGTGCAAGGGGAGATCCTTAATCATACGTTCACACCTGAGAGTGTAACCGTCGGCCACCTTAACCCTAATGCCTTTGAACTCCTCAGTGATGAGTCCACGCTTCTCCACAAATCTAGCATCGATAAAATTGTGGGTGGCTCCTGTATCAAGAAGGGTAATGACCCTCTGTCCTGCCAAAACTCCACGAAGTCTGAATGAACCTTCCTGCTGAATGCTAGATAGGCGTGCCTCCTGAATCTGAAGCTCTGACTCTGCCTCTGCCTTAGGCTCTGAAGCCTTGACTCTGACTCCTCATAACTCTCCTGCTGTTCGGAATCTCAGATTCCGAATCCTCGTAATAAGCCCACATCACTCGATTGGCCTTGCCCTTAGGCCGCAAAGGACAATCATGATTGGCATCATAGGGACCTTTGCAGTAGAAGCAAAGCTTCTTCCTGCGTAGATCATTGAGAGCCTCTCGATCCAAAGGTGGTGCTGCTGATTTGCCCTTTGAATCATTCTTAAAATCTGACTTTTCTCTGTTAAAATCTGATTTCTCTCTGTTTTTATTGAAGCCCTTATTGTCCCTAAATGAAGAAGTGTTTTGGGAGTTAAATCTGCTGGATGGTGCTGCCAACTCCATGCTACGCGCCTTCTTCATGGCTTCCTGTAACGAAGGAGGATCAAAGGCTTTGATCCAACCTCTCAATGGTTCCGTCAGTCCCTTCATGAAAAGCACTACAAGTCGCCTCTCTAAAATATTCGGAACCATAACCGACAATCTCTGGAAGTCTCCAATGTAAGACTCCAAACTGCCACTCTGTCGCAACTGAGCCAAATCTTTGAAATAGGATTTTGGATCCTTCCTGTCAAATCGTTCCACCAACCTGTCAACAAACTCCTGATATGAGGTGATCCGATCATGCTGGAGTGTCACCATCCTGTGGTGCCACCAGCCGTAAGCTACCCCCTCAAGATGCAATGTCGCATACCTGATAGCATCTCTCTTAGCCATCGGACGCAATGTGAGGAAAGTGTCTAGCTTATTGATCCAGGCCTGAGCTGTAACCTTGCCACTACCATCGAACATCGCTAGATTGAGCCTGTTTGTAGCATGCTTCAGATCATTATTCTGGTGTCTAGGTCTCCAATCCTGTCGACCTCTGTGATGTTCTCTCCTCTGTGTAATGAATCTGTCAAAGGTAATCCTTTCTCTGACATCTGGTGGTACTAACTCCCACTCCTCGTTCGCTGCCATAAGTGTATCTGCGAACAACTCCTCATGCTCCTCACCTGCCATAGCCTCATCGGCCTCCTGTCTCACAAAAGTAGGCCTAGTGGGCCTGTCTGCCGTCCGTGAAGCAGTCCTAGGTGCTCTCGATCCTCCATCACTCTCTCCTCGTCACGATGTGGTGACGTCTCTCGGCGTTCTAACCTCTGATGCCAACACTGCTGAGCACATCGGGACTGCGACGGCCGTAAAATAGAGCGTGTAGAACCTCTAGATCCCTAGGTTTTGAGGAATATTCTGTTATATATCTCAGCCATGTTTCCCGGCTGCCTGCAAAACCTGTTGCCTGTCAATCAAGGCTCTCCTGCGTATAATACCTGTGTGGCCCAACCTCTTGTGGCTGCATAAGATTGCTAAACCCTCAGGATGGCAGGATTTAGCTCTGATACCACTGTAGAAACCCCTGTTTCCGCTAACTTCTGAAATCTGACTGTTTTTTATTGTTTTGTGTATTTTGGTTTTTTTGAGGTTTTTGTGCATAAATGATATAATGCGATTTTGCAAGAATTTGATATAAAATTCAAATAAAATCATACAACTCTGGAAATGATAGAATCTATTGAAAATGCTGATGCCAGACTATTTATTTATCTTCTGGAATGATTACAAATAAGATCCAAATACATGCAAATGAAAAAGCAACACTTTATTCGATGAAAACCTGATATTGCAGCCAACTGGATAACTTCATGAAATGGTACGGCTGAGATGAAAATCCACTTCCTCCTGCGCCAGATGAAAGAATAAGCTGCCAGTGATATATGCGCCTCCAGTGATGAAGTCTGACTGCCAAATAAGAAGGCGATTTGGCTTTAACAAAAAGTACGGCCTTTTATGAGAGGGTACGGCCTGCAACTGAGTTGTACGGCTTTGAAACAGCAGCAAGGAAATAAATAAAGGTACGGCTTCCCTAGATATCTCCAGATCTCAATGAAATAGGCGCCTCAACTGAAGAAACCCTGCTGGATGAATCTCACACTGAAAACCCTGAAAGTAAATACTCGGTGAATGTTCTGTGATCACTTCTGAATGAAGAAATCTCTCTGAAAGCAATAGATCAACTGTTATTTCACAGTCTCTGAATTGCAACACTGAAGATGGCTCGTTCTCCAATGCCTATAGACAACAGAAACCCTAGGCTTCATTCTCCGGAAGAAGACTTGATCAAAATTTCAATATTCAACATAATGGCTCGAATCCCAATGCAAAGCCTTATATTCTTGAAAAGTGCGACTTTTCTCAATTGGCATCATTTAAAATAAATTCGAACTTTTCCTTTTAATATTTCAATAGTCTTCAATCACATTTTTAATTATAAATTATAATTAAAAATGGCCCCTTCAATGATGGTCGACCCCCTTCAGCAATTCACTTAAGTTATAATATTAAAATATTATAACTTTATAATATAAGTTTCGAATAATTAATATTTAATTAAATCAATTAAATATTAATATCTCCCTCAAAATATGTCCGATTCACGAACCATCTGAAGCTGGTGAATAAGGGAGTGATTCTGCACGTGACCAAATCATACTGCTAAAAATAGCAGGGGTGCTCCGCTGAGTGCCAAATACTGCTAAAAATAGCAATCCAGGCAAATGGTGTCTGAATGAGGCCGATGAAAAGCCAACTGATAAAAATCTGACAACCGAAGCCAAGCCAAGCTCCGTCAAGACCCTCTATTCATCCTATCAGCCTACGAGGGTCGCATAATAGGCTAATCATCAGCTCTGAGAGATGTCAACTGGAAGGGGACATGACACATTAACTTTTAAGTTTATTCGCATTATGTTGCAAATCTCACCTGATGTAATTTTGATTGCTACCATAACCTCTACCACCCTGATACTTCTTCTCAGATGTCTCCAAGGTGTCAAACTCCTCTAAAGTAACTATCTTGGAATCTGATCTTTCATTCCTTTGTATAAACATGGGCTTAATGGGTTTTAGAATGGGACCTGTTTGACCAACTGTTGGTCAACTATGTAAAGTTGAGACCTCCCATCTCTAAAATGTACAAATAGGAATAGAATCTAGATTTTTCAAAGGAATGGTGGCAGGCATGTTATTCTAAAGCCATAACATTTGTGTCATTAGTTCTTTTATTCTCTACCCCTTTGAATCCCTATCATGGTATTCTAAAAGAGATCTTCCCTTTCCTAGTTTGTTATTGTTCTCTCATTTTTATCAATGGTTCACTAGTTGGAAAGAACCCGGCTCTAGTATACCACTGTGATACCCTCTATTTTTTAAAAATAAAAAAATTAGAATGATGTGAGGAAGAAAAAACAATGCATGACATAAACAAAGTAAACCCTAACAATGACATAAACAAAGTAAACCCTAACAATAACACCGAAGTTATGTTTTAGTGATAAAATCTGCTAGAATACATCAATAGAAGAAGAATAATATTCGTCAGAATGCATCAATAGAATAATAATAGTGTGGAACTAATTAGAAAACAAGTACTTGATGAAAGATCTTTCTTTGAATCAAAACTGTGCTGCTATATAATGCTACTCCAGCCACCTCAGAAATCAATTTTCCAATAGAAAAGAGAATTCTTTCAATTCAATGCAATCCCTGAGTGAAATTATCCACAAGAAACCGAATGGGTTTCTTCTTCTAATATCTAGAACCAAGGGCTTTCATCCTTGAATCAATAGATGATTTCTACCTGTTGTAGCTGCCCACTCTAGGTCTGAAAATATATGAAATGAGCATAGAATGAATCTCTCAATGTTAGTTGGCCTCTATTTATTCATTGACATGCTCTGTAATGTCCCCTTCTTAGATGACCCTAAATCTTGCCCTAGAATCACACGTATAATGTAGTTAGGGTTATATCTTACCAATTAAATGCCTTAAGCAAGATAAATCTTGGCTTAGGTCCTGCAATCATGCTAGATAATATTCGTATGATCAAACATTTATAATAAATATCTTATCTATTTAAACCACGTAAATACATAACTATTTCAAATATTATAAATCACACAATGTCCATAATGCACATTGGAAGTTGGATCATACTCGGACTTGGATGAGGAGCATGATAAGTCCGCCCGAAGCTATCCATACGAAGCCCAAGAGCGGATATACCATCCCTCTTGGCCCTCAAGTGGCAGACACTTCAGTCATCCAACATGGGGTGGTGTACTTGGCGGACAACTTGTATTTGCATTCCCTACCCTTGCAGCCTTATCCATCCCTCTTACGATCAACACGAATTTAAGGTTATTATCCACTCTAATAATCAACCATTAGAAAGATTGGAGATGAAGCTGCAATAGGATGCCCGGAGCATTTCTCCTTCTAAGCCCAAGGGCGGATAGGCAACCCCCTTGGCCCACAAATGGCACACTTCAATCATCCATTATGGGTGGTCTACTTAGCATGAAATCTCGTGACTGCTAGGATCCCTTGTACTTCTGTCTCTTCTTCCCATGATCGATTATGGAGGCATAAATAACTTATGGTTGGACTAATAACGTAATTTGAATTGCAGTTCTTATTAGGCTCTACATGAAATGCATAGAATTAATGTATTTAAACGTAAACATCAAATTGCATACCGCAATATCTATGAACTTATATTACTGCTATAACCTCAGTATGCAGATATAATAATTACTGTTGTAGATGACTTATTCTGGTTGGTTTGCTGTAGTTTGCAGATATTAGTTTGAAAACAAATAAATTCCAAGATGGTTCGATGATTGATTGGCAATTATATATATATATATATATATATATATATAATCATTCTTTACTTATATTAATTAGTATTTATATATATACATTTATAGAATTATTCTTTACTTTAATTGCCTTGCTGTTGGACCCAATACTTCTTTACCAATTTACCGATTTCTCGAATGGCCAATTCAGATCTGATCCATTCGATCTGCTATAATACTTAGAACATATTCCTTACTTTTCTCATGATAACATATTAATATATCCCTGCTATACCCAGAGATATACTCCAGATTTCTAATTCCATTTCATATTCATTCCCTTTTTCCATACCTCCTCCTCTCCTTCAAATGGTTCTCCTTTTATATCTTTCTTAATATGAAAGGATGCATCTGTTTAGAAGAGAGATATCCTTATAAAAGGATATGTCCTTTAGTTAATACTAAAACACCCACAATATTGCTGTTTATATAGATTGATTCCAATCGCTGGTCCTTTATCATATAAATCGCTGCATTTGTTAGTAATTGCTGCCTCTTTGCTCATTAGTAATCACTGCTTCTTTTTCTTGTTAGTAATCGCTGCCTTCAAGGACTGGATCGTAGCATATGAATCGCACCTCTCCTTATTTTGTTTGCTGCCTTCAAGGACTGAATCGTAGCATATGGATCACACCTCTCCTTATTTTGTTTTTATTCACAAGTCAGCATTCCTTTTTTTCTTATTATAAGATCACTTTGCCTCTTTTATTAAATCGTTTTATGTTCATTATCTTTTAGCTGCTCCAATATATGTTTAAAGATATTATTTGTTTTCTAAATCGTAGTATCTTTTTTATGGTCGGCCACCTAGGATGTGCAAAAATGATTTTATTAATTTATTTAACTTCTTTATACTGGTCAGCCCAGATTTAGTGATGCGATTTGCGGGGGCATGGCATGCTCCAAACCCTAGGCACTTAGCCCAAGTGTTAATAGAAATTAATAAAGACTATATTTTACTTGATATAACACTAATATCACTTAGAATATGCCAATTTTAATGTAATAAACAAGTACTACATAACATGGCACTAGTGTCATAACAAAATTGTCCAAGTAGCCAATAAACCATGATCCTTTCTTTGTAAATCAATCATAGCTTGAGAACCACTCGCCCAAAATAGCTGACTTACACTTGAATTCAACGACAATTTGCATGGCATGGTCCTATCCCTAGTCGCCTTTCGAAAGCCCCCAAGAAATAGGAACAAGTTTTTCCCTATCCACTTATAATGGACATGTACACTTAAAAATCTCCAAGAGCACAAGCAAAGTAAATAGTAAAGGGGTCCCCTTAAGGTAAGTTCCCAATGAGAAGAATAATGGTGAGGGACCTACTTCCAATGGACCTTAGATTTAGGAAATGCCCCTAAAATATAGGAAATGGTCCAAAACTCATAAAAATACTAGGGATAAATAAACGAAACCAATATTCAGTAGAATAAACTTCTCTAGCAATCACCACTTGCCTATCAAGAAGTATAGGAATGGGCTAGTAGGTCTCATGCTTGTTGACTCAATGAAAATAGGACATTATAGCCTTTTCACTGTCACTCATGCTATGAGAACTCATATTGACACTACAAGAAATGAAATTTATTGTTTAACTTCAATACATGAACTTAATGACATGTAAGAGCTCAAGACACAAGGATTCTCATTTTGTTTTTATTACTCAAGGTCACACAAAGCACAGAAGTAGAGTATAAATGAAAATTGGAATTTTTGTTCCTTCAACCTGCATCGAACAAAAATTTTGCTTTTGTTTTTCTGACTCCAAGTCACACAAAATGTAGAAGCAGAGGAAACACAAAAGATGCAATCCTAATTTGACTATTTTCGTAACAAAACTCAAACTAAACTGATTAAATTTAGAACATTTAAAAGTCAAATTAAAAAATTAATTAGTAAATAGTTAAATGTTTAGACTTCA
Organism: Sequoia sempervirens; assembly: GCA_007258455.2. Lineage (NCBI taxonomy): Eukaryota > Viridiplantae > Streptophyta > Pinopsida > Cupressales > Cupressaceae > Sequoia > Sequoia sempervirens. Next base: position 226,466,749 of record VDFB02281492.1, on the reverse strand, counting down.
AAATTAAAAGAGAATATTTTCTTTTCATTATATTTTTGTCTTTCTTACTATAAATTGTACGAGGTGTAGAAACATAGGATACACAAAAGTCAAATGACAATCAGAAAGTCAGATAAGTCTATTATTAAGTTAATCCCTATGAAAATAAATATTTAACAAAAATAAATTTAAAATCTTAAAAATAGCATTTTACAGTTTCTATTTTACTATAAGCCTTGTACAAAGACTAATATTGATTCAGCAATGAAGCCCAACAAACAGCAAGATACTTCAAACAGGGGCTAACAAAAAGGTCTGAAAGCACTAAGGCTGAAACTCAACAGCAACTAACAACAAAAAGACAGGAGGAGGATAATCATCAAGCATGTTGCTGTGACTAAATTTTGTTCTCGGACCAAATAGTCCCCTTATAATTCAATAGATGACCTTCATTCATGAATCTTAATCGGAGATTTGGATCCACTAAGATCCAGAATGTTATAGCTTCCATTAGCAACATCTTTCACAGTCTTCCTATTGCAAATATTCTTCATATTGGCCTCACTCTCTTTGTTATCACCTTCAAGTCTGCAGTTTTCTTAGAGCTTCTAGTGATATGCTTGTCTTGCTTCAAATTTAAGAAAGGGAAGGGTGCAAGAGACTTCACCAATTGGTCCAAATAATAAGGGATGAATTCCCCCTTGTCCATTTCTATATCATTAGATACCTTCCATCCTAGATTACCATCTCTAGATCTTGATTCCTTCTTTTTTCTTATAACAGAAGGTGAATCCTTACCTTTGGGACTAAAGACTCCTCCTTCCATGGTAGACCCACCATTTCACCTCTCTTCTTCTCCTTCTTACTAACATCCCCACTTTATCTTAGTGCATCAACCTCCCTACGTTGGGGTGTTGGTGCTTGAATAAAGTTCCTCTCTATCTCTTCATCTCTAGACCAATCCTTGGTTCCACCTTTCATTGGATTTTCTGCCTCTCGTAAAACATTTTTGCCCTGGCTTATTATATTGTCCTTCATTAGAGCCTTGACAACCTTTTCCTTTCCTTTTTGCATCAAACTTTGTTTATATTGATCCTTCTTTCTCAATAAAATTTGATCAGACTTTTTGGCCAAGCAAAATTAACCAAAGTGGCCAGATTTGTGGCAGATCTGACAAGCAAAGGAGGAGCTCTCATGTTCAATCCTTTGGACCCAGCTGCCATTCTTTGAAGACAAATTGATAGAAGACAGTAATTCCTTATCAACATTGGCATTGACACAGAATCTTGCATAAACTAGCCATTTCCCCTTCCCAGATTTTGTAACTGCGTCAAAAGCCATAAGTTGTCCAACTGATTTCACCATCCCCATGATGACTTTGTCCTCCCAATATTCCAATGGCAACCCTGAGAATTTGACCTAGATTGGAACCAGGTTTATATCATCCTCACGATTAAACCCTTGTTTCCATTTTCTTAAGAATAACCCTAACTACCCAAATAGTAAAAACAATATTTATAAAACTCTAAAAACAACATTTGATAATTTATAAACCCTACGAATGGTTTGCATATATAAACATTGGATATTAAATTTAAAAACAGAAAATAACAAGAAGAAAAACAGGAACGTGATTCACTATTTGACATTTGGATCTGTTTATTGATATTTGAACATTCAAATGTTTCAATATTCTTATTCCAATGCTGAAAGAAAATTCAAAAAGTAATAACATTGAACAACACTCAAACAAAGATGTGTCTGAATTTGTTAAGTCTTACCTTGAAGGTTTGATGAATGTTTTGAATGATTGATTGATGAAGACCACTGAAGTCTTCCTCTTCTATTTGCAAATGACAAGATGATGATATCAATTGAGAGTGGGCTAGGTTTTGTTTAAAGGTGTGGAGTGTGGGGGCTGTTCAATAGCACTTTACGCTTAGGGCCAGGTCTTTAAAAAATTTAAACTATTTTTGTTAAATGATTTTTAAGTCCAGTCAAACCTTGGGGACTCCCCAGCATTCCTGGGCTGGTCAAGGAACGACTAGGTGTCCCCTCAACACCCCCATCTTAGGATGATGCCTCCAGGATGTCCCCTGCTTCTGCAGGGGCATCTTGGGGACAGCCCTGCCTACCAGTGGTGGTGGGGCGGGTGGTGAGGGGATGTTTGTCTCTGTCAGTGTTCCCGAATCCCCAAAATTTGGCGTTTTTTATTTTGGGGGAGGAGGGACACGTCTCCATGGAGCAGCACTATGGCAGAACCATCTTCTGACTAGTTCTGCCCTAGAGACGAACTATCCGAATCTTTTTCTACAAATGATTAGTACTACCAATCGTTATTTACTGTAGCTCTTTCATGAGGGAGGTTAGTTCGAACAGCTATAGTTTGAGCATTAGAGAGTACAAATTGCAGTTGTTTGGAACTAGTCGTTTATTACACACTTGTAACAGTCCAGCTTTCCTTGAGATTCTTGTTAGGAATAAAGCGGAAAAAACTATGTAAATCAGGTTAGAACAAATATTACATTGGCAAGACAAGTTTACAAACCACCTCTGCAAAGACCATGAAGCAGGCACCTGTGAATAGTAATTCGAATAAATGGAAACTGCACATACAATTCATATCTCTGAACATAAGTATTGTATGCAATACTAAATAGCTTGAAACCTTTGAAAGAATTGTCTGAGAGTTTTGACTTCTTTATATAACCACAGTTGGGAGTTAAGATTTTGACATTTCCCTGTGACGTATTTTGAAATGTTAATTAGAAATATAATGGATATTTAAATAGTTCCCTTATGGAGACTGTTTTGTTTGATAGTTAACTATTTTTTGCAGATCAATAAGAAGGCATCCAGCTTAGGACTCGGAAGTGATGCATCTTCTGCATCATTTGCATAGAGGCCATGATTCTGCCACATGAATGGTCCAGGAGGTATAAGAACAGCCGCTGTTCAAGTACTAGACTGTGTTTGAAATGTGGTAAAAGTAGCCCCACAACTTAGTGTAAGTTTAATGGAAATTTGTTTGGTATTCCATAGCAATATTCCCCAGTAGTTATGACCTTACCCTTGGATTTCTTAATACAAGCGCTTGGGATCGTCCAAAGCAATGTATTCGTGCCAAACTTTGAGAAGCTGTCCCAATGGTTGATTTTTTAGCACATTAAAGCAATAAAGCTATAGTGTTTGCTTTAGTGTACACTATTCGTTCCACCTCGTTGATATTTTATTTTGTACCCACATTACAAAATTTTGTCGTATGAGATATGATCATGGTAAAATTTGTACTTACATTACAAAATTTGTAACTGGGCATTCTTAAAACGCTTTCAAATATCTTTTTAATTTTTTTTCATGTTTATATTGCTCTAAAGTATATCGTAATCCTTCTCTTTCAGCAATCGGTTCTGAACTACACGCAAGGATCCATGAAAATATAGAGTTGGAAAAGCCTCTTTGGAATGGATTTCAATTAGAATGAAAAATGACATGAGAGAAATCAAAAGATTATAAAAATACCCCATACAGATATAGAACTTGTGGTCGATATCAGCATCTAATCAAGAATTATCCGTCACTCCAACAAGAATGAAATAGCATAGAAGAAAGCAACATGACGATATGATAAATGAAGAAAAAGCTCACTCCAACAAATAAAGTGTAGTTTGAAATTTAATCACCTTTTGTTAGGAGCAAACAAAGACACCCCTCAAGCACAGTAGAATTCATGAAAAATCGTCGAAGAAAATTTGGGTGAACACAATTGAAATGGGGAGAAAAATTGCAAAACAAGACAAGAAAACACATTTGAAATGAAAAGAATATATAACACGTAAATAGATCCGATCACAATTGAGGCATTCAAAGAAACACCAAAGACAATTGAAGGATAGCAAGAACAAATATTGAATAAGAGAACGGAAAACATAGTATAACTTAAGTTGACGAGAAGAAAACATTAGTAAAACGCTGAACTAGCTTCAACACGAACCCTATCATACGAACCCTATTAGAAGCATACATGTGTAAGCTCATTTGTCAAATATTGATGTAAGAGGAGGGAGAGATCTTTATTTTTCCTTTGATACTATACAATACTATAACAAGCGACACAAATCCCACAAAAGGAGAGATAAAAATTATTTTTCCTTTGATACTATACAATACTATAACAAGCGACACAAATCCCACAAAAGGAGAGATATACTTCATTTTTCCTTCAATGCTATGTAATACTATGACAAGCCACACAAATTGATAATTTCACACACTCAAAACAACATCAAGCAAATTCATCGCCAACAATTCATCATTGGAAAATTCATTGCAGGGAAATTCACCACCATTACAAATTCACCTTAAGGAAAATTCACCACCCGCAATTCACCACCATGGAAAATTAATACAAACTTTTAATGCGATGAATTTGGCAATGAATTTTCTGGCAGTAAATTGTTGAGAGTGAATTTTCCTATAGCCACTAAGAACATGCAGATAACTATTGCAACAACCCATCTTCTTAGACCACCTTAAGTACTAATTATTTTACAAGTAACATTAAAGTCACATAATTGATTACTTTATTAATTCTATTTTTACTTTTTTGTGCGTTTATTATTATAATTTTCATATTCTCTTGTGTGTCAATATTTGTTCCTCTTTGTCTTAATGTTTAGTGATTTTTGGTTGTCTTGTACAAATTTCTTATCATGGAGACATTAATATCATTAATTAGTTAGCAACAACCTTTAATTAATGCCTCTTGACAATAATTCTTTAATGATTAAATGTCAAACTAAGGTAAATTTTTATGCATTCATTCTTAGCTCAATATTACCACTTATCCAATCAATGTTTTGTACTAATTAAATCCAATCCATTTACTTTATAACTTATTCACACTCATACAATTACTTCCTAGTCTTATTGTAGACATGTAAAATTGACTTAACACCTATCGCACACCCAAAACATCATCGAACAACATCTTGGAATGATCCTGCAACATCTTGGAACATCCCGCAACATCTCGGAAACATTAAACAACATCAAACATCCAAAACCCTAAATTCTTCTATTAATTGAATAATACAACATTATTTAATTAATTCACTTTTTCATCATTTTTTGCGAATTAAATAATTTTTATTTATTTAATAAAGTCCTAAAAACCTTAATTCTGATATTAATTAATTAAGTCTTAATCCTATTTTATTTTGTTTTGATTGATTAAATAACGCCAATTATTTAATTACATCACTAAATCACCTTATTCCTCTAAGTTAATTGAATTATTAAATCATAATAATTTAATTATGGCACTTTCTTTCCAAAATTTAATAAATAAATCAAACTATATAAATCAAATATCAAAAATCAAATCAAACTAATGCAACTTTATTTGCAAAAGTCAAATTTGATTTGCTCATTCAACTCCAAAAATGAATTAATTAATTAATTCATATTCCTCAACCACTTTATGATGAGCAAATTAAGATTGCTAACTAATCAATCTAATTTGTTAACTAAGCCATCAATTTCCTAACTAAACCATCTAAATCTTGATTGATCAATTTAATCCCTGACTAGCCAATCTATTTCTCAATTACACAAATTGTTCAATCTACTTTGCACAATCTTCTTATGTCTAAATCCTATCAATACATTTCAACCGTTGATCTGGATATTTTCCAACACAATCTTGATTATTCATTTCGAATCTCATTTTCTATATAACAAACCTCTTTCCTCACAAAAAAAGATCGGAGAATCAACATAGTTTATGCAACGAAGTACTGTTGAGATCACCATTTATAGAGCTTCATCATTTCTTCGATCAACCAACATCAAAATCATTCTTCAAGCTTTGCACATGAACTATGGTGGCTTCACAATAATACGAACAATCCAACATCAGGCGAACACACTCCAATATGGGATGGTAAGACTTTGCTATTGCTTTGAATTCAATTTGGCAATCATAGGATTCTTTAATATGCTTTCAATAGCTTAGCTTCATTTCGTAAGTGTAGGATTAGATCTAGATTAGTGTTCTTGATCTTAGATTAGATTCTCATTTCAAGTTCATTTTATCTTGTTTACATCTATGATTTCCCCCCTCACACATTCTAGCATGCCCAGTGGGAACTGTGTCCCATACACTAATGTTTCTATGAGCTATTATTGAAGTTGGTCCCGAAATCGCATTTGAAAAAGTTTTCATGCATTGTCTTAGAAAATTTATCAATTGTTTGTCAACAAAACCGTGCACTTGACTTTGAAAATTGAGCATCCACCTTGAGAACTGTGCACTTTACAGCGTTTCTACGCACTTGCTTTTATTTCCTTGCATTTGACTTATGACAGGGGAACATTTGCTCTAAAATTTGAGCATTTGATTCTGGCAGGGGCACATTTGACTATGATTTATGAGCACTTGCTCTGACAGACCAATGCACAAAATCTACATTTTTACAATTGATTCTTTTGCTAACCTATCCCTGTTTTTGAATGTGTAACAGGCGCTAACATGTTTGTATGCAGGATTTGAAAGACATTAACTTGTTTTCTGTAGGGAAGATGAACGGTCGAAGCACCCCAGATCTACAAACTTTTTTAATTAAAGTTAGGAATGTTTATTTTGGTGCATAAAAAGAACAAACAAACTTTGTTTTAGTGCTCTTAAAACGAACCCTTCCAAGCTTTCTTAAAATATGAATTGTCATTTGGTGCTTTAAACAGAACAAGGCAAATGCACATTTTGTTTTGGTGTTACTAAAAATTGTACTATTTCCATACTTTCTTAAATTAGGAACTCTTATTTGGTGCTTTAAAAAGAACACAAATGAACCTTTCATTTTGGTGCTCTTAAAAATGAACCATTTCAAGTTTTTCTAAGTTAGGAATTGTCGATTTGGTGCATAAAAAGAAAAAAACATTTCAATTAAGGTGCTCTAAAAATGAACTCTTTCCAAGTTTTCATAAATAGGAATTTTGATTTTGGTGCATAAAAAAAACACAAAATAATTTTGTTTTTTTTGGCGCACGCTCTTTTTTACTTTTGTTGACCAAGTTAAAACCAGGACTGATCTCTTGGAAACACTCATATTTGGGCTTAAAATTGAACAAATTATTATTTTTGTCTTGCACCATTGCTATCTTAAGTGACTCATATCCAAAATACTTCATATTGGTGCAATTAAAAAAAACAAGTTGTCTATTTTATTCACATATTTTTGGGGATAACACCGCTCGAGTTGTTTAAAAAGAATCAAACCGCTATGAAGTGTATGTTGTGCATTCAGTGATTGACAAGCTCGATGGTTGTCTTCTCCCCTCGCACTTTTTGGTGATCTTGGGTGAGTGAAAACATCTTGAGCTTTGCACCTTTCTTTTCAAGCATACATTTTTAGAGGGCTCGCCTATTGAGAAGCATCCCATGCTAGAGAACTCTAGGCGACCCAAGAAGTACTTTCGTTCTGGACTGCTATATAAATCTTTTGTGGGTGTGAGGAAAGTTAATCATCTCGCCGGGTATTGCTAGCCTATGTCGACGTATTCTCCCTCAATATCCCTATGATGCATAAAAACTTGTAAGGGCTAGGAGGCTCTTAATTGAACAAAACATCGCATGTATAGGGGCCCAAAAATAATATCCCCAGAACATTACTAAGAGCTAAATTGTTTTAGAAGCCACCCTATTATCCAAAAACATTCTTTGAAAGTGGTGCATTGGAATTTACTTCCAAGAAGTTACTTGCCATGTCCAACTACAAGCCTGCAGCATAAGTTGCATGTAAAATCATCCCTTCAGGGCATGAGGCATGTCTACCTAAAAGAATGGTTTCTATCCACTATGGTTGTAAATGCGTGTTTATGTTAAACTTGCCAAATACATTTGCTAGGTGAAAAATATGCAATCAGCTTTTCGATAGATTACACAACTAGGACTTCAGCCATAGCTATGTGAGATGTGAATCTCTCCTCTCAGAAAGGGGAGGCGCCCTTCTTACTGCTGACAGAAGTGATAGTAAAACAAACAAAGTAATTTCAAAATGTACACAATACTTACGAAGTGGGGGGGGAGTGGTGTCACATTCATCCTTCTCTCATTTTTCAGAGAAGATGTTTACAATGCTTCATTGTTGGAAGTTCTTAATTCACAATAACTCTAAACTAACAACGAGCAGTAATGCCAATACCTCTATCTTGTCAAAGCAAAGCGTAGAGGTACCAGAAGTGATTAACAATAAACTAGTAAAATAAAAGGGAAAGCTCACAAAGGCACAAAGTCGTTTCGTAGCTTTTTCAATGGTGGATCTATGAAAAGTGTGTCGTTTGTCACGTTAGAAGCACAAAGTCTTCTTAGACGCAACAATTCCTCGAACAGTATGAGCAATTACAAGTGCAAAGTCTTGTAGATTATCCAACCAAAGTATCCAAAGAGCATGAATAATTACAAGCACAGAGTCTTGTAGATCATTCAACCATAATATCCAAAACACATGAAAATCTAATTAAAGGATGTAACACAAAGTTTACATGAATTACTTAGAGTCCTTCAGATTCCATAAGCTAATCACCACCAAATGAGATCAATTCATAAGATTATCGAATCCAACACAAAGTCTAGTTTGCAATCTTCTTTATTGATCAAATTTCTTTCACAAAGTATGAACACAAAGTTTCACAATTCTGCTTCAAAAAGGGCAGCACTTTGTTGCAAAATACTAAAGGATAAATTTACAATAGAAATCCCTCACATTATATAGAAAGAGGGATGAGAAAAATTAGGAATCTAATTGAGGAAATCAAGGAAAGTTGGGTGAGCGATTTTAGGAGATCTCACCTAACTTGGACCAAAGTCAAAGTGTAATTTGTTTTCAAAAGATTACATCTTCAAACTTGGTGCAATTACAATTTACAAAAAGACATATAAGATGTCAAGAAATATTTACAAGATGCATAAAGGGATGCACCGAAAATGTCTAACATTGGAGATCAGGAACCTTCTTCATGTTTCTTTGCTTTGGGCACATAAGTCTTTGTATTTCTTCCTAGTCTCTTGTACAAACTTTTCATCGGACCAATGGTGTAATCCACAATGGTGTGAATTCTCATGATCGATCTCATGGCAGATGAGTGAACCTTCTTGCACCTGTCAAGATGCGTTTTCAGGTTATCCAATGTGAGCCTTGTATCACAAATGACGTTTAGAGAGGCTTCTGAAAAGTCTGCATTGTCAATCAACTTCATGATGGCTTCCTTGAAGATCTGGGATATTTCTGTGGCCGGTAGGAAGATACGATTCTCCTCAAGAAGTTGACCTGGTAACTCCTTGATAGCTTTTTCAAGAATAACACGATGCCCTTCGACATCTTCCTACACTTGATGGAGATCTTCTGTAAGAGATTGAATTACTTGAATTCAATGTTTCAAGGATTCTCTTACCTCAATGAACTTTTCTTTGTTGGGAATTACCTCGACTTCCACCAATTTACTGAGCTTTACCTGCTTCATCTGTGACCATGACAGCAGACATTTTTCCATATCTCTGCGCTCCTAGGAAAGTACACTTTTTTCTTTATCAAGCTTTGTGGTCAACTTAACCAACAAGGTAGTTTTCTCGTTCGCAGCAATTATGATCTGAGATCTGTGTTCTATGATCTTCTCAACAAAATCATACAACACCCTGCCTTTGGAGGCGAACTTCTCAACTTTCTTGACAATTGGGTCCTCAATACTTACCACTGTCAGCAGTTGTGCATTAGTTGGAGATCCTGCAAGTCTCTTTACAACATTGGTATAATGCTCTACCCTCTGTTTGTACATATTGCAAGCTTGCTCCATTTTATCCAGTCTTCCAGCCAAGATATCCAATGTCACTTGTGCATCCGCTTTTGCACTTTCATTGGTAACCTTGCCAAGCTAGACTTTTGTTACTGTGTAGTCCTCCATATTGACATCTCCTTCTTGCGGTGGTATGCCAATCTCCGCATACTTATGGCCATTCTTGTCAACGTTCAGCCTTGAGTATACTTTTTCCTTTTTTTTCCCTTTATCCTTTGGAGGGACTATCTCTTCGAGGTCGAACTCCTCTGGAGAGATCATTTGCTTCTTCTGCTTCGACACTTGAGATATCAGCCAAGGGGGAGGAAGGAGGTGTGAACTTCTGGATTCACTGTCAACTCAGTCGTCATTGTCACTTCTGAAGTCATTGTCACCTCTGAAGTTACCATGGGTATCGTGACAATAGGAGAAGTGTTTGTCATAATTGCTCCTGTAGACCGCACATTGAGTTGATCACGCATTGACTCATTCATGAAACGATTGAATTCATTTTCAGAAGTGATATCATACGTTGGTGAAGACAGGCTAGGAATGGATGATGGAGGACTTGACAATATATCAACCGTGCCCTCTGTTTGTACATATTGCAAGCTTGCTCCATTTTATCCAGTCTTCCAGCCAAGATATCCAATGGTCACTTGTGCATCCGCTTTTGCACTTTCATTGGTAACCTTTCCAAGCTAGACTTTTGTTACCGTGTAGTCCTCCATATTGACATCTCCTTCTTGCGGTGGTATGCCAATCTCCACATACTTATGGCCATTCTTGTCAACGTTCAGCCTTGAGTATACTTTTTCCTTTTTTTTCCCTTTAGCCTTTGGAGGGACTATCTCTTCGAGGTCAAACTCCTCTGGAGAGATCATTTGCTTCTTCTGCTTCGACACTTGAGATATCAGCCAAGGGGGAGGAAGGAGGTGTGAACTTCTGGATTCACTATCGACTCAGTCGTCATTGTCACTTCTGAAGTCATTGTCACCTCTGAAGTTACCATGGGTATCGTGACAATAGGAGAAGTGTTTGTCATAATTGCTCCTGTAGACCGCACATTGAGTTGATCACGCATTGACTCATTCATGAAACGATTGAATTCATTTTCAAAAGTGATATCATACGTTGGTGAAGACAGGCTAGGAATGGATGATGGAGGACTTGACAATATATCAACCATATGAATGCTTGTCACCGAGGGAGTATCAAGCGAGGTTGATGCTGGAGGAATGCATATGGTAGGAATGGGTGATGAGGGAACAAGAGGTGGAGTTCTTGAATTTGGAGGGGTATGAGGAACACTGGAAATCACAGGTGATGACGTTCTGGAAATTTCCTCAACTACATTCTCAGGTGGAGACGTAGTTCTTTCTTGATCATGCCTGGGTTCCTGTTGATCACCCTCTTGTCTCTCCGATTCTAGTTCACCTTCTAAATCACCTTCAAATTCTTCTTCAGAATCTTCTTCAGACTCTTTCCCACTTTCAGAAACTTCTTCTGCATCGGAGTCTGCTTCTGCTGAGTCTTCATCTTCAGTGGATTGGCCACTGGAAGTACCTTCTTCATCAAAATCTATCTCCTTTGGACAACCTTTTTACCTTTAGAGCGAGATGGATCGGATTTCGTGGTTTCTCCTTCTGGGATGGACTGGGTATCTTTCTTGCCAACAGTAAACTTGATCCTAGGACCTCTTTGTGAAGAAGTGGGAACAGCCGTTGATTTATTTTTCATGCGGAGTTCTTGTCGGCGAACTTCTGCTTCAGATTCTTCTCCTTCTGAATCTATTCTGAAACTTTTCATTTCAAAACCATGCTTATGTAACCATTCTGCAGTGTTGGACAGGATTGGCTTCAATCTCTCTCTCATGCTAGTACTTTTTTTCCTAGACCATTGAATTGTAGGCAACGGCCTTTTAGAAACCTCTTGTTCATCATAGACAACATTCATGATATCACCAGGATCTGTAAAATCCTCTGGTAGGTCAGCAATATCAAGGTCTCTGATCTGCTGAATAGTCAACCTGCAATAATCCATTTTACGAATGGCTTCTTCATCTCTGCAATCAGCCCAGATGTCTTCAAAACGGTATTTGTGATGATGACCCTTTTGTAATTTCCTTCTGACATCCCGGTAATCAAAATCAAACCTATACCTGTAGGTCTTGATTGTCATGATTTGCATCTCAGCATAGACAAATTTGGCTTTCTGTATAGTTGGGATAGTATATCTGTCGATTGTCAGTGGGAAGTTGAATCCACGCTTGTGGTTACTTCTTCGTTCTTTATGCATTGAAATCAGTTGTCTACACATCTCCATGAGAACACACTTATCCGAAGGATAACGTAGCAGCATGTAAGGGTAGCCAGTGTAGCACCCTACTCTTAAATAAGTAAATGTTGGGAATTGAAGAAATAAGCATCCAACTTTACTTACCACCTTATAGGCCTCATCAGATACCCTTCTCCTTCCGAGAGCTGGATCAAAATTGAAAAACAAAGGTGCGAAGAAAGCATCAATAACCCGCCTGAAATGATGGAAGCTTTCCTTCAATTCCAATTGAGAGAAGAATTTATACACAAGTACCAACATCTGATTCCCTTTTGTGGATAGACCCAAAAATTGCCTCATTACAGTTGTTGCGTACACTAGGTAAGAAGTCATATAGAATTTCAATGTGGAAGGCGCATTGATCAGCTGCTCATGTATTTCATCACTGATCTGTTTGCCCCAGTCAATGTGCACTTTTTGTCTTCTTATAATCCTGATGTATTCATACATCCAGTCATGAAAAGTGGATGATTCAAGCAAGCCTTTTACTCTGCCTAAAAATGTGATCATATATTTGACGTCATCTTTGAAATCACTTCATAGGAGTCCCTTTGGCCATCTAGAAACAGATTGTCTAGGCTTCTTCAACCATTGGGTATTTATAGGTTTTTAGCCTTGTTGGGATCAGCATCAAAGACTTGTGCTTTTTGTATAGAGATGTCAATGTACTTCTCCATTTGAGGAACTTTAAACACAATATCAAAGAAGTCAGGGTCGAGTCTTAAAATCTCGTGCCCAGAAGAATCAATCACACTTCTGCTTTCCCTGATGTAATGGGATTCCACTTGAAGGACAAATTCCGTATTGTGTGCAGTAGTAGGGAACATAGCTACCAAATGCAGGTTACTATGTACAATTGCTCTCATCGGATCAGGAAGAGGCTTCATCTCAGTTTGCTTTGCAAAATCAACCAAGTCTTGATGGCCAACCTCTGTGTCTTTTATTTCTTCAACCTTGGAGACCACTACAGTTGGCGGATAGACACCTTGATATTTATATTTCATTTTGCCTTTCGCTTTTGAAGAATATAGAGGTTTACTGGCAGTCATCAAGAGAAACTAAATCTTTGATCAATCAACTTTAAAGATCTTGAAAAGAGACTGCAAGATGTGGAGTCAGAACAAACATTAGTCATTAAATAGCATGGAAATGTGTGAAACGAGCAACGATGATGAGCAAGCGTGGAGAGGATGACAAGGCACGCAAAACGATGCACAAAATGGAAGGAATGAGGTTCGAAACGAAACTTGACAAGTTTGAAGTATTTCGGGGGAAAATTGTGAAAAGTGTAAGGGCGCACTTTTTCAACGCTCTTACATTTTGAGAGAAACTGGCTTTGATGCAGGGGCGCTGAAAAACAACGCTCCTGCACTTCAGTGTTAGGAAAAAATGGCATCATGTCAGGGCACACTTTTTCAGTGCCTCTGCACTTGAAGTATGATTTTGGAAATAAGATGCAATGATGTTTGAAAACAACGCCTTGATTATTTTGAAGCATGGGAACACTCAAAGACAAAACTTGTTTTCGTGTATTGAGTTGCACTTGAAATTTATTTCACCGCCATTGTAAATGTGGATAAGAACCAAGCAATTTTACTCACAAAATGTGAGTTTCTTCAATGTTCGCACCAAATCATTGTTGAAAGGGTGATGTGGGAAGACACTAAAACAAAAACATGGGAGTTTGAATGAATGGAAAGAAAAATGCGTGGGAGAAGAAAGTCACGCCAAAATGAGCCATGAAAGTTCCATTGCGTGAGGGTGTACCAGGAAAACGCACAAGAGTAAGAGGAAGATTCCACACAAACGTGCGATTGAGAGGAAGCAAGGAAAAATGCGCAAGAGTAAGAGACGCGAATGAGGAAAGACCAATACACGTTTTGCATAGCAGTAGATTCAAAACAATCACAAAAGGGAAATGCATTGATAAATTTTCAACAAGAAAGAATGCGTAAATGAGAAGACAAAGAATAAAAACGTACATGAAATGGTGAACTCGAAAAACCCTAGCTTGATGCAAAAAAGATCTTTGGAAAAACGTGTTTTGCAGCTTGAGGAGTGCAAGTGAAAATTACAAACAATGAAAATAAAACAATAGAATCACTTTTAAGTGAAATAAAAACATAAAAACCTAACTCAAGTCGATCAATTAATTGAGGCACAAAAAGTGGCACGATAAGCGAAAAATGTAAAACGCATGAAGAAACGCAACTAGGCAAGAAAAAGACTAAGTCTGGACAAAAGTGTAAGAGCGCACTTTTTCAGCGCTCTTACATTTTTTGACAAAAACACTTTCATGCAGGGGCGCTAAAAATCAGCGCCCCTGCACTTTTCATACTTAGCCAATTTTTGGCTTGTGAGCAAGAGCACATCTTTTCAGTGCAACTGCATCTTTCGCAATTTTAACTAAGTATGAACAGTGAGGCTTCGCGAAGGAGCTCGTTTCGAAGGTCTTCACGAGGAAAACATAGGGGGATTCTCAAACTGACTGTCTGATTCTTTGGAACGCATTTCGAGGTGGCTTGAAAATCACCTTGTTTTGCGTGCTTGAACTTCACGAACCTAGGAAACAGACAAGTTTCGTAGGGGGGTTATCCATGGAACGAGCGCTGCTAGATTTTGTGATAACAACATTCAAAACAATTTGACATCAAACTCTGTGCTTGATCTAAAAAGAACGCACCCAAACAAACACTGAACATGCTTGTGAAAGAAGCCCTATATTTGCACTCCTTTAAAGGATTTTTTCTTAAAGGTTTTTGAATATTTAGGCTTCAATTTCAGGGTGCATTGGATCAAAGTAAACATTTGGGAACTATGGCTTAGGTGTTGTGATTTCACAACTTAAGCTATAGACATGAAGGTCACATAAGTCTTTGCTTGTTGAGTCAATCCAAGTGTTGTTTTATCAGTTGTCATACTCCAAACACATAAATTAAGAGAAGAACCAAATTTAAACTTGCAAAAATCCAAGAAAAGATTGTTCAAAATTGGAAACAAAACACACAAAAATCACATTGGCACAAAATTCCAGTGCAAGTTATCACAGTTTTTGAGCAGTTGCCAAAATTTCATTGCATTTGCACAAAATTTCAGTGCAGTTGCCACAGTTTCTGAGCAATAGCCAAAATTTCATTGCATTTTCTCTCTATACTGAAAAAGCTATTGATGAAAATCAGTTGCATTTGATAGAAACTGAGCACTTGCTACGTGAACCGCACACTTGCCACTAAGATCCTTGCATTTTCCAAAAGATGCTCACTTTTTTCCCGAGAAAACATTGCATTTGATAGAAACACACAAACAGTTGCACTTGTCATTCTAGCTCATGCTTGCTTTTCTGAAACCCAAGCATTTGACACATTTTTGGCCACACTTGATAAATCTAGCCACTTTTTCTCACGGTCTTATGCATTTTGCTCGAAAACCAACACTATTGCTTCATCTTGCTAAAACTTGGGGAAAACAAACCAAAGTTGTTTATAGGATCATTGTTCGAACAAAACAATTGGAAAACTAGATAAGTCACATAGTCCCTCATCCATTATTTCCATCCTACTTATTAGAAATCAAAATCAAACAAACCATTGGGATCATTCCTTCACTCAAACGTCTATAATATCAATGGTTACTTGGAACTTGCAGATAGTTCAAGAAAACTTTCCCGCAACATATCCTCTAGACAAGGAAGTGAAATATTGACCCTAGTTCTTCAACATTTTGATTTCTGAAAAGTAGCACCATTCCAAAATAACACTCAAACCTTAGGGTTTTGAGCTTCATAGAAACCATCTCAAAACACCATTACACCTTATGACCATCTGGCGACCAACTACTCCAGTTCAACAATCGAACCTTGTAGCACTGATCCTTCAACCTAGTCTCACATACATTGAAGGTGAACAGACTGACATCATAAGCAGTTTGAGAACCTTCATATTTGAGAAGAATGAAACACACCACCAGTTTCTCACCACATCAATCATCTTAGACGAAGAGTAAGAGAAAGCAGACATAGCAGCCAAAAGACTCGTGTTACCACCACCTATGTGGCAATAGACATACATCCCTCATGCTTTTTGGCAAGCAAAAAATCCTTAGGTTTGGAAAAAGAAAAATCCTTAAGTGGAAATCCATATTGCGACTTCCAAAGAACAACCCTACAAAAAAGTTTGCCAAAGGGTACCTCTAGAGAAGGTATTGCATCTGTCAAAATACACTAGACTTTTTCTATCTCCGCTTTGCACCAATAGGCCAAATCCATTACCTTGACTAGGAGATACGAAAACAGTTTGTTGTACCTAAAATAAATTTTTGCTTCAATGAGACATTTTTCTTAAAATGATCTAAATCATGAAAAATTGTTGTCAAAAATATGTTTTACGTCAAACAAACATAGGCTTTTTGTGGGTTTGTGTCAAGGAAGATGTTTGCAAATTTCTGAAAATTTGAAAATTAGAGTTTCAAAACTCCTGTTTTTAGGAAAACCCCTGAAAATAGGACCTTCTCAGAAATGATTGAAAATGATTTTGATAAGATTAATCAACTTCACGATCACACTAGTCAAGTCAAAATCACCAAAAAGTTTGTTTTACTCTGGTGGGTCTATTTTCATTTTTTAGGAAGAAAGCTGAGACTTCCACAGCCATTAATGGCAGAATGGCTAGTACCAAGTGGCGAAATCTAAGGCTTGAAAGCTCCAACGAAGAAACCATGGCGAAAATGCTCAAAACGATTCTTTGCGATGAAGGGGATTTTCAAAAGTGAAAAATGTTGAAAATTGGCTAATTTTGGAGAATGAATGCCTTGCTACCAAGAGGAGGCAATGCATTCAAATGCTTTAGTCATTTTTCCAACACCCATACACGTAGCATAATGAAGGTGATTGCTAGGATGCACGCATCCATGTCATCAACGACAATGCTCAAATCAGTCATGATGCACGATGAACACGAAGCGTGAGGAGATGAAGATTTTCAATGAAAATGATGAAGCTGCAGTCAAAAGAGCCCCTGCTGACCAGGGGCACCCATGAGTTCAAGAGGTCAAAGGCAGTCATCAAGACTTGCCTAGACAATCATCTCCTTCATGTTTTTGGTGGCTTCCCGACGCATCGTCAAGCACGATCACCTGATTCACCAAATCATCGGCAAATGTAAGCGAAGTCAGAAGATGTTGTAATACAAGTGCTATCAAAATGACAGTCAAACATGAGAAAAAGCGCCCTTGTTGACTAGGGGTGCCCTTGAATTAGATGGTGCAGATGTTAGTTGTTGAACAAACTTGTCTTCAAGTGATCTCCCCAACATCAGCTTGGCTTCGCAATGACCCTGTTTTCCAACCTACGAGACACATCAAACGATAGTAGTTGTTAATCATTCAAGCATGCAAAATGGATGGTAAATCAGTGCATATCAAGGAAAAAGAACCCCTGCTAGCCAGGGGCACCCTTCATTTTGAGTAAATGATTTCTTTTTAGCATGCATATGTTCAACACTCTCTCAGCACCGCAATCAATCCAGTTGCATGTTCACAAGACCTGTCAAGCATTCATAGGCAGAGATCAAGCAGAAAACACCAAAGATGAAGGTTGAATGAAGAACATGGAGAAATTGAACAAGTGTCAAGGAAAATGCATCTTCCTAGAAATAGGCATCCAACTTTTTGGGCAATCAGATGCAGTCTGTAAGCTCGGTGACCTCCAAGATGACCTTCTCTGTTGTGATTAGTCTCAACAATGACATCGTCAACAAAGACAACAGACTAATCAAACACCCAATGACAAAGATCAAGTTAGGGCAGTTCGTGAAAGTTTACAACATGAAATAACTGGTCAAAAGGTCAAAGGTGCCCCTACAAGTCAGGGATGCCCAAGCTTTTAAGGCATCTAAATCAACTTTCAGGTTTCATGAAGCCAGTCATCTTTTCCAAGGCTAAAGTGGTTACTCATCCCATGCTTCAAAAAGATCATCAGACTCATCTGTCAGTAGTGATCTCAAATCAGAGCACGAAGGGTCAAAATGGAGGAATTGAAGAACACTCAAAGAAAATTGACTAAGTCTAAAGCTAAAAGCACCCCTACTGGGAAAAGGCGCCCTTGAATTTGAGGCATTAGGCTCAGGTTTTGAGCTTTACAGCTCCCAGGCACACTTCATTAGAGTTATTCCATCTCAGCAATGGATCTATCAGCAACATCTCAAGATCAACTGAGCAACCGGGATCAAGGATTGAACAGAGGCACTTCACCATGAAAAAGAATGAAAATATCTTCAACTTCTCAACTTGGATGCCTAAAGTCAACATAGATCCAGTTGACTGAAGTTAAGATATTTTTCCATGTCTAAAATGTCCCCAAATTGGTGGAAATCAGTGATGTGAGCTCCAGATCAGGCAGAAAGACTCCTCCATCATGTGTTGGTGCCTAAACTTGATTGATTCAACATCAAACACTATGTATCAAGTCTAGGCTTCATTATTCATTATTTCTCTTTGCAGGTTTAAGCTCAAGAACAACAATTTCTTCTCCAAGACGTCTTTTCAAGATCTAATAGAAGTGTTTTCACCATTCATATTTTTGAAGATTAGTTGCACAGAGGGACAATTTATCAAAGGTTGCATCGAGAGGTATAATTTTCTTGAAGATCCAGAAAGGTGGTTGATAACTTCCAATCTTCTTCTTGTCTTTTTCTTCTATTCTTGTCTTAGATCTTCTTGTATTTCCAAGAAAACAACAGATAATCATAGATCTAACCAACTGGGTATGATCAACACAACTATTTCAACAAAACCCACTTGTTGAAGTTTTCCAGAAATAGTAACCTTGTTGCCCCTATTTTTAGGGATTTCCAAAAAAAGTCATGAATTTGAAAATCAAACGAATTGGGTTTGTTCAGCATTGAAGCACTAACAATACCCATGTGTCAGTTTTTTCTAGAAAAATACTTCTTGGTGGGTGGCTATTTTTAGGGGTTTTCAGAAGTTGTCTGAACATATACGTGTTTACATTCAATAGTCAAGTTTTTCATAATACAATACTCTCAGGTTCAAATCAAGACCAAAATGGTTCTACTTCACAACATTCTAAAAACACTCGACACAGGCATGCATCAAATGAAGCTCGTAGTTAAGGTGGATGCCTTGGAAGGCGTAAATGACATCGTCATTCAATGTATAGCCAAATGCAGAAGGTAGTCATTCCAAACATAGAGCTACCTCTGGTTACTACCATGCTACCTTCCACATTCCATGTCAACAAAGGTTGGATGACGCAGCTCCAAAGAAGATCGAATATCAAATGCAGATTGTGAGAGGCAAAAGAAGTCAATGACTGGCTAGAGGAACTGTTGACTAGAGGTGATGAGGTGTCAAACACCTAGTTAGGATGCCTACCCTTCAAAATAGCATTAATGGCAACATGAGTTAACTTGATGCCTCATTCCAAAATAAATCACTTTCCCAGTGATCATGCATGTCAGATCCCACTAATTATAGATGTATATCTCAGATCTCCACTAATTGTAATTGGAGGCACTTTTTGTAATTGAAGTTCACTTTTAGTTTAGTTTCATTTAACTGAAGTAGATTTCCAGCTAACTACTTGTTCACCTACTTTTAGACATAGGAATAAATCTTGCAGATTGACAAGAACTAGTTGTTAACTCAAGGAGATTTTAGGGTTGCCTACTCCTTTGAGTTTCTATAAATAAGAGCCTTTGCTCATTATTTTGTAACCTTTATTTACTACGCAAAATTGTTGTGCCGTTGTTGCCAACAAGCTTGCAAGTGCATATTTGTTCACTCTTGGATGAGAGTTGTTTGGTTTTGATAAGCAATTGTGTATGATTTCGTACCTTTGTTGTACCAAACCTTTGTAATTTGTTGAGAAAGTTTGAAGAAAGAAATCAGAAAGCACATGAAATTTGATCTAAAGATTTGAGTTCTTTCAACGTCTTGTTGTTACAATCTATTGTTTCAATCTCCCCCTTGGACAGGTGTCGTCACCTCCTTGGGTATTTTGTTGTTAATTATTGTCATTTGGTGTTGTTTAATGAGTTGTATTTCAGCCTACACTTTGGACAGGTGTTGTCACCTCCTCAGGAATCCTGTTAGCCAAATCATCATACTTTGTTGTTTCTAGTGAGTTGTACCCTATCCTATACCTCGGACATGGGTTCCTCCTCCTTGGAAAGTCTAAGATTCTTCTTATCGTAAGAGTGATTACTTTTTTAAAGCCTTATTTGAACATAAATCTAAGAGTTTAGAGCCTCATACGCATTCTAAAAGATGGTCAGACCAAGAAATCGAACCAATCCATTCCCGCTCCTATGCCCTCATGCTCTGTTTACCTTGAGGTTATAGGATAGATTAAAATCTAGTTTAGTTGTAGCTAAGATCTACATAAACCAGAGAAAACCTTAGTTGCAGTGCATTGTGTTTATTCACCCTTGTGTCCTACTCATTGAGTAAAAAGGATAGGAACACAGCCCATTTTACTTTTACACAAACATCAGCAAACAAGAGGGAGCTTCCCCTCTATAATTTGAAGAGCAGTCATCACACACTATGCATAGTTTTCCGTTTCCAGTAAGTACTCCAGAGGTGCTAATTGAAATGCTAACAATTTTTTGGCACCTATCGTGGGGCAACGATGCATAAAACTTCAAGATAAAGCTAATGCTTTTATGTCACGGGAATGATCCTCTGGCATCCAATTGCATGATTCATACAAGAAGAAATGGATGGTAACAACAATAACATTAGCAAGAGACGTCCACCTTCATTGCCTTAGGGTAATAAGATTGGACCTTTGGCTTTTCAAGTAAGTCATGAGTTACCTAAAGGGTCAAGGAAGCACTTTCCCTGATTTCACAATGATGGAAGTCGACACCTAGATGAACATTTTGCTGCATTCACAATGGTTTGCACCGTCTTGCATGTGCCGCATGAAGACATTGAAGTCCATCTCTTTGTGGAGACTCTTGTTGGGAATGCTGCAAACTAGTTCAATCACCTGAAGCCAGGTGTTATTACAAGCTGGGCAACTATGAGCAAGAAGTTTTTGATAAGATTCAAGCCCATTGAAGACAATCATATGTTGTTTTCCCAACTTGAAAATTCAAAGATGGAACACAACGGACACATGAGGGAATTTGTATCAAGATTTAATTGTCTAGTTACAAGACTTTCTTCTATGCTTGATCCATCACTAGAGATTTTGATGAGTTGTTTCATATATGCTCTTCCATCAGAGATAGCCTTCTTCCTGAAGATGGAAAAAGAAACAGAGTTGAAGAGTGTGCAAGAACATGCCATCAAGTTGGAGGATAATATGATCACTTTTGGCATGATGAAAACATATTCTATCATATCTCTAGTTCAGCAACCGTACTGGCCAAAGAGAGACAATCTTCAGCCACGGTTGCCAACATCTCCATCAAGACCAATGATTGAAGTTGCACACAGTGCAGTATTTTGATGCTTGCATGACACTAATGAACATACCTAATTCACGTGTCCTAAGAATATGAGAATGACCCAAATCATGGGATACGTTGGAGCTGCTCCTAGTTCTAGTTTTGTACCAAAAAGTTCGAAGGTTGTCTTACCACAAATAGACAACTTTGATGGTGACTTCGCAATAGGATACTTTGAACCCATTATTAAAGAAGAAAAAGAAGCATACCATTAGTATTCTCTTGCAGTGAATCATGAAAAAATTTCAACACCTGTGTCTACACGTGTTCAAAACTTCAAATCACAGAAAGAAGAGGAGGAAAGACGAAGATCAAATGAGAAGGGTGAAGAGGTGCCTTCCACTTCCAATCCCAGGTCTTCATAGAAGAATGCTATGCCAATTGCTCAAGATCCATCTTCAACAAATTTTGACATCATAGCTTCCATGATGAAGACTAAGGTACAAATCTCTCAACTGTGGAGACTCTTGTTGGGAATGTTGCAAACTAGTTCAATCACCTGAAGCCAGGTGTTATTACAAGCTGGGCAACTATGAGCAAGAAGTTTTTAATGAGATTCAAGCCCACTGAAGACAATCATATGTTGTTTTCCCAACTTGAAAATTCAAAGATGGAACACAACGGACACATGAGGGAATTTGTATCAAGATTTAATTGTCTAGTTACAAGACTTTCTTCTATGCTCGATCCATCACTAGAGATTTTGATGAGTTGTTTCATATATGCTCTTCCATCAGAGATAGCCTTCTTCCTGAAGATGGAAAAAGAAACAGAGTTGAAGAGTGTGCAAGAACATGCCATCAAGTTGGAGGATAATATGATCACTTTTGGCATGATGAAAACATATTCTATCATATCTCTAGTTCAGCAACTGTACTGGCCAAAGAGAGACAATCTTCAGCCACGGTTTCCAACATCTCCATCAAGACCAATGATTAAAGTTGCACACAGTGCAGTATTTTGATGCTTGCATGACACTAATGAACATACCTAATTCACGTGTCCTAAGAATCTGAGAATGACCCAAATCATGGGATACGTTGGAGCTGCTCCTAGTTCTAGTTTTGTACCAAAAATTTCGAAGGTTGTCTTACCACTGATAGACAACTTTGATGGTGACTTCGCAATGGGATACTTTGAACCCATTATTAAAGAAGAAAAAGAAGCATACCATTAGTATTCTCTTGCAGTGAATCATGAAAAAATTTCAACACCTGTGTCTACACGTGTTCAAAACTTCAAATCACAGAAAGAAGAGGAGGAAAGACGAAGATCAAATGAGAAGGGTGAAGAGGTGCCTTCCACTTCCAATCCCAGGTCTTCATAGAAGAATGCTATGCCAGTTGCTCAAGATCCATCTTCAACAAATTTTGACATCATAGCTTCCATGATGAAGACTAAGGTACAAATCTCTCAACTGGAATATCTTCAGGATCATCCAAAACAACTAGATCAGATTCTGGATGTTGTAAAGAAGTAGGTTGTGCTCAAGTCATCTATTCCAACAGGAGAAAAGCCTGTAACAGGTCCCGGTAATTATGTGACTCTATCAGAGATAGAAACTAAAGATCAAAACATTGCTTGTTCTAAAAAGATACTGACAGAGGACACAAAATCATGGACAATATAGTTTGGTGGAGGTTATTCATCAACAGTTTCAGAAGTGGGGGAAATGATCATCTCCTCTAAAGGACAGTTGCACCCATCTGTGCAATTATAATTCACTGAAGCTAAGAAAGAGGTGTTTTTGTTAGGCCTCAAAGATTTTGAAGACATGGGAATCAAACTCCTATGTGTTAAAGGGGATCCAGAGTTGATCCATGATCCGGTCAAAGGATATTTTTAGGTCAACAAAGATCACCTACAACATTATAAAATGAGTTTGGAACTTGATTAATTGGTTGAAGAATTCAATACCCCAAGGACGAACTACTACATTACTAATGCCTCAAGGGTATCAACTTTCCCATTTGCATCATATTCTGAATTTTGTCATAGTATCTTTTCTTGGATATATGAATACCTGAGAATCTTCATCCCAAAAGGATTATCTCCTACAATTCATATCAGAAGAGAAGTGAAGTCTTTTAGTCAGAAGCAACATCTATGCAAGGCTCTTTCACTACCATGAGGCAGACAATACTTGAAACATTTCGTCCCTTCAGGGATGGGGTGAGTTCTTTCTAAAATAATTTTCTTTTGCTTTAACTTTATGTTGTTATGTGTTTCCCCGTTTTGTGAAGTATTGTCATGTTTTAGGTGATTTCTTAGGTAGTCTTGTTTTAGGTGAGCTCCAATTAATAGGTGAACTCCAATTGATAGGTGAATTAGGAAATAATTCTTGACTCCATTTCCCAACTGATAAGAGTATTGGTCTTCAAAACTAGAGATTCTTGGTTCTCTTATGCCGTAAGTATTCAACATGGTCACCAGACGAAGCCTAATGTTGTACCCAAAACAAATTTTTGCTTCAATGAGATATTTTTCTTAAAATGATCTAAATCATGAAAAATTGTTGTCAAAAGTATGTTTTAGGTCAAACAAAACATAGGATTTTTGTGGGTTTGTGTCAAGGAAGATGCTTGCAAATTTCAAAAAAATTGAAAATTAGGGTTTCAAAACCCCTATTTTTAGGAAAACCCCTGAAAATAGGACCTTCCCAGAAATGATTGAAAATGATTTTGATAGTATTAATCGACTTCATGATCACACTGATCAAGTCAAAATCACCAAAAAGTTTATTTTACTCTAGTGGATCTATTTTCATTTTTCAAGAAGAATGTTGAGACTTCCACAACCATTAATGGCAGAATGGCCAGTACCAAGTGGAAAAATCTAATCCTTGAAAGCTCCAATGAAGAAACCATGGCAAAAATTCTCAAAAAGATGCTCTGTAATGGAGGGAATTTTCAAAAGTGAAAAATGTTGAAAATTGGTTGTCTAGAGAATGCATGCCTTGCTACCAAGAGGAGGCAATGCAGTCAAATGCCTTAGTCATTTTTCCAACACCCATACACGCAACACGGTGAAGGTGATTGCTAGGATGCATGTGTCTGTGTCATCAACGACAATGCTCAAATCAGTCACGATGCACGAAGAACGCGAAGCACGAGGAGATGAAGATTTTCAATGAAAATGATGAAGTTGAGGTCAAAAGAGCCCCTACTGACCAGGGGCACCCATGAGTTCAAGAGGTCAAAGAAAGTCATCAAGTCTTGTCTAGATAGTCATCTCCTTCATGTTTTTGGTGGCTTTCTGACACATCATCAAGCACGGTCACCTGATTCACCAAATCACCAGCAAACATAAGTGAAGTCAGAAGATGTTGTAATGCAAGTGCTATCAAAATGATAGTCAAACATGAGAAAAAGCGCCCCTACTGACCAGGGGCGCCCTTGAATTAGATGGTGCATATGTCAATTGTTGAATAGACTCATCTTCAGTTGATCTCCCCAACATCAGCTCGGCTTTGCAATGAACCTGTTCACTAGCCTGTGAGACACATCAAACGACAACAACTGTTAATCATTCAAGCATGCAAAATGAATGGTAAATCAATGCACATCAAGGCAACAACACCCCTGTTGGCCAGGGGTGCCCTTCATTTTGAGTAAACTGATGAAGTCTTCAATGACTGCTTTCTACCAGGCATCTATTCAACACTCTCTCAACATCGTGATCAATCTAGCTACAAGTTCATATGACCTGTCAAGCATTCATAGGTAGAGATCAAGCAGAAAACATCAATAACATGGATAAATTGAACAAGTGTCAAGGAAAATGCATCTTCTTAGAAATAAGTGCCCAACTTTTTGGGAAATCAGATGCAGTATGTAAACTCAATGACCTCCAGGATGACCTTCGTTGTGATTAGTCTCAACAATGACAATGTCAATAAAGACAACAGACTAATCAAACACTTGATGATAGAGATGAAGCTGGGGAAGTTCGTGAAAGTTTACAACATGAAATAACTGGTCAAAAGGTCAAAGGCGCCCCTATAAGTCATGGGCGCCCAAGCTTTTAAGGCATCTAAATCAACTTTCATGTTTCGTGAAGCCAACCATCTTTTCCAAGGATGAACTAGTTACTCATCCTATGCTTCAACAAGATCATCAGACTCATCTATCAGTAGTGATCTTAGATCAGAGCATGAAGGGTCAAAATGGAGGAATTGAAGAACACTCAAAGAAAATTGACTAAGTCTGAAGCTATAAGTGCCCCTGCTGTGAAAAGGAACCCTTGAATTTGAGGCATCAGTCTTGGGTTTTGAGCTTTACAACTCCCAGGCACACTTCATTAGAGTTGTTCCATCTTAGCAATGGATCTATCCACAACATCTCAAGATCAACTAAACAACTGGGATCGAGGATCGAATAGAGGAACTTCAGTATGAAAAAGAATGAAGATATCTTCAACTTCTCAACTTGGACGCCTAAAGTCAACATAGATCCAGTTGACTGAAGTTAAGATATTTTTTCCATGTCTAAAACGTCTCCAAATTGGTGGAAATCAATGATGTCAACTCTAGATCAGGAATAAAGACTCCTCCATCATGTGTTGGCGCCTAAACTTGATTGATTCAACATCAAACACTATGTATCAAGTCTAGGTTTCATTATTCATTGTTTCTCTTTGCAGGTTGAAGCTCAAGAACAACAATTTCTTCTCCAAGACGTTTTTCAAGATCTAATAGAGGGGTTTTCATCGTTCTTCATATTTTTGAAGATCAGTTGCACAAAGGGACAATTTATCAGAGGTTGCATCTAGAGGCATGATTTTCTTGAAGATCCAGAAAGGCAGTTGATAACTTCCAATCTTCTTCTTGTCTTTTTCTTCTATTCTTGTCTTAGATCTTCTTGCATGTCCAAGAAAACAATAGATAATCACATATCTAACCAACTGGGTATGATCAACACAACCTTTTCAACAAAACCCACTTGTTGAATTTTTCTAGAAATAGTAACCTTGTTGCCCCTATTTTTAGGAATTTTTGCAGTCACAAATTTGAAAATCAAACTAACTGGGTTTGTTCAACATTGAAGCACTAACAATACCCATGTGTTATATTTTTTTTGAAAAAATACTTCTCTGTGGGTGGCTATTTTTAGGGGTTTTCAGAAGTTGTCTGAACATATCCGTGTTTACAGTCAACAGTCAAGTTTTTCATAATATAGTACTCTCATGTTGAAATCAAGACCAAAATGGTCCTACTTCACAACTTTCTGAAAACACTCGACACAGACATGCATCAAGTGAATCCCATAATCAAGTTGGACGTCTTGGAAGGCATAAATGACATCACCATTCAATGGATAGCCAAATGCGGAAGGTATTCATTCCAAACATAGAGCCACCACCAGTTACTACCACAGTACCTTCCACATTCCATGTCAACAAGGTAGGATGACACAACTGCAAAGAAGATCAAATATCAAAAGTAGATTGCGAGAGGTAGAAGAAGTCAATGACTGACTAGAGGAATTGTTGACTAGAGGTGTTGAGGTGTCAAACACCTAGTTAGGATGTCCTACCCTTCAAAATAACATTAATGGAAATAAGAGTTAACTTGATGCCTCATTCCAAGCTAACTCACTGTCCCATTGATCATGCATGTCAAATCCCACCAATTATGAATGTCTATCTCATATCTCCACTAATTGTGGATCTCTATTTTGGAGGCACTTTTTGTAATTGAAGTTCACTTTTAGTTTAGTTTCAGTTAACTGAAGTAGATTTCCAGTTAACTGCTTGTTCACCTACTTTTAGACATAGGAATAAATCTTGCAGATTGGCAAGAACTAGTTGTTAAATCAAGGAGATTTTAGGGTTGCCTACTCCTTTGAGTTTCTATAAATAAGAGCCTTTGCTCATTATTTTGTAACCTTTATTTACTATGCAAAATTGTTGAGCCATTGTTGCCAACAAGCTTGCAAGTGCATATTTGTTCACTCTTGGATGAGAGTTGTTTGGTTTTGATAAGAAATTGTGTATGATTTTGTACCTTTGTTGTCCCAAACCTTTGTAATTTGTTGAGAAAGCTTGAAGAAAGAAATCGGAAATCATGTGCAATTTGATCTAAAGATTCAAGTTATTTCAACGTCTTGTTCTTACAATCTATCGTTTCAATCCCCCCCTTGGACAGGTGTCATCACCTCCTTGGGTATTTTGTTGTTAATTATTTTTATTTGGTGTTGTTTAATGAGTTGTATTTCAGCCTACACTTCAGACAGGTGTCGTCACCTCCTCAGGAATCATGTTAGCAAAATCATCGTACTTTGTTGTTTCTAGTGAGTTGTATCCTAGCCTATACCTCAGATAGGGGTTCCTCCTCCTTGAACAGTATGAGATTCATCTTATCATAAGAGTGATTACTTGTTTAAATCCTTATTCCAACATAAATCTGAGAGTTTAGAGCCTCAGACACATTCTAAAAGATGGTTGGACCAAGTGATCCAACCAATCCATTCCTGCTCCTATGCCCTCATGCTTTGTTTACCTTGAGGTTATAGGATAGATTAAAAGCTAGTTTAGTTGTAGCTAAGATCTACATAAACCAGAGAAAACCTTAGTTGTAGCACATTGTGTTTATGCACCCTTGTGTCCTACCCGTTGAGTAAAAATGATAGGAACACTTAGTCCGTTTTACTTTTACAAAAACATCAACAAACAAGAGGGAGCTTCCCCTCCATAATTCAAAGAGCAGTCATCACACACTATGCATAGTTGTTTGTTTCTAGTAAGCACTCCATAGGTGCTAATTGAAATGCCAACACAGTCGCAAGAGCTTGCCAAGTTATTTATGACAACTACAAGATCACAACACAGGAAGAAAATGGAAGCAAGCAAAAACAACACCAACATCCCACCAACGAACACCACAAGTTACAAAAGGGACCCATGAGGATATAAACCAATTGACCTTATGATAGGGTATTGAGTATCAAAACATCCCCAAAACATGTCGATCTATTACCCAAATTACTCTTATTAAGGGTCACAACATCAAATAGGGCAACAACATCAAGGGTTTCAAAAGCACCATCAAGGAATAAGTCCAAAACGTTAAATCACCCTAAATAAAATTGAGAGGGATCTTTAGGAACTTAAACGAAATTGAAATTTGACGTATCGCCAATGCCATGTGCAATGTCAAAAAATTACATATCCACAACAAACGAACATCATTCCACAAACACCTCAATATCCACATCAACAACACTTCCAATATTCATAGTATCAAGGGTTTCCACAACACCAAGGTGTACCTCAAACTCAAGATCAAAGGATTCCTCAAGTTCAATATCAAGGTGCACCCCACCCTCATGGTACCTACAACACACAAAAAGGACTTAACCATCGTTATACACAGCATGGTTATCAAGGGTCCACGCCTTCACAAAAATTCACCTATGATCGATCAAACGTCATCAGACAACAAGGTGATAACATCCTTCCAAACCAAAAAAACACACCTATTGACAATATAACCTTGCAGTCACAAAATAACAATCAACTCGATTACCAAAAAAATAAATTGAACAACCTGTTGTCAAACAGATTGCACCCGAGCGCTTGAATAATTAAATTCAACAATCTGTTGAAACATTGGATCAAACTCAGGTTGTGGGTGACCTTGATGAGATTGAACCTCTGGATTCTAGGCCGGCTTCCTATATGATTCTTAAATTAATAACTGGTAACTTGTTGGAAAAGGGATAGAAATATGTAAAAATGCCAAAAAACACTGTAAATTAAAGGTGATGCACCTGATTGGTAAAGATATGCAATTGTGATTCACAATAAATTTCATAAAAAACTATCCACACAAGTCGATTTTAACAGTTTGACCACAAAATGACTCTAAGGGAGGCTTGAACAAATCACCTTTGAAGGAAAACATAATTTTCATAGCAAAGAAGAATATTGTTCATTTACACAAACTTTAGACCTGTGATTTCTACTATTTGAATGCATGCAAATATAAATGAGACAAAGATTTTAAAGGTTATGATATTTAAACACAGTAAAACTTCATCAAACCATTCATAAAAAACACCATAATGACAAGGCAGGTTTTAAATTTCATTGAAATTGAAGGAATCTTTGCAAATGTGACACAAATTGAACCTGTAAAGATGTAAGACTGTATTAATGTAAAAAGTTGAGTTACAAATCTTTCTCTCTGCAAAAGGTATTCTAGAGAAGATGAAAAATAAGAACTAGAGTAAAAATGACTAAGTCATTTCACTTTATACAATAAGCCTCTCAAAAGGCATGAAGGTGAAACTGAAAGTGAAACTCAGTGTAAAAATTGATATCTCCAAAGTAATCCACGAGCAAAGGAAAAAATCCTTGAAAAGAAGGTTCAAACTCATGCAAAAATGAGTGAACGATGATCCAAACTCGAGGTCAACTCATAACTGAACCATAGAGCACTCAAATTGCAATGAAAATCCCTGAAAAAGTGGGCCCAAGCATGCAAAAACCTCCTCGTTTGTATCAATCCACCCATGATAACTCAAACTCTATATTTGTATTGTGCATAATTAATCTTTAGTTTAATAATTTCTAATTCTCCAGTTACATCTTCATCATTTGCATGATTTTACTTAAGGAAGATAAATAATTAAATATTGAAAATAACCAAATGCATGATTATTTTAATATTTAACGTGGAAATGGCCTCCTTATTTTCATTTTAAATATTAATGTAATAATCCATTAATATTTGATTACAATAATAGCTTGAGTAAAATCATGCAAACATGCATGAGTTCATTATCATTTCTAAAAAGAAATAATGACTTAAATTATTCTTTGAGTCAACTATCGACATACACTCCATGCACATTAGTAGATTTATTGACTTAAAGAGTCAATACCACGATGCCAATAACATGAAATGATTTTGTTTTTTTAAACCAATGGTAAAAAATAAATCAACCCACTCATTGAATTGGGGCAAGTAAAAGCTCGAACCCTAAAAGATATTGTCCATTCTTCACTTTTGCTTCATTATTGAACAAACTCTGCTGCTGCCGCCATGAAGGGTTTAAGCTTGATTTTCCTGGTGAATCTGAAGATTTTCGTGGCAAAAAAAATGTTGTCAGGAAATCTAAGAACAAACTCTGCATCTTTACATTACAGGTGAGTTCTTCAACATCCATTATTCTTCCATTGTTGTGAAGTAAAAATAAACTTTGTTTCTCTACTCGGCTATCATTGTTATTGACTGAGGAAAAAACGTGGCTTTCATCATTCTTCTTTGAATAATCTGTTGGTCTCAAAGGCCGCGACCATGCATTCTTCATTATATATGATGTCTCCTTTGTTGTGCTTCATTTTTTGTTGGTGTTTCCTTATTCTGTGGTCGCGATGGACGCCTTATCTGCATCTTGAGAGGGGAAATCTGAAACTCCTTGTTGTGGCATTGAAATTGCTCTAGACTGCATATATAAGTTTCTGTAGATGGCAGTTTCTCCTCATTATTTACAGGAAACTTGCATTATATTTGACTAACTTCCTTGAATGGATTACCATCTTTGATTATTCGTGGCACTGGCAGTGTTGTTCAGGCTCTTTATACATGCTTAATGTTATTATTACCTTGACTATGATTTTAGCTTGTGGGAAAAAACCATGGTCTTTTGTTGAAATAGGTTGAGACTCTTCCTTGAAATAGTCTGAGACTCTTCCTTCACTTGTATTTGATATTCCTAACATTTCCTTAAAGGGTTCCTCCATGAGGTTTTGTTGGTTTCAATATATCAGGGTATTGAAAACCCTCCATGGCGTCTTCTGGATACTTGATTTTTTCACTGCAAATCATGGGCTTAATGCATTATATTTTGGGTTTTCCATTATGATTTGCAGGCCACCATGATCATATTATTTTTTATTTGAGAAAAAGAAATAAACCCCTCTTCACATTAGCTTGCCAGAGTTGTAATTTACCCATGTGCCATCACTCGTAAGAGTCACTCTGACATACATCCACTCATATCATTCTTTTTAAGGCACAAATCTGACGTTGTCTAGAAACTAAAATGAAGAGAAATGATAAACTGATCAAACACTTTCTTTTAAATTTGACTGCTTATTGAATGTTGAAGATCTTTTGATATTTGTACATATATATCTCACAACTATCTTTGACTGTTTTAAAGACGTTTAGAAGACATTGAAATGAAATTGTATTACCGTGCGCCACAATCTTCTTACAAAGTTTACCTCTTTGATGACACACTGAGATAATACCTCCAAATGATTTAATCATGAATGTTTTGAAATTCTTGAGTGTTCTTTCCCTTCACCTGATTATGCAATAGTGTCAAATGCTTATAATTGTTGCTTGGTTATGATAACTGCTCTCCATTCAATATGTGACCTGCTGCAAAATAACCAGTTTTGCACAGTTGATCTCTTCTACTCCTTCATGCTAAAGTCCGTGATAATCCTTTCCTTGCATATGTGCATTGTACAAGGCTATTCCCTTGATTTTTATCTGCATTCAAAACATGGTTGTGGCTGCATTTTCTGGGTTTCTACTACTCTTTATATTAAAACTCACAATGAAATGGCATTGCAGCACTATCTTCTTGTTGATTTTTTGCTCACTCTGTCAACATTTTCTCTTTATACTTTTGTTTCTTTAAACTCTTTCTCAATGGTTGGAATAAAACTTGAAGATATTGCTTGTCTATTCATCCTATTTTTGTAAATGACAAAAACAAAACTCTCTTTCTGTTATGAAAGACTCATTTGTATTACATGCTTAGAAAGTATGATGCACTCTCAAACTCCTCATGGACGTTTCACTCAAAGATTGACAAAAATGCAAATAAGAATCTTCTGTTATTGTTCTATACAGCTCATTACTTCACTAATCATGGCTGTCACACCTGAAGTCGTGTCTTATACTTGCTTTTGATGCATGAATTCCTCTTGAAAAGCAATTTACCATTGTTTTTAAATAAAGAGATCATTATCTTTTCTTTTAAAATGTAGTCCCATTTAATGAAGAAACTTGTGCATTCAATATGGAGTTTGTTTCAGCTTTATTCACTATATTGAAAAGCTACATAGATCATTGTGGTGACTTTTCCTTACATACTGTTTATGTCATTCCTTATGATATGTCGGGCTCAACCCTTGTGGGAGCCCGTTTTACTCCACATATCTGATAAGATGATCATGAACATAATAAACCTGTTCCTGCACAGTGAACAATGTGTTAGCAAAATAAAAGAAGCTAAAAGCTTTCCTCTTGAGTTTTATGCCTTTGAAATTTGAAATCATCTAGTGAATTCCTGATTGCATGTATGTTACATTCATGTTGGTAGCATAGGCATAAAGGAGAATTTAATTCATCATTGCTTAGAGTACACCTCTAACACCATCTTTTACAATTTTGCAGGTTCATGGAGTGCGAAAACGAGGCTGCAGCTTGGAGACGCGACAACTAAAGACATCAAGCAAAAGTGATTCATCATCTCAGGCAATGATGAATTGCCCCTCCTCTTTGCGCTTACGTTATTTTCAGTAGTGTAGCTTTCATTGAATTTTGTATTCACTATTTGATTGTCATAATAAAATTCAGTTACTCTCGCGGCTTGTGCGAGATTCAGTGTATTTACAAAATGAATAAAAAGCATGATTATGCAATTTTTCAATTTTCTGTTTCAAATAATTGCACAATAAAACTGTAATTAAGATGTAATCTGATCTTTATGATGAACCATGAATACTTTAATTAGCAAAACTTGAAAATTTATGTACCTATAATTCATGAATTTGATTCAGCTCTACCTGTTTGAGCTTGCAGTGAAAAAATAGGTAACACAACCAACAACAAAATCAAGAGGAGACAAATTAGGGAGGGAAATAGAGGCAATTCGATCAACCAATAAGGAAATTCACCCCTTTGGGAGAGGCTTTAGAGGTAATCATGCACAAACTAGTACAACAGGACCTTATCAAAATCAACGATAGTCCAACTTATGGTGAACCAAACTTTAAACCCCTTAGGTATAGATTGTATGAACAATGTGAGCTCCACAAAATCAAAGGTCATGATACATCATAATGTGTTACACTCAAAAATATCATCCAAGACCTTATTGATCAAGGAGAAATAGTTATTGAAGATGATGTTCAAGGCTCAAACACTAATGACAACAATGACAATGTCTCAACCTCAAAAGCTGAAAACAACGATCAAGAGCTATCTATCACTAATCACATTGATAATTTCTCTACATCATCCAATTAGCAAGAGGACATAAATCAAGAATTTAATCCCAAGCATAATCAAAATCAATCACTCAAGTCTATCAATGATCCAGTCCAAGATATATTAACATCATCCAACCTCATGGCAGTACATATTGATGGTCAAGAGACTCTTAAGCCAACACTTATACCTAATGCGTAAAATCTAAGCCAAGATTTATCACCCATATGTCCACATTTTGAGGAAATCCAAAGATCCTTTATAGACAATCCTTTCTTTGAAATTGATCCATATCAAGAATTTGATCCAAAGCATGCGAAAGATAATACCACACAAATTCAAGATCAAGAATCCCTATCATCAAAATACTACAATGACTTGGCAGATATCTTCCAAGACATCCAAGGTTTTCCAAAAGAAGAACAAATCCATATACCAAGCACACATACATATACTCATGAGATGCTTGCTCCTAATGGACATGTAGATGATCTTCATCCAAGACAAGAGTCTCATACTCTTGATGAAATTACCAAGGAACAAGAATCGCCTACTCTTAACATCTTTAGACATGATCAAAGCATAGAAAAATCTATAGACATATCAAAAATTGATCAAGAAGAAGAATTAAAATCAAAAAAATCCTTTAGGAAGGTTGAAGACATCGAGCATGAAAATATGTAGCACGGTATCTTAAGATCAGCAAAGATAAATAGCAATCCTGAACAACAGAGCACTGTGTATACAATAGTCAAAGAAGCATTGATATATCTTGAAGGGCCATCAAAATATGATATTTCACAGGATCAAGTTGAAAATATCAATGAGGAAGTTGTCCCTCATATGAAGGATCCTATCAGTGAAGAATCTATCACATGTGAAGATACACAACAAAGCAGAGAAGGATTAGCATCTTGTTTCCAAGGTAAGACATATATCCTATTGCAAATAAACTTTTTCAATAGATTCATTATGAAGACATAGGATTAGGCCTACATGAATAGGGTATCCTAGAACTAGTGCATACTATTGGAAATCCTAAGCATCAAGGTCTTGGTTATTCAACAATTAAGGGATCTAAACATCTCAGGGATACCTCTATAATACTAGGGGCAACTTTATCTAATGCAAGCATCAACATAGAGAGCACAAAGAGTCCTTATGATGAAATTGCTACCAATTCTACAACTAGCTATGTAATGAATCATCATCCACATATATATTTCAACCCTAAGATTTGGACCAACTGTTAGCCAAAAATTTGAGCTAGAAATTTTTTGAGTTTTTGTGCATTTTTCTCTTGTATACCCCTAAACCTGCAAGATCACGAAAACAATTGAATTTGAGAGCTCGTAAGAGCTGGTATAGAATCCTTTGATGGGCTTGTTCCTAACCCTGTCTTGCTCAATCTGGCCAGTCTCCATGTCAAAATACCTTACAATTTGCAAAAAAATTGAACTCCACATTTTCTCGCCTATAAATTGCAAATGAAGCTAAAATCTTACTTTTGTGATGTTGGAGCTCAAATGATTTCTAGGTTTTCCTCCGGACAGTCAAATCATCTTCATGTACAAATTTCATACGAAACAAAGTTATTTGTGAAAGATATGAAGCTTTTTTGTCTTTGGCTAAAACATGGTTTCAAAGTTTCCAAGTCAAATTTTGGCCAAAATATATCTCTCCACATCATAAAAGTTATCAAATTGCATTACCATTTGTGATTATTTTGAAAAGTCTTATGTTTCTAAAAGTGAATGATTTCATTAAAATTATAATTTTATGGCAACTTCAAAGTTGGAGGACTTTATTAAAATACATTGTCAGGTGATTTGTGAGTTCTCAAACTTAAAAAATCACCGATTGGAGTTTAAAAGTTCATAAATCCACCGATTCCCTGACTCCTTTGCAAATGGTCATCGAAACTTAAGGAGAGGCTCCAAAGCCCTAAAGTTTCCAATAGCCAATGCCTGTCATTGAAATGCGGTGACTACAACATATGTTCTCAAAGTGGATTTGTTGACAAGCTTTACAAACTCGCGAATAAATGCAATTGGCGGGTGAAAGCCAACAACGCCTCGCAAGCATCCTCTAAAAACTATTGCCAAAAGAGTTAGAATAAGATATAAAGTACCTCAAACATAATATGTATGCAACATATGGAAGCATAGACAAGGCAACAAACTGTTGACTATAATATTTATAGGGTGTTCACATAATGAAATTGTTAAATTGTCTTACGCCATAAAGGACCGATTATTCCTAGTGGTGTTTTCCTAGAGCCCCCTATGGTTGTAATTACCAGTTTGAGTTTGAAATGCTCTAGTAGACATGGAGGTGAAGCAAGAAAACACAAAACGATTGATAGTGCACTTCAATGAAATAGTTTCATGAATTGTGACTGTTGTCAATCAGATTTGCACCCTATTGAAAACGAAATTCAACAAACTAATGACACATGGAAACCTTCTTTAGATGTGGGTAATCTGAAAGAAGAAGGAATCTCTAGAGTGAGTTGGTCCTTCGAATGATATATTCTACTCTAAAATATTTCCTAAGGGAAAGAGTTAGAAAGATGACTGAAATTAAAACCTATGACTAACAGATGATTCACTAGACTTATGAAAATTCGGACTTTATCACTCATAACAATTTCTCTATCACAATAGCCCTCACAATCTCATTAGCACATGTTTTCATCAGTGATTTGCATGAAGATCTGAAAGAACTAAATACAACATGCAACCTAAAACCATGTAATTCTGAACAAAGATTTACAATAGCAAGACATATAAGGATTCAAGTTTGAAACACAAAGACATCAGATTGCCATTACAAAACTGAGACAAGAAAAATAGGAAGGAGAACTCTGTTGCTTTATTAAAACTAAAAGAGTGAACCTGTCAAACTAAGTACAAATGAGTTTACAAGCTCAAAAATGTTAAAAGCCAAAAACTGGAATCTGAACTAAGAAGAAGAAAAACTAAGTTTTCCTTCAAGATAAAAAGCTCCAAAACCCTAATCCGAGCTCCAAAAGATAAGCTCAAGAAAAGGTATCAAAACTGCCCAAAAGATTACACAAAAGCGGAAAAAACACACTTTTGGCATGGACATACTGTCAAACCTCTAAAAATAGGCTAAATATGATTTTAAAGCAAAAAAAACACCTTATCTCTCCAATAGGAATTTCAAATCCGACCATGGAAGAAAACAACATCAATCTGCTAAAAATAGCAAAGGAATAAAACAATTCATAAAATATTGCTTTATCCTTGCTTTACAAGATCTGCAGATTCTATTTTATCTCATCTTGACCTATCTTTTGCAATTAAAGATTTTTTGAAAATATTTTGCAAAAATACACAACCTTATTTCTCCAATTACAATGCTTGATTTTCTCAAAAAATCATAAAAATAGAATATTGATTTGTCCAAAATCAATTAAAAACATAAGATGATTGATTTCTATAAAATCAATTAAACAAACGAAAACCCTAAGTCATAAGTTTTTTACCTCAAGGCATAAATATTTAAAGGGAAAGAGTTAGAAAGATGACTGAAATTAAAACCTATGACTAACAGATGATTCACTAGACTTATGAAAATTTTTATCACTCATCAAATCACAATAGCCCTCACAATCTCATTAGCACATGTTTTCATCAGTGATTTGCATGAAGATCTGAAAGAACTAAATACAACATGCAACCTAAAACCATGACAACAAAGATTTACAATAGCAAGACATATAAGGATTCAAGTTTGAAACACAAAGACATCAGATTGCCATTACAAAATGAGACAAGAAAAATAGGAAGGAGAACTCTGTCGCTTTATTAAAACTGAAAGAGTGAACCTGTCAAACTAAGTACAAATGAGTTTACAAGCTAAAAATGTTAAAAGCCAGAAACTGGAATCTGAACTGAGAAGAAGAAAAACTAAGTTTTCCTTCAAGATAAAAAGCTCCAAAACCCTAATCCGAGCTCCAAAAGATAAGCTCAAGAAAATGTATCAAAACTGCCCAAAAGATTACACAAAAGCGGAAAAAACACACTTTTGGCATGGACATACTGTCAAACCTCTAAAAATAGGCTAAATATGATTTTAAAGCAAAAAAAACACCTTATCTCTCCAATAGGAATTTCAAATCCGACCATGGAAGAAAACAACATCAATCTGCTAAAAATAGCAAAGGAATAAAACAATTCATAAAATATTGCTTTATCCTTGCTTTACAAGATCTGCAGATTCTATTTTATCTCATCTTGACCTATCTTTTGCAATTAAAGATTTTTTGAAAATATTTTGCAAAAATACACAACCTTATTTCTCCAATTACAATGCTTGATTTTCTCAAAAAATCATAAAAATAGAATATTGATTTGTCCAAAATCAATTAAAAACATAAGATGATTGATTTCTATAAAATCAATTAAACAAACGAAAACCCTAAGTCATAAGTGTTTTACCTCAAGGCATAAATATTTAATCATTCATATTTTAATTGATTTTTCTTCAAAATCAATTAAAATAACCTAAGGCATAAAACTGACAAAACCTAAAGTCTTAGGGCCATAAGATACTTTATTAAGTAAATTTAAAGACTTAGGCAAAACATAAGGTAGAAGCCTCTAAAATGCTCGACCTAGGGCATGCATCACATAAAACTAAGGCATTAATCCTTAAATAAAAAGCCTACTTTGAATTAGGCAGGAGAACAAAATTTGATGCAAACCCTAAAAACATTTCATTTCGCACTTATCACTTTGAAAGAAAGCTCTGCCTGGGAGAGCGCCGCCAATCACTAGGGTTTCAACTGGAAATCTTCGTTCGAGCCTCCAATCGAGCTCCCAATCTTTCAATCTTGATCATGCTCGGCCCTCATAACTCATGGTAAACGTTATTGACTGTTCTCTATTAATTCTTTGAGCTTTTTGATGAGAAAATAGCCTTACAGGCCATGACTATGATATAGTCTCTAATGTATTTGTGGCTCTGTATTTTTGTGTCGCCATTGTGAGAGCTCGGCCCTTGCATTTGGGAAGCTCTGTGAGAGCTTGGTTGTGGCTTCCTGCTTGGTCTTATACAACACGAATGGTAAGATTGTTGTCCTCTTTTATTTATCTTGGCATTTTCAAACAAAAGCTTATAAAATCTTTGTATTTCTATAAAAAGTCGATTTCATTTGTAAACTTGAAGGCCATCACACAGGCCACGCCATGTATGACTTGAATATAGAATTTTGCAAAGATTCCCATGCATTTTGATTGTTGCTCTACTTCAGGTATCTTAAATTTGATGGAAAAATATAATGGGTTTCTCTTCCTTCGTGGAATGGTGACCATTCTAAGAGCCAAAACTCTTCCCAAGTCGTGACCATGTATATACTCGCAAGGACATTCTGAAGCTTCCTCGGCTCGACCCATGAAAGGCATTTTTTTCCCTCTTTAATAATTCTGAGCAAACCCTCATATGGGTAAATGATATTATGAAGAAATCATGTTTATCTTCGATTTCTCCTAAACTCAAACTCGACCCATGATAGTATTGAGTGTATTCTGCATTCTTAACCAAAACCCCAA
This sequence comes from Sequoia sempervirens, assembly GCA_007258455.2. Lineage (NCBI taxonomy): Eukaryota > Viridiplantae > Streptophyta > Pinopsida > Cupressales > Cupressaceae > Sequoia > Sequoia sempervirens. The sequence goes on along the minus strand of VDFB02281492.1, from coordinate 226,427,315 downwards.
TGTGGGTATTCGGTGATCTAGGAAAAAACCATTCACCTCTGTATTTTTGTTGAAAACCCAACATGGGTACATGATATCTTGAAGAAAATGCTTATTCTGATGCATTTGAAAGTTGAAATTGACCCACCATTGTACAGGTTCTGCATTTATGAAACCCCATGTGGATATCTCAAAAAATGGTACTATCTGCACTTTAACGTCAAAACCCCAATACGGGTATTCTGAAAAATGAGAAAACTGTATTTTTCAAGCTGAAACTCCATGTGGGTGTTTGATATTTGAAAAAAATCGTTCATTCTAAAAATGAGTATATATGAACTTTGCTCTATTTTATTTTCAGTTTACTTATTTTATCTTGCATTTTCACTCTCTAAGCTCAATTCCTCAATTATGCTAGAAACTGAAATGAAACCCCAGATGGGATTTGAACCTCTTATAGAAAAGTGGTCTATAAACAAACCCTTGTTGCATTTCATGAGGGAATTAGATGTATGTAATCTTGTTTCTTCACATAATCAAAACTCACATAAAACATGAGTGACAAAAAATCTGCATTTTAAACTCCTGTACCTTTATGCATTTATGTACTCTCCTTTTGGTTGAAATTTTAGAAAGTTTCAATACTCATAAATTATAAAAATGAGTGTCTTCCTTTCCTGTTTTGAAATTTATGCAAGATCTCCTTGGCAAGGCATAAAACAAGAACCTCAGAATTGTTTCTCACTTGTACTGTTCAAGCATTGATTAGACTATATCACTGTTTCCTATCTGGCACTCTTCATGCATTTTTATGTTCCATTTAATAAAAACTTCCTTATGCCTTGCTCTCTTCCCAAATGGAAATCTGAAACAGTGCTCTTTGTTGAGGCATTATGTATTTTTGTTCACTATTGTTGCTTAAAGATAGAAAACTGCTTAAATATCATGAAACAAGATGCATAACAACACCCATGACGAAAAAATGCCAACTGTACAACAATACCTGTGATTTGCAATTATGAGAATGATGTATTCCAGTTGAATTGATTAAGCTCATTTAAATTAATTGTCCACCTGTAGCTTTCAGAAAACATTTTTTTATTGCTATGAGTGAACAGTTGGCTTGATGGCTTGAAAAATGAACTCTCCTTTACTCCTTTAGTTGTATAGTACTTCTCTACTTAGCCCCACCTGTAATGTATGTGGGATGGCATGTCGAGCTCTACCCTTGTGGGAGCCCATTTTTCTCCACATGCTTGGTCTTCAAAAGATAATCAGCTACATGACTTTTCCTATACCTGCACATGGAAACAAACAATGTTAGCATAAAAACAATATGTAATGATGATGTTTCCCCTTTTAGTTCATGTTTCTGTTCCTTCCTTGATTGTTTCAGTGTATGATCAATAGCATTCTATAGTATTGTTGATGGTTCATGTAGGTATGTTCATAATCAGAGCTCTAACAACCCTCTTTTCCTTCATACAGGTCAATCGGAGCTTGAAGAAGACAGATGGTGCACCACTTCTGCATCAGTCATCAACAACAGGCAATGATGATTATGTCCATACTTATGTGATTTTTCCTTTTCATGCATCTTTTATAGTGTAGTATGTTGCTTATGATGCATTGTAACAGTTACATCCATGGCTTGTGTGGATATTTACTTTCTCTTTTTGCTTTTCATTATGAAAGGAAAATGCATCTCAATGCAAATTTGTATCATTATTTGAATTCTCGCAATCAAATGAAATCTTGTAAATATGAATTACTTTATGAAATAGATGAAAGCATTCAGTCATGCTTTACCATTTGTATACTCAATTTTGTACTCCATTTGATTGTGAAACACTGAATAGCAACTCTTGAAACTCAGTTTTCTCATTGCAATGCATAATTGTCACTTAGTAAATGATAAATAAGATGCAAACAACACTTAAGCATATGTAGAAATAACTGTAATTTTCACTTTCAAATTGTAGACACCTAAATTTGGACACTTGATTTATCCAAATTTATTCCCTTTCGTCTAAACATCCCCTTATCCACATTAATTAAGTAATATCACTATTATTTAATTAATCCCTCTAAAGTTCATCTAATCTCTAAGGTATCTAGTTAAATAATTAAATACCTTCCCCATTTCATCAAATAAATTAAATAAATATGACATTTATTTAATTCCCTTTATGTCACATCCTCCATCATTTTTATCTAATCATAATCCTTCTTCTAATCTCATCATTAGGATGTGCACATTCCTAATCCTTGATTAGGAGGTGTCACATCCTCCAACTTTTGCAAGTTGGCCTCTAATATTTCTTAACCACCTAGCCTTCCTCTAACCCCTCATCAACTTGTCTAATCACCCCCTTTAGTCAACTCTTCCCATCCCCCAAGGAATTTTTAATTCCTTTTGTCTTCCCAAAGTCCTTTGAGGAATTTTTAATTCCACTCTCATCTTTCAAGGAATATTAAATTCCTTTTCTCTTCCCCATGTCCTTTATGACATGTGTCCTTGGTCAACCTTATTAAAGGCCTTCCCCTTTTGGACAAGACACTCCACTTCCCCATGTGAATTTTTAATTCACTCTTTAATCCCCCAATGCACTCAAAAGGAATTTTTAATTCCTTCACCTTTTCCCACATGTCCTCTCTTCATTCTTTATTCTTTCCCATCTCCCCATGAGGATATTTGAGGAATTTTTAATTCCCCACATGTTCTCTCACCCACATGGGGACAAGGACCTCCTTTATGAGGAGATCTTGTCCAATCCCAAGGTACTTTGTACCCCCTCCATGTCATGTCCTATCCTTCCACCTCATGTCCACTTCACCTTTTAGGGCTATATCACAAGCCACATGTCAAGATGTGAGGGCTTGTGAGTTCTCAATTCACCTTAGCCCTACATCTTGATCATTGGTGGCTCAATCTTGGCCATCCATTTCTTCTAGGAATTCTCAAAATTCCTATAAATACCCCCTCTTTTCTCTCATTTTGGGGGGAGATCATTTTGCTAGCCAAACTCTTGCAATTTTATTTCTCAATCTACACTTAGCCATTTTCATGTTTTCATCCATTTTCACCCATCCTCACATCATCATTTAGCTTGCATCTTGTGCCATCCAAGGAGCATACACATCCAAGATCGAAGGGCCAACCAAATGATCGATTCAAGACAAGGTATAATGTTCCATTTGTTGCTTTTATCTTGTGTTGATTCCAATTTAGGCTAATCTTGAGGTGTAGGTTGTTTTGGTGTTTATTTGCACTCTTTAGTTTGCTGCTCATTTTCTAACACATATATTCGACCTATCACACAAATATAACAATATTTAATCAGCTCCACCAATTGAGCTATAACACAAATTTGGTAACATTTTGGCGATTTCCGCTAAATGCTTGCCTGCTAAGGATAAATCAGTTACTTTGAAAAACTCCATTGGGCATGGAGTCAAATATGCCCCTTTATGAAACGTAGAAGTTTGAACAGTAACACTCTAAACAACAACGAAACAAAAGAAATAGAACTGAAAGAAAACTAACAGGCCCTGATGGCCATCAAAACATGCGCAGCAACGCTTAGGGAAAAGAGAACTACTGAAAAGAAATGTGCATAACGCACTTATTTGCAATACTATTCTACTTATTTACAAGATTGAACTTATCTCAGAGGCAATGCTTGAGGTGGATCCCATTAACTAGGATAGACAACACCTCTCTAGTCAACTTAGAAAGTTGGAAAGTGTTGTGCTCCTTGCACTCTGTGATCACATAAGGCCCGTCCCAAATTGCATCAAATTTGGAATGTCGTCTAGATCTGCTTTTAAATTCATTCCACTTGAAAACCAAATCTCCAACGATGAACTCATATGGTCTTGTTCTTTTGTCAAAAGAATTCTTCATCTGAGCTTGATGTATTACAAGCTACCTTAAATCTTCCTTCCTAGTTTCCTCTAGCTCTATCAATTGTGAAAATCTTACCTCAAGAGGTTGCTCATTCAACAATTCCAGTTCTTTCACATAACTTAAAGTTGGCAACTCAATGGAAACAGGTAACTTAGCTTCTTTACCATAAGTTAGAACAAAGGGAGAACAACTAGTGGCCCTTTTAGGAGTTATTTTTTCAGTCCAAAGAGCTAACTTAAGCTTTTCATGCCACATCCGTTGATTGTCCTCAATAGTCTTCTTGATTATCCGAATCAGATTCTTATTTGTAGATTCCGCCTAACCATTTCCCTGTGGATAATAATTAGAAGATGTGTTCAAATAAATGTTATTTCTAACTGACCAATCAAAAATCTTTAAACTGATAAAACTAAACCATTGTCACAGATTATTGAATCTAGAACACCAAATCTTGACACGAGATCTTGATAAAAGTTAAGCACAGAAGTCTTGTTTGCTTCTTTTAAAGCAACAACTTCGGTCCACTTGATAAAGTAATCTATGGCAGTAAGAATCCACTTATGGCCTGCACTTGAAGGCGGGTTGATTGGTCCGATAAAGTCTAAGCCCCACTTGGAAAAGGGTTGTTCTACTTGAATCGGATGCAGAGGCAAAGCTGCAAGCCTCTATTTTCCAAAGAATAAAGCACAATTTTCACATCTTCAGACCCAAGCAATAGCATCTTTAAATAGATCTGGCCAATAATAACTAGCTTGCATAATTTTCAGAGTTGTTGTTCTTGCGACAAAGTGGCCTCCTGAAGGCCCATCATGAAATTATGCTAAAATCTTATCAACTTGCTCAGGCTGAATACATCTCAATAAAACACCTTGAAAATCTCTCCTATAAAGAATGCCATCAATAATTGCATAAGGAATGACTTGTAATCTGTAATACCTTCTTTTTGCTCTGTCTAAGCCTTCAGGGCACTCACCAGTTTGTAAATAGTGCATCATTTGTTGCAACCAAGGAGCAGAAGAAACTAGAACAACTACATCATCATTTTTTAGCACTCTATCAACTTTTTCAGTTTCTTTTAAACTGATGTCCTCATTTCCTGCAATCTGTTCACATAAACCCTTGCCTCTAACGAGCTTAGTTACCTTAATATCAACATCAAATTCCATTACTTTGGTAATCCAACTAGCACAATTATCATTAATATCTTTGTTAAGTAAGAAATCCTTGATAGTTGAATGAGCAACCAACAAGTGAATTTTACTATTTGACAACATATGTCTGAACTTTTTTAGGCTTCTTATGACAACAAAAACATGCTTTTTGACAAAGGAATACTTCACCTCATAGTCATGTAATACCTGGCCGAAAAACACCACAGGTTGCTCCAAACCTTCATCGTTCTACTGGAAAACCATAGCAGAAATAGTATCAACTCCTCCAAATGCATACAAAATGAAGTCTTTGTCAAAATTCAGATTAATGAGAGTAGGAGAAACTGCAAGGGTCTCCTTAATCTGCTCAAAGATTCTCTTACCCTCCTTGGTCCAGCTGAAGGGCATATTCTTAAGCATAGAAGTGTGAGGTTGCAACAAGGCTGCAATATTCGGTATGAACCTCCTTACAAAATTTATTCTTCCAAGAAAGATTTGCAAGCCTTTCTTGTGAGCTGGTAAAGGTAATTCAAGAATTGCAGAGACTCTTTCAGAGTCAATAGAAATACCTTATTTTGAAACAATATGTCTGAGGAGTTTACCCTCGTGTACAAAAAATATACAGTTCTTCGGGTTGAGAGACACCTTGAACTCTCTGCATCTCTGAAAAATCTGTTCTAAATGATCAAGATGCTCATTAGCATTTCTGGAAAAAATAGTAATGTCATCTAAATATACCAGAACAAACCTATTCATGAGGCCATGAAAAGCCATGTCCATCGCTCACTGGAAAGTTGCTTCAGCGTTGGATAAGCTGAAAGGCATTTTTTTGTAGGCCATCGTGCCCCACTTAGTCGTAAATGTTGTTTTGAACTGATCCTCTTACTTTACCAGAATCTGGTTGTAACTTGAGTAACCATCTAGCAAAGAAAATCTGACAGAACTAGAAACTACCTGCAAAATTTGCTCCATGGAAGGGAGTGGGTAGTGGTCTTTCAGTGAAGCTTTATTTAAATCTCAGAAATTGACACACAATCTGATTTCCCCACTTTTCTTCGTAACTGGAACTAAGTTTGACACCCAACAAGTATGCTTGATGGGAAAAATAATACCACTTTCCACTAATTTATTCAGTTCAACCTTCATAAGGTGCTCTAATTTGGGATTAAGAGGTCTTTGTTTCTACCTTACCGGTTTTGCACCAGGTTCTAATTCAATAGTGTGTTGGGCTAGTTCTGGGTCAAAACCTTTCAAATCCTTGTACTCCCAATAAAAAACATCACTAAATTTCTGACATAACAGAATAAATGCTTGGTGTTCCTCTTTATTACGTACCTTTCCTAGCTTGAGAAGCTTGCCTTTGAAGATTTCAATTGCTTCATAGTGTTATTCTTTAACAGTCAGGCTGCACTTGTCTTTTCGCACTTGATCATCTGAGTTGAACAAAGATTCCAAGGTCACCAAACCTTTTGGCAGCTTGTTGGTCTTCAACTGCACAATCTGGTTATCATACTACTGCTACCACTTTTGTTGATTTCCATATGCAAACTCAGCTTCAGCAATTAAAAAAATTATAATTTGCTCATTGCTGTCAAAAACCTGCCAACTCACATTATTGTTAGGCACGGAAGGTCTGACCACTATTTTTACATATTGATGTGCCTCTACTTTGTGAATTTTGTTTGGAATATCAAATTGGGCTCCTATGGCAGTGAGCCTATCAACATGCTTATTTTCATTTCTAGGGACCGAAACAATGTTAAAAGCATCAAAATCCTCCATTAAATCCCATACACGATGCTTATATTTATTAAGCAAGTCATTTTTTGTAGCATTTAAATTTCTGACCTAATTTACTATTAACTCTGAATCACCATAAACTTGCAAGCATTTGATACCTCTCTTTCGAGCCCATTCAAGGCTATGCACCAATGCTTCATACTCAGCTGTGTTATTTGAACAACTGAAAGCAAATCTACAAGTTGCAAAATATTTATCACCCTCTGGTGAAATCAACATAGCTCCACCTCCGACACCTACACTGCTTCTTGAACCATCAAAGTAAAGCCTCCAAATCTCATTTTCTGCTTCTACAGACTGTTTCTCCTCTTTGCAAAGATTAGGCATATCAAAATCAGGTTCACGAATCATATAGACTCCTAATCCTATCTCATCGATGTGCTTGAAAGGATCAAGCTTGTGATCTTCGGCTGCCCATTCATCTAGATTCATACTTTCTATATGGGTGTTGCAGTTTGAGGTCATGGTTTGCTCCTCCAGTACAAAGGTGGTGTAGAGGTTAGCATTTATAGGATTCAGGGAATGTGGTTCGATATGGTCTTTGACTAGAGGCTCAGAATTTATAGTCACTTTCGTACCATACCTTATTCTAAAAAATAGATGAGACCAATTAGAGGACAAAAACCCATCCAGCTTGGCTGTAAAATCTCTCGAGAGACAAATGGCAAAGTGCGATGGAAAATCAATAACATGTATATCCTAATGAATAGCAAAGCTCGGGGATTCATGCAAAGTAAGTGCCAAGTTCCTAATTATACCAGCAGTTTTAACAGCAGACCCATCTAATTGCACTACGCCTTTCTTGTGGTTAGGCTCATAAACAAAACCTAACTTATTGGCTAAACTCTTAGGCATGACTGAACTACTGGCAATAGAATCAACCATACAATTATGAACAATTTTATTGCCAATAATCAGACTTAAATAAAATGGGGGAGGCTTTATCTCTTTAGTTTTCTGCTCATTTTTATCCTCCAGATCATTAGCAAGCATGACCTTAGCAACCCCTTGATCAGTATCATCAAAAATAGACAGCTCAGCTAAGGCATCTTGCAACAAAATTTTTTGACCTGGGATATGCAAAACATCTAATACAGACATGCTGACAGTAGCTTTTCTGAGATGTTCAACAATATTGAAAGAAGTGGGATTTACCTTCTGCTGGTTTTTTGTAATAGCAGTGTCATTTTTCTTTTGCAAAGGCTGCAAATGCGTCCTGGACTGTTCCTTGCTAGGTATCTCTCGGCCTCTTTGCAAAATCTTCACTTTAGGCTACGTTGCAGCATTAACATTTGATGACAAAATGGGTTGCTTACTACTTGTAGGTTGCTGATGTGAATTTCCAGCTTGCTACCCCAAATCCATAGTTCTCTTTTTTGATCTGGTATTGGCTGAAACAGGAAAACTTTGTTGATCCTGTCCATTCACACCACATAACTCAGAACTCTGCCAGTTTGGCAAGGCAACTTCAAAATTATCTTGTTGTTCCTGATTCTGATCTGCAACATTTTCTGAACCAGCATAGCTGTTTTGGACCATTAAAGCCTGATTTCTCATACCATTAGCATGCATTGATTGGTTTTGGGGTTGATTGCATGGATAACACCAATCGCAATCCTAAGCGATATTATTTTGGGGCACAAGTTCTTTTGACGAACTGGCTGTGTTTGGGTTGTATGGTTGGAATGGCCTACGGTTAAAAGTCTTCCTTTGGCCTTGATAATCATTCTAAAAACTAGGCCTATTTGGCTGGTTTTGCTGATAAGTGGCTTGATAGGGCTTATGTTCATGACCAACTTGCTTCTTAATGCTCACAAGATCATTCTCGAAGGTCTTGAGTAAGCTTTTAATCTCTTGAATCTCTTGGTTTTGGGCTGGAGCAGCAATTTCTTGGGTTGCGCTATGATAACCTATTGTTGGAACAGGCGGGACAACAACTAAGGGAGGTACAACAATAGGGGTAGGTAGCTGTATTTCTGGAAACAAAGGCATAGGAGGTCTAGGGGTTATGTCTCCATCCTAGATGAGACAATTTTTGGCCCTAATGGCGATGTCATAAGTGTTAGGGAGTGTATGCCCACCCATAGATTGGTCATAACTGAAATCTTACTATTTAAGGTCTTTAAGTAAAACAAAAAAGCATGAGCTGGTAAAGGTTTTACCATTGCAAGAATTCGATCCCATGTTCTCTAAAATCGGTAGTTGAAATTAGCCAAGTACTCGTGCGATGCCCTCTGAATGGTGCTCAATTGCTCTAACAGAGACAGATTGTCAGATTTATCAGCAAAATATTGATACAAACCATTACCTAACACATCCCATGTCGTGATTGAATTGGTTGTGAGACCTCTGAACCATTGCAATGCTTTCCCCTTGAGTGATGTAGCCAAGAGCCTTAACGTGACATTTTCTTGCATGATGTTGTGAATCGAGCATAAGGTAGCCGCATCACGAATATGCTCAACTGGTGTTGTGAGATCCTCTCCAGTGAAGTATGGCAGACTTCTCAGGGCTACAACTAGGATGTCGTCATGTTGAGCGATGTCTAATGGACTGCCTCCATTAAAAGGCGCAAACGGGTGCTGCCTTGGCGGTGCTTGTGATACTGGAACCGGGATCCCTGGTGATAAAACCAAAGAGCTAAAAATAGGAGGTGTTGATTTTGACCTTGCAGGAGTTTCAAACAGCTTCCTTGTTGTTCTGCCTCTTCTTTGCGGTGGGGACAATGGTCGATATTCGAAGGGTGCAAAACTTGATCTAATTTGAACCTTTTTCATGCATAGGTTGCACTAAGTCTGCATGTAAAAACAGAACTGGAGTCACCAAGTATATTGAAATGAGCCTCCAAAAGGATGAATAACTTGCTACATACACCAAACAACAATTTTATAACATTAAAACTTCTCTGAAACTGATTTTCAGAGTCCCAACGGGTGTGCCAAAAATTGTTGTCAATTAGATTTGCACCCTGTTGAATACAAAATTCAACAATCTAATGACACATGGAAACCTTCTTTAGATGTGGGTAATCTGAATGAAGAAGGAATCTCCATAGTGAGCTGGTCCTCCGACTGATATATTCTACTCTAAAATATTTCCTAAGGGAAAGAGTTAGAAAGATGACTGAAATTAAAACCTATGACTAATAGATGATTCACCAGACTTATGAAAATTTGGACTTTATCACTCATAATAGTTTCTCTATCACAATAGCCCTAACAATCTCATTAGCACATGTTTTCATCAGTGATTTGCATGAAGATCGGAAAGAACTAAATTCAAAATGCAACCTTAAACCATGTAATTCTGAACAAAGATTTACAATAGAAAGACATATAAGGATTCAAGTTTGAAACACAAAGACATCAGATTGCCATTACAGAACTGAGACAAGAAAAATAGGAAGGAGAACTCTGTTGCTTTATTAAAACTAAAAGAGTGAACCTGTTAAACTAAGTATTAATGAGTTTACAAGCTCAAAAATGTTAAAATACAGAAATTGGAATGTGAACCGAGAATAAGAAAAACTAAGTTTTCCTTCAAGATAAAAAGCTCCAAAACCCTAATCTGAGCTCCAAAAGATAAGCTCAAGAAAAGGTATCAAAACTGCCCAAAAGATTACACAAAAGCGGAAAAAACACACTTTTGGCATGGACATACTGTCAAACCTCTAAAAACAGGCTAAATCTGCTTTTAAAGAAAAAAAACACATTTTCTCTCCAATAGGAATCTCAAATCCGACCATGGAAGAAAACAACATCAATCTGCTAAAAATAGCAAAGGAATAAAACAATTCATAAAATATTGCTTTATCCTCGCTTTACAAGATCTGCAGATTCTATTTTATCTCATCTTGACCTATCTTTTGCAATTAAAGATTTTTTAAAAATATTTTGCAAAAATACACAACCTTATTTCTCCAATTACAATGCTTGATTTTCTCAAAAAAACATAAAAATAGAATATTGATTTGTCCAAAATCAATTAAAAACATAAGATGATTGATTTCTATAAAATCAATTAAACAAACGAAAACCCTAAGTCATAAATGTTTTACCTCAAGGCATAAATATTTAATCATTCATATTTTAATTGATTTTTCTTCAAAATCAATTAAAATAACCTAAGGCATAAAACTGACAAAACCTAAAGTCTTAGGGCCATAAGATACTTTATTAAGTAAATTTAAAGACTTAGGAAAAACATAAGGTAGAAGCCTCTAAAATGCTCGACCTAGGGCATGCATGACATAAAACTAAGGCATTAATCCTTAAATGAAAAGCCTACTTTGAATTAGGGAAAGAGAACAAAATTCGATGCAAACCCTAAAATCATTTCATTTCGCACTTGTCACTTTGAAAGAAAGCTCTGCCTGGGAGAGTGCCGCCAATCACTAGGATTTTATATGGAAATCTTCATTCGAGCGTCCAATCAAGCTCCCAATCTCTCAATCTTGATCATGCTCAGCCCTCATAACTCATGGTAAACGTTATTGACTGTTCTCTATTCATTCTTTGAGATTTTTGTTGAGAAAATGGCCTTACAGGCCGCAGCTATGATATAGTCTATGATGTATTTGTGGCTTTGTATTTCTGTGTCGCCATTGTGAGAGCTCGACCCTTGCATTTGGGAAGCTCTATGAGAGCTTGGTTGTGGCTTCCTGCTTGGTCTTCTACAACACGAATGGTAAGATTGTTGTCCTCCTGTATTTATCTTGGAATTTTCAAACAAAAGCTTATAAAATCTTTGTATTTCTACAAAACGTCAATTTCATTTGTAAACTTGAAGGCTATCACACAGGCCACGCCATGTATGACTTGAATATAGAAATTTTCAAAGATTCTCATGCATTTTGATTGTTGCTTTGCTTTAGGTATCTTAAATTTGATGGAAAACTATAATGGGTTTCTCTTCCTTCGTGGAATGGTGACCATTCTAAGAGCCAAAACTCTGCCCAAGCCGCGGCCATGTATATGCCTGCAAGGACATTCTGAAGCTTTCTGGGCTCGACCCATGAAAGGAATTTTTTTCCCTCTTTAATACTTCTGAGCAAACCCTCATATGGGTAAATGATATTATTAAGAAATCATGTTTATCTTCGATTTCTCCTAAACTCAAACTCGACCCATGATAGTATTGAGTGTATTATGCATTCTTAACCAAAACCCCAATGTGGGTATTCGGTGATCTAGGAAAAAACCATTCACCTCTGTATTTCTATTGAAAACCCAACATGGGTACATGATATCTTGAAGAAAATGCTTATTCTAATGCATTTGAAAGTTGAAATTGACCCACCATTGTACAGGTTCTGCATTTATGAAACCCCATGTGGATATCTCAGAAAATGGTACTATTTGCACTTTAACCTCAAAACCCCAATACGGGTATTTTGAAAAATGAGAAAACTGTATTTTTAAAGCTAAAACTCCATGTGGGTGTTTGATATTTGAAGAAAATCGTTCATTCTAAAAATGAGTATATATGAACTTTTCTCTATTTTATTTTTAGTTTACTTCTTTTATCTTGCATTTTCACTCTCTAAGCTCAATTCCTCAATTCTGCTAGAAACTAAAATGAAACCCCAGATGGGCTTTGAACCTCTTATAGAAGAGTGGTCTATAAACAAACCCTTGTTGCATTTCATGAAGGCATGAGATGTATGTAATCTTGTTTCTTCACATAATCAAAACTCACATAAAACATGAGTGACAAAAAATCTTCATTTTAAACTCCTGTACCTTTATGCATTTCTGTACTCTCCTTTTGGTTGAAATTTTAGAAAGTTTCAATACTCATAAAATAAAAATGAGTGTCTTCCTTTCCTGTTTTGAACTTTATGCAAGATCTCCTTGGCAAGGCATAAAACAAGAACCTCGGAATTGTTTCTCACCTGTACTTTTCAAGCATTGATTAGACGATATCACTGTTTCCTATCTGGCACTCTTCATGCATTTTTATGTTCCATTTAATAAAAACTTCCTTATGCCTTGCTCTCTTCCCAAATGGAAATCTGAAACAGTGCTCTTTGTTGAGGCATTATGTATGCCTATTCACTATTGTTGCTTAAAGATAGAAAACTGCTTAAATATCATGAAACAAGATGCATAACAACACCCATGACGGAAAAATGACAACTGTACAACAATACCTATGATTTGCAATTATGGGAATGATGTATTCTAGTTGAATTGATTAAGCTCATTTAAATTAACTGTCCACCTGTAGCTTTCAGAAAACATTTTTTTTATTGCTATTAGTGAACAATTGGCTTGATGGCTTGAAAAATGATCTCTCCTTTACTCCTTCAGTTGTATAGTACTTCTCTACTTAGCCCTACCTATAATGTATGCGGAACAACATGCCGAGCTCTACCCTTGTGGGAGCCCGTTTTTCTCCACATGCTTGGTCTTTAAAAGATAATCAACTACATGACTTTTCCTATACCTGCACATGGAAACAAACAATGTTAGCATAAAAATAATATGTAATGATGATGTTTCCCCTTTTAGTTCATGTTTCTGCTCCTTCCTTTATTGTTTTAGTGTATGATCAGTAGCATTATACATTATCGTTGATGGTTCATGTAGGTATGTTCATAATCAGAGCTCTAACAACCCTCTTTTCCTTCATACAGGTCAATCGGAGCTTGAAGAAGACAGATGGTGCACCACTTCTGCATCGGTCATCAATAACAGGCAATGATGATTATGTCCATACTTATGTGATTTTTCCTTTTCATGCATCTTCCATAGTGTAGTATGTTGCTTATGATGTATTGTAACAGTTACATCCATGACTTGTGTGGATATTTAATTTCTCTTTTTTCTTTTCATTCTGAAAGGAAAATGCATCTCAATGCAAATTTGTATCATCATTTGAATTCTCGTAATCAAATGAAATCTTGTAAATATGAATTACTTTTAAAATAGATGAAAGCATTCAGTCATGCTTTACCATTTGTATACTCAATTTTGTACTCCATTTGATATTGAAACACTGAATAGAAACTCTTGAAACTCAGTTTTCTCATTGTAATGCATAACTGTCAGTTAGTAAATGATAAATAAGATGCAAACAACACTTAAGCATATGCAGAAATAACTATAATTTTCACTTTCAAATATAACAATATTTAATCAGCTCCACCAATTGAGCTGTAGCGAAAATTTGGTAACAGTGACATATGTGAGCATTGTAATGCTCAAAAACATTTCTTGCAAATCTATCAGTTGCTCCTAGTGTCAAACCTCCTATGGATGCAAATATCAGTATGCTTGGGTAAGCAAAAAATTTCAAAGCAAATATAGTCAATAGGTGTAGAATTATACTCCACAACCCCTGCCAGTACTCTTAGCTGACCGTACCATAGAAATGGGAAGATCTTTGCAAGAGATTTTAATTGGAATGCTTTGAAGACAAAATATGTAGAATGTGAATTCGTTGAACTTGGTGTAGCAATGTTCATGGTTGACATTGCAAGGGTGCATGTGTAACTGAGAATACACTAGAAAAGTCTATTATGAATGAACCAAAGGAGGCGATAGATGAATGGCTTACGTTCTCCTTTGAATATGCAGAGAGGCTAATGAAATGAGACGCCTTAAATAGAAGCTACTTTCTCAATTTGTAAACCAAAATATGAGGTTTCTATCACCAAAGAACTCTCAGACAGTGGAGATGCATTTTAATACAGAGAAGATGGCAAAGGTAATAGGCAGGTTGGCAGAGAAGACACCTGAAGAAGGAAATCAAGTGAGCGGTTTATTGGTGAGAAAGGTTTCACATACTAGATAATGGCTCCTGAAGATCTTCATGTATTCACTCAGCTTGCAAAAGGAACTGTTACACAGTGACTATCAATCCCATATAAGGGAGCATTCTTTATACTTAAGAACCGTCTCCAACAATTGTATGAAGGTGTATAAATTTCGAACGATGGAATTCCTACTCTTAAAGTTCATGGAAAATGGCCTTCCATACCAGTGTTGTTGAAGATCTTGTAGCAGTTGTTGTCATTTAGAAAGAAGGTGCCTTTTCTTGGTAGTGATTGATCTAAAAAGACAGTCAAGAGACAGGGCAGTAGAAGATGCATATGGAAAGTTTAGATTCCCGGACATCTTTAGGGATGATATTTGATACACCCAAATCTATTGGAGAAGCACAATTCAAAGTGTCTAATGCAGCTAAAGCATTTTGCTTATGAAATAAGGTAGAGAAGAGCTTCAATTATATAGTATTGATTAAAATAAGTTTGAAATTGGGAACTCTCGTCAAATAATTTAAGTTATTATTACAATTCTTCTTTCTTTACTTAAGTTAGGAAATTTTCTAAATGTAACTAATTAAAAATCAAGAGTCATATGTTTAGGAAGTAAGAAGGGGTTTTATTAATGTAACTTACTTTCAAGAAGAGGTTATGGGAAGAGGAAAAGACATTATTTTCTTTTCAAGAATCAGTTACGGAGGTAAAAATGGAACCTCTATAAACTCACCGAAGACCAAGTGTAGGGGATCTTGTTTTTCATCTATCCAGAAACAGGGGAAGCGGCAGGTGCAGTTTTATTTTCTTTTTCACACAGTTTGCCATAATAGAGGATTGAGTCTGTGAACTCATATTTTGTATTGGAGGGATAAGGGAATTTCTTTATAAATCTTTGAATTTATTAATGATTTTCTCTGATTGCAATGTCTTGTGTGTCTTTGTAATTTTTCTTCAGTACATGTTATCTGTTATCAAATTATGTAGGTGCCTATCTTTGAATCTGTGAATTCAAGTTATTTCATCTATTGAAAGGGGAATTTGCTACTCGTTCTTTTCTTGTTTCTCATCCATGGGTGTGGGAGGAGTGAACTTTGTATCATTTTTTTGCATTCAATTCATCCTGAATTTAATCTTTCCCATCTATGTCATAGCGATGTACAGATGTTAGATTGCCTTTTCTGCTTTCAAGTTAAAAGCATATCCAAATTTATTTTAATTGTTTTCTATCATACGAAGGTAGTTGCACCTTCCAAAATAAGCAGAGAGTCGGTGTAGAAAATCCTCTCGCCCAACTCAACTGTTGGTTCATTTTTGTCTTTCAATTC
Source organism: Sequoia sempervirens (assembly GCA_007258455.2). NCBI lineage: Eukaryota > Viridiplantae > Streptophyta > Pinopsida > Cupressales > Cupressaceae > Sequoia > Sequoia sempervirens. The sequence continues at coordinate 226,411,385 of VDFB02281492.1, read as the reverse complement.
CAAGCATTTGTGAGTCATTTTTAGAACTATTTTTGAAAGGAAAAAATATGGACTAACATATTTTTGGCAACTCTGTTGGGGATAGGAATCGAAGTCTTGGTGTTTTCTTTCCTCATAAATTCAAAGGTTTCTCCCCGAGGATGAAGGCTGGCGGCTCTGTTTGATGAAATGTACTTAGAAACTTTTTGTTCCAGCAAAGACCTGTTTGATTTATTTTGCAGAATTACATTATGGCATTGATTTCTTCCCAGCCATGGGGAAATCACTTTGGTCCTCTTTCTTTTTCTATGTATTCACCATTGCTTGAAGGATCGAGAAAGCATTTTCTGAAGTTTGGTGGAGAAGGCTCTCAAGATGCTGAAGATCACATTCTTGCATTCACAATTGCATGTGGCATTTTGGGGGTAAGTGAAGAAAATGTTTTTGTCAGATTATTTATTGAATCTTTGATTGGGCCTGCAGTAGATTGGTTTTGTTATTTAGAAGAGAAGTGCATAACTAATTGGGATTCTTTGAAAAATAAGTTCTTAGCAAGATATAAGGGCCCTGTTGATGAAGCTACTCTACTGAATCAATTTTTCAACATTCGTAAGCAAGAAGATGAGCCAATCAGAGACTTTGTGGATAGATTTAATTGGCTGCTCAAAAAGATCCCTACACCCATTCAGCCAAGTAAGTAACTTCAACTTTGTATTTTCATTTCCTCTCTACATTTAGATGTTCAGTTTGAATTGAAAAGTAGGGTGAATGACATAGAGATTGCACAACAAGAGGCTATAAAAATAGAAGATGATTTTATTTTGAGTGGTCTATGGAAGGCATATCAAGTTGTAAATGATTCAAGTAGTGAATCCATGAGGAAGCCTACTATGCAAAAACCAAATTTATAGCCTATATGTTTCCAAAAATTTCAGCCTTCTTCTATCGAATATCTTAATCTCTCTATTTTTTATTCAAAGCACTTTGGTAGAGATAAGGAAAGTGTTGTAGAAGTGAGACCTCATATGAACAAGAGAATGGAAGTTTATTATTTACATAGTGAGAGAGATAATGATGTATCTGTAAAATCCCCATGTGAGAGATAATGATGCCTTCACATTTCCTAAGCAAGATGAAATTGAGGTAGGGCTGAGAAAAGAAGTTAGAAATGATTCCATTCTTGAATCTTTTCAGTTTGAAAATATGAATACCAAAAAATTTAAACAAGAGTTGGAAGATGATATTATTAGTAGTCATGATAATTCAAATGAAAGTGATAAAATTAATGTATGTGACGAGCCTCATGTTGTTTATATTCGAAATTGGTGCCTCAATGCATTTGAAGATGAATTTTTGTGTGGAGAAGAATCTATCTTATCTGATTTGCAGCTTACAGGTGGGAATGATGAAAGTTGTCACACAATGCATGAATTAGTTCCAACACAAAAAGATAATATTATTCTAGTTGAGTGTAATTTTCAATCATGCGAGAGTTTTGTTTGTAATTAATATTTTCATTCTTCTCCAACAAAACTTGATCCACTTTCAATTTTACATGAGTCACAAGTGGCTAATGATTGGGCTTCCAGTGATTCCACTAGTTGTTTTTAGGCATGGGATATCAATTTACTTGCTGTAGAGAGAGGTGATTATATGCAAAAAAATATTGGGGCAGCCAGAAAAAGGTCTTTATCTTATGATGTTTGTGTGGGTTGTCCAATCCAGGGGCTGACTTCTCCTTGTTTGCAAAATCAAGTACATTCTAATATTACACATGAGATTATACAGGCTAATGCTGGTAGTCATATGCTGAGTAATATTGATGTGAGTCATCCAGTTGGAGAAGTGTACAATGAAGAATGACTTCTTGGGCATCAGGTTACACCTAGAGGATTTTTATGTGGTGTCCTTCATGTCATGGTAGTCGCCAGTTGGCAGTTCATTATGTGTGTGCTTCTCATGTATCTAACACTATTCCACACCGACATCTATTTATCCCAGCCTGTTAATGGATTTGCATGATCATTTTGGAGTCACTTGAGGTAGGGTCTTCATGACCATGTACATATTAGGAGTTTTGTTGTGTTGGTAGTGTAGTTGTTTCCTTTCTTGTTTTTGCCATATTTTTGGCTTGTCCTGTCTCCTTTGTCCCTTGTGCTCTTTGACTCTGCTACCCAATGGATTCATGCACTATTCCACGCTTAATATTTTGGGTCCCTTGCTTTGTCCTTTGTAGTCCTCATCCCCAATCAGAGCTCGTTGTTACCCAAAATTTTGAGCTAGAAATTTTTTGAGTTTTTGTGCATTTGTCTCTTGTATACCCCTGAACCTGCAAGATCACAAAAATAATTGAATTTGAGAGCCCATAATATCTGCTATAGAATCCTTTGATGGGCTTGTTCCTAACCCCATCTTGCTCAATTTGGCCAGTCTCCGTGTCAAAATACCTTACCATTTGCAAAAATTTTGAACTCCACATTTTCTCGCCCTTAAATTGCAAATGAAGCTAAAATCTTACTTTTGTGATGCTGGAGCTCAAATGATTTATGGGTTTCTCTCTAGACAGTCAAATCATCATCTTGTCCAAATCTGATATGAAACGAAGTTATTTTGTGAAAGATATGAAGCTTTTTCGTCTTTAGCTAAAGCATGGTTTCAAAGTTTCCAAGTCAAATTTTGGCCGAAATATATCTCTCCACATCAAAAAAGTTATCAAATTGCATTGCCATTCGTGATTATTTTGAAAAGTCTTATGTTTCTAAAAGTGAATGATTTCATTAAAATTATAAGTTTATGGCAACTTCAAAGTTGGAGGACTTTATTAAAATACATTGTTGGGTGATTTGTGAGTTCTTGAACCTAAGAAATCACCAATTTGAGTTCAAAAGTTCATAAATCCACTGATTCCTCAACTCCTTTGCAAATGGTCATCAAAACTTAAGGAGAGGCTCCAAATCCCTAAAGTTACCAATAGCCAATGCCTGCCTTTGAAATGCGGTGACTGTAGGATATGTGCTCAAAGTGGATTTGTTGACAAGCTTTACAAACTCACGAATAAATGCAATTGGCGGGTGAAAGCCAGCAACACCTCACAAGCATCCTCTAAAACCCAGTGCTAGAAGAGTTAGAATAACATATAAAGTACCTAAAACATAATATGCATGCAACATATGGAAGCATAGACAGGGCTACAGACTGTTGACTATAATATTTGCAAGGTGTTCACGTAATGAAATTGTTAAATTGTCTTATGCCATAAAGGACCAATTATTCCTAGTGGTGTTTTCCTCGAGCCCCCTATGGTTGCAATTACCAGTTTGAGTTTGAAATGCTCTAGTAGACATGGCAGTGAAGCAAGAAAACACAAAATGATTGGTAGTGCACTTCAATGAAATAGTCTCATGAATTGTGACATATGTGAGCATTGTAATGCTCAAAAAATTGTCTTGCAAATCTATTAGTTGCTCCTAGCGTCGAACCTCATATGGATGTAAATATCAGTATGCTTGGGTAAGCATAAATTTTTTGATTGGTGTAGAATTATACTCCATGATCCTTGCCGGTACTCTTAGGTGACTGTGCCATAGAAATGGGAAGATCGTTGCAAGAGATTTTAATTAGAATGCTTTGAAGAAAAGATATGCACAATGTGAATTCATTGAACTTGGTGCAACAATTTTCATGGTTGACATTGCAAGGGTGCATTTGTAACTGAGGATACACTGGAAAATTCTATCATGAACGAACCAAAGGAGGCGACACAGATGAATGGCTTACGATCTCCTTTGAATATGCAAAGAGGCTAATGAAATGAGACGCCTTAAACAAAAGCTACTTTATCAATTTGTAAACCAAAATATGAGGTTTCTATCACCAAAGAACTCTCAGAAAGTGTAGATGCATTTTAATACAGAGAAGATGGCAAAGGTAATAGGCAAGTTGGTAGAGAAGACACCTAAAGAAGGCAATCAAGTGAGTGGTTTACTGGTGAGAAAGGTTTCACATACTAGATGATGGGTCCTGAAGATCTTCATATATTCACTCAGCTTGCAAAAGGAATTGTTACACAGTGACTATCAATCCCATATAAGGGAGCATTCTTTATACTTAAGAACCATCTCCAACAATTGTATGAAGGTGTAGAAATTTCGAATGATGGAATTCCTACTCTTAAAGTTCATGGAAAATGGCCTTCCATACCAGTGTTGTTGAAGATCTTGTAGCAGTTGTTGTCATTTAGAAAAAGACAGTCAAGAGACAGGGCAGTAGAAGATGCATATGGAAAGTTTAGATTCCTGGACATCTTCAGGGATGATATTTGATACACCCAAATTTATTGGAGAAGCACAATTCAAAGTGTCTAATGCAGCTAAAACATTTTTCTTATCAAATAAGGCAGAGAAGAGCTTCAATTATATAGTATTGATTAAAATAAGTTTGAAATTGGGAACTCGAGTCAAATAATTTAAGTTATTATTACAATTCTTCTTTCTTTACTTAAGTTAGGAAATTCTCTAAATGTAACTAATTGAAAATCAAGTCATGTTTAGGAAGTAAGAAGGGGTTTTATTAGTGTAACTTACTTTCAAGAAGAGGTTATGGGAAGAGGAGAAACCATTATTTTCTTTTCAACAATCAATTACGGAGGTAAAAATGGAAACTCTATAAACTCACCGAAGACCAAGTGTAGGGGATCTTTTTTTTCATCTATCCAGGAATAGCAAAAGCGACAAGAGCAATTTTATTTTCTTTTTCACACAGTTTTCCGTAATAGAGGATGGAGTCTGTGAGTTCTCATATTTTGTATTGGAGGGATGAGGGAATTTATTTATAAATATTTGAATTTATTAATGATTTTCTCTGATTGCAATGTCCTGTGTGTCTTTGTAATTTTTCTTCAGTACATATTATATGCTATCAAATTGTGTAGGTGCCTAGCTTTGAATCTGTGAATTCAAGTTATTTCATCTATTGAAAGGGGAATTTGCTACTCGTTCTTTTCTTGTTTCTCATCCGTGGTTGTGGGAGGAGTGAATTTTGTATCATTTTTTTGCATTCACTTCATCCTGAATTTAATCTTTCACATCTATGTCATAGCGATGTACAGATGTTAGATTGCCTTTTCTACTTTCAGGTTAAAATCATATCCAATTTTATTTTAATTATCTTATATCATATGAAGGTAGTTGCGCCTTCCAAAACAAGCAGAGAGTCGGTGTAGAGAATCCTCTCGCCCGACTCAATTGTTGGCTCATTTTTATCTTTCACTTTTGTGCATTTGTGAGTCATTTTTAGAACTATTTTTGAAAAGCAAAAATTTGGACTAACACCAACAACAAGAGAAAAAGCTATATCCAAGGGAGAAACAAGTCATTGAAGCAAAAGAATTAAAAAAACAAAATGGAAAAGAAAAGTTTAAATGGATACAAAAGAAAAAGTAAGAAAATCATCCCTATCAAACTCCATTAGTAAAGAAACTATGGGGAAAAATCAAAAAGGGAAGTTCATCCATCAAAAAATTCTAGCAATGCAAAAGAAAGCTTCAAGAGCGACCTACAAGGTATATCAAGACGTTGATCCCAATCGAATCTCAATATCCACCCATCATTGCTCATCGTCCCAAGTTTGGATAGTCAATGATTCCAAACTATCTACCAATCCATCTGAATCTTGTATCCCTCAATGCATTTTTCCATCCATGATATCCTAATCTCACATTAACCATGTGTTGGAAGAAAATATTTATCATAAGGATTCTAAGGGTAGCCTATTGCGATGTGTGCATCAAGGTAAGGTTAACTATGGTATCAAAAAGGAAGATAAGAATTATTAGGGGTTACATTCAAGTGCTTGCATCCTAGAAAAAAAACTCCAAGTAGGATATTGTTGGCACATCATAACAGCAACAACAACCATATCAACACCAGTAGCATCTACATCAGCACCATGAAGTGGTTCAACATGAGTAGAAAATTGTCACCATGATGAAAACCTGGTAAATAGATGTCTTGTGTGACATCAAAAAAATCAAGAAAATAGTCAAGAGAAAAATTGTCCTCCAGTGAAAACCACTATAGTGGCACTTTGGAAAAGTACCATGGTGAAAACCTGGCAAACATGCATCATGTGTAGAATCGATCATTTACGTACACCATTTCAGGTAAAAGAATCTTAGCTGATCCGTAATAAATCCCATCCATTTTTATCCAAAATCCACCCTACTTCGATCTTGACAAATGTTTGGTGTACACTTTACACTTGCTTATGGAAAACATCTTGACATGGGTCACTATCATTGATCCTATCCTATCTAGCATTATCTGAGCCATAAGGCATTGTCCGAAGGGGCATGCTTTATCCAAACATGTTATCCTATCACAAGCTAATCCATCACCTACATTCCTAGACATTGGGGGGCAAGTACTTACATCTTCAGAATAAATCTTGATCTATTCCTTCTAGCTCATATTGTGATCTAGGCATTGTCCAAACAACAAGGTGTGCCACATGGTACCCTTCCCTGTTCACCCCACCAACAAGGTATACCACCAACACACTATTGGGGTAACCTTTGAAACACTTCATCCCAACAACAAGGTATACTACCAACGCACCACTAGGGTAACCTTCAAAACAGTTCATCCCACCAATGCACTACCAAGGTAACCTTCAAAAAAATTCGTCCCAAAAAACAAGGTGTACTACCAATACACTCAAAGATACCAACAACGTGGATTTTTCCTTCACTCAAAAATTCTAAAATATCAACAGTTACTTGAACCCCACATCTAGTTCAAGTAAGCTTTTCCACAACATATCCTCTAGAATAACAAAGTGAAATATCAGTCTAATTTTTCAATATCTTCCACCCCAACAAAAAGGGTAAAAATCCAAAAAACAAGGTATACCACCAACGCACTATTAGGGTAACCTTCGAAACAGTTCATCCCATCAGCGAGGTATCCACCAACACACCATTAGGGTAGCCTTCAAAACAGTTTGTCCCAACAACAAGGTGTACCACCAATGCATTATCAGGGAAACCTTCGGAATAGTTCATCCCAACAACAAGGTATCCCACTAACGCACCACCAGGGTAACCTTCAAAACAATTCATCTCAACAACAAGGTGTACCACCAACGCACTACCAAGGTAACCTTCAAAGATACCAACAATGTGGATTATTCCTTCACTAGACAAATTCTAAGATATCAACAGTTGCCTGAACCCTACAACTAGTTCAAATAAGCTTTTCTGCAACATATCCTCTAGAAAAGAAAAGTGAAATATCAATCCAAGTTTGCAATATCTTATACCCCAAGCAAAAGGGTAAAAATCCAAAAAAAAAAGATAAAAAGATAAAATACAAAAAAACAAAGAGCAAGAAAAATAGTAAAGAGAAATAAAACGTTCTTTGAGTGAAAACCACTTTGTGGTGCTCCTAAAATAGGTACTATAGTGAAAACCTAGCAAACAGGCGCTATATTTGAATAAAACTTGCATCATTATCTATCAATACTATCCACAACATCCACCCATCCATTTCATAATAAAACATGTATCCAACCATGGCTTGTAACTGACTAAGGAAAGTAGTTTTATCTCCAATTGGGGGAAACTTCCTGAAGCTATTCATGAGTTAGATCTTTTAGTATCCTATCATGGTTAGAAAACAACAAAATCAAAAACATCAAAAAAATAACAAAAATGAAAAACATCAAAAAACAACAAAAATAAAAAAACGTGAAAACATAAAAAAAAAAACATCGTTGGATTATTCCTTCACTCAAATAGTCTAAGATATCAATAGTTACTTGGGACTCGCAGATAGTACAAGTAAGCTTTCCTACAACATATCCTCTAGACACATAAGTGGAATATCAATCTAGGTTATCAATGTTGTTTATCCAAAAAATAGTTTATGCTTTAAGTCAAATGGTCGAACTATGTGGTCTATGCGTATACAACGTAGGTAAGGCTTATTAGCCCCCAAGACCCTAGGTCAGTCCCATTAGGTTTCCATCATGCTTTATTTCAACTTAGTCAAAAAATACAAAATCAAAAAATATTCACAAAACAGAAAAGGTCAAAAACACTCAAACCAAGTGAACTACGAGCCTCTGTGTGTACACTGTAGGAAAGTCTTATCTTTGATGAGCCCTTGAGGCCCTAGGTTAGTCCCTTGAAAATATCAAAAACATCATAAAAACTTAGAAAAATAAAAAAGATCTATCCCGTCATCACAATCTGCAATAAAGATTCATCCATAATAAACAAATCATCACATTCACCCTTAGACAAAACAAACAAACAAACAAACAAACAAAGCAAACATCACAAGCTAGAACTTTCAAGCAAAACAATCACAAAAGCTTTGATTACAAAATAGATGGAAACAAAGCCAAAGTATCAACTACCTATCTTTTGAAAATTCACCCAACAACATCTTGAGATATTCCTTAATGGATTTGTTCCTACGATAAACATGATCGACGACGGATAATAGTCTTGAAACCTCAAATAGATATGGCAAGTGATACTGCAACTTTGTTGTTATCTTTTTTGTAGTCTTATTTTTATGATTTATTTTATTGACTCATTCCCAAGATCTCTCGAGGATTTCCATAAGGAATTAGAGAAGGAATGGGGGAAATTGAGCGTCATTTCAATTTGTTTTTTGTAAGATATTTTTGTAATACTACCATGGAAAATACTTGCTCTATTGAGTATATGAAAGTTGTGTTGAAACGATTCATGAAGTAGTTGCATGGTAGGTGTTCTATACCTCCCTGTGTGATTGGTCTGAAATTTTTTTAACACAACCCGACCATATACTTTAAACAAAGTTTTTGTATGTCTAGTATGAGCAAAAATACTCTTTTTTTGTAGAGTCAAAGTCCATGTGATGGATACAAAGTCACCTTTGTCATTAATACCTTGGTGTATCATATTTGTTTGCTACATCAAACAAGATTGTTCAAAAACTGCGAAGTCTCCAAGCAAAGCAAAAGCAACTCATAACTACTAACAACATCACAATTCTATCTCCAAGCAAAGAAAAAGCAACTCATCACTACTAACAACATCACAATTCTATCTATCATCAAATATTTCTTCTAACTAACATCCATCTTGCATAACAAATGCATTAGTACCCTATCCATCCTGCATCCACAATGTCATCGGTACATATCATGATGATAATAAACCAATAAAAACATCATGTATCATGTATGGGCCATTCATCCATCATATATCAAACACCACATAAACATCATATATCATGATGGTATATTGATCGTTCATAATAAAAAATCATATGAGACAAGGTACGATTCATCCATCTACATCAAATTCATACATCAGAAAAGCACAAAAACATATATAAACTTACATCATCATATATCATCATCTATGAAGCATAAAATGAAGTTGAATCGAAGAAGGTATATCTCCTATATATCATCATCATCATCAAAAAGGGAATACCATAAGTACATTGTCATCAGTGAAACAAGTATGATAGGGTAATACAAAATCATAACATATATGTGAGGCCTTGACCTTACCAATGAATATATATACAAAACACATGTTTACAATATGCCTCTGAACAATGACCAACATAAAGATCAAGTACAAAAAGTAAGACCCTGACAGGAAGGAAAAAACTCTATGGACCACTAAAAGGATCTGGCTATCTCACAAACTGATCGCCTACCCCTACACCACCACCATTACCGCCATCACTCACAACACTAGGATCTTTGAACCGTGGACACCAAGTAGTCCTAGGAATAGTAGCATCATATAAGTTTTGCTAATAAGTGGACATCTGTAGAAACTGATCCCACTTTTCTCTAAAAGTATCATGCTCTGCTATGAGAGTATCCCTCTCTACAGTAAGCAACTATGCCTAAGCCTCTACAGCATGTCATCAACTTCTCTCACTATCTCTCTCAACCCTCAAAATGTCTACCTAAGCCTCTGTAACCTGCCACTGCACTATCTTTGCATCTCTAGCAATGGTCATCTGAGCTAATAGTATATCTCCATCCCTCAGTGGTGGAGGACCTAGAACCTGTCCATGACCCTACGCCTGAGGCATGTGCTCATACTGACCATCCTATACCCCATCACATTGGGCGCTATCCAACTTCTTTATAAGAACCTCAATGCATTGTCACTCCCCACAATGAACTATAATACCTGCTCTACCTAAAGAAAAATCACCCCCAGGATCAGTGAACCTCAATGGACTACACCATGCCCACCACTGATCATAATCAAGATTAGTACCTGGATCTTCTAAACCAACCAACCAACCCCAACCAACTGGCGCAAGTGCTTTGAACTCAACAACAATAGTATCTATATCTGCCTGGAGACCCCATACACGGACCTCCCTAGTGGTCTAACCGAACTGAGGCTCATAAGCATCAAGAACCCGGTCCTGTCTCTCTTTGAACTGATGACATACTTTGTCTAGTAAGTAACGCTCTAGCATAGAATGAGAATGACCAATCAACCATCAATTTTGTCGATAGTAAATGAGGTGCTCTGAATCCTCTAGCCATGCCTCACAACCCATATAAGGTCTCCACACAAAACCTGGCATCTCATCAAAAACACGATGCCAATAAGGAAGATCCCCAGGCAAGGTGTAGTACATGAAATATCCATAACAATACAAGTGCGGATCATCAAGAGAATGATCTTGTATCCCGTCAGGTTGAGCAACTGCAATGTGCTCCCAGGCCCAAACATGCAAAAGAGAAACACCGGTAGAAATAGATTTCCCACCCCGATACACAACCTCCTGCATACCTCTATAAAGATGAGTGAGAAGACATGCACCCAAAGCATACCTCATCCCATGCTCGAGCATACTCTCAATGCATACGCCCCAACCCATAGGAAACTACTGACCTCTCCTATCAAGAACAACTAGTCCTGAAATCAAACCACATAGGACAAGCAAAATAGGATCTGTACTACCAAAAAACCTAGACAAATCAATCTCCGACTGATGCACCTCCAAGTGTCCAACACCTAACACACATTGCATGGCGTGAGTACCACATCGAACATGATATGTAACAAGCTCGTCATGAATAGGAAGGCAGAGAATCCTCCACACATCCTCAAGGGGAACAGTTGCCTCTCCTATAGGAAAATGAAATGAGGACGTCTCTAAATTCTATCACTCCATGAGCACTGTCATCATCACTATGTGAGTCCAAATGGGAGGCATGTAACATATATAATAGAGCCCAACTACATCTAGAAAATCTCACTCCAAAGCACCAAAACGGGCAATTAGATCAAACAGGTGTTGAGGACGTCTCTCCCTCAGTTGTAGTGGTTTGAGGCCCACCTGCAACCATTTTAACGCATGATGTTATGGTTTCAATTTGAACATGTAAATAAACACAAAATGACATAAAACACGATGAAAAATGACATTTAAGATGACAAACAAGCAATTGCAAGAGTTTAGGTCAAGTGCATAAGTTCAAAGCAAATGCGAAAAGAAAATGCAAGGGTTTAAGTCAAGGATGAGCTTTTAGGGAAAGTGCATGAAATAGGGGCAAGGTTTTAAGTCAAGTGCGAGGTTTTAGAGCAAGAGCAAGGTTTTCAGATGCAAGAGTTTATAGCAAGTGCAAGGTTCTTAAGCAAGGGCAAAGAAACGATCAAACAACAATCAAAAGCAAGGTTTTAGAGTAGAAGCGAGGTTTTATGGCAAGTGCATGAAGTAGAAGCGAGTTTTTCAATCAAGTGTGAGGTTTTATGGAAGTGTGAGGGTTTTAAGGTCAAGGGTGACCTTCTAGCCTAGAAATGCAAGAAAAATGATGCAGATGCTTAGAAATCACCAGAACTTCACTGTTGACTCAAGAAACTTTGTACATGCATAACGTGAACGTAACGAAATGAAAACATGAAGTGACAAGGTACATATCGGGCCACCGATGCCTGCGGGCTATCCAAACTCCCAAACAAGGTCTAAACGATGTGGGGCTCCCTGAATTCTTAACATTTCTCCTCAACAACTGATAGAATGGGAAATCCAAAGACAAGAATTAGCAAAAGGATCAAAGCACAAATGAGTTAATTAGAAGACTAATGGCTTATATTGAACCTCAAGAAACCCTAATTTTCACTTAGGGAACCTTCCTACTCTCAAATTAGAAGCTCCCAGGAACATCGAATGAGCAATGGAGAACATATTGATCAAATGTTTTAGCCTAAATACATTAGAACTAAAATAGAATAGAGTCGTGAGCCTAACCTCAAAACTCAAAATTTTTGGCCAACCTCTCGAGGGGACAACACAAAGTCCTACCATCATTCTACTAAATGTCGGGGCACAGTGGGGCATAATTTTTTTTTTCAAAAAACTTGATCTTAAGAAAAATAGAATCTTTGAAACAAAACAACCAACACTTTATATCAAAGAGGGGAAAAATGTAGACATGTAAAATTGACCTAACACCTATCACACACCCTAAATAGCATCGAACATCCCGCAACATCTCAGAATGATCCAGCAACATCTCAGAATCATCCTGAAACATTTCGAAATCATCTCGAAACATCCCGCAACATCTCAAAAACATCAAACATCAAACATCATCTAAAACCCTAAATTCCTGTATTAATTGAATAATACAATATTATTTAATTAATTCAATTTTTCATCATTTTTGACGAATTAAATAAATTTCATTTATTTAATAAAGTCTTAAAAACCCTAATTCTGCTATTAATTAAATAAAACAACATTATTTAATTAATTCACGTTTCTATCATTTCGACCAATTAAATAAATGAAATTTATTTAATGAAGTATTAATCCCACTTTATTTCATCCTGATTGATTAAATAATGTCAATTATTTAATTATGTTACTAAATCACCTTATTCCTCTAAGTTAATTGAATTATTAAATCATAATAATTTAATTACGACACTTTCTCTCCAAAATTTAAATAAATAAATCAAACTACAGCAAACCAATTATCAAAAATCAAATCAAACTAATGCAACTTTGTTTGCAAAAGTCAAACTTGATTTGCACGTTCAACTCCAAAAAGGAATTAATTAATTAAATCAATTAATTCATATTCCTCAACCACTTTCTGATTGAGCAAATTATTATTGCTAACTAATCAATCTAATTTTCTAACTAAGCCATCAATTTCCTAACTAAGCCATCTAAATCTTGACTGATCAATCTAAATCCTAACTGATCAATCTAATCCCTAACTAGCCAATCTATTCCTCAATCACAAAAATTGTGCAATCTACTTTTCACAATCTTCTCATGTCTAAATCCTCTCAACACATTTTGACCGTTGATTTGGATATTCTCTGACATGATCCTGATCATCCATTTTGAATCTCATTTTCTATATAACAAACTTCTTTCCTCACAAAAAAGGATTGGAGAATCAACATACCTTATGCGACGAAGTATCGTCGAGATCACCATTGGTAGAGCTTCACCATTCCTTCGATCAACCAACATCAACATCATTCTTCAAGCTTTGCACATGAATTATGGAGGCTTCACAGTGATATGAACAATCCAACCTCAGGAAAACACACTCTGATACGAGATGGTAACACTTTAATTTTGCTTTGAATTCAATTTGGTAATCATAGGATTCCTTAATATGCTTTCAATAGCTTAGTTTCATTTTGTAAGTGTATAATTATATCTAGATTAGTGTTCTTGATCTTAGATTAGATTCTCATTTCAGGTGCATTTTATCTTGTTTGCATCTATGATTTTCCCCCTCACACACTTATGAATCTGGGTTCAATAGATAACCCTATATTAGATATCTCATTTAATGCATTTATTCAATCATATAAAGTAACTTATTGATCAAGTACTATTCATATAATGTTATGCTAGTTTATTATAGCCTAATTTGCATCAATTGGTTCAAGAGAAGATAGTTTTGGACATTATTTACTATTCCATTTCATAAGTTTGTCATTTCATCAAGAACTATTCAAAATTATTATTGCATATAATTTGTGTATACCTTTACAACTCTTTCTAATCATAGTTCATGTATTTCCTTTATATACCTCTAAATCTCAAATATATAGTTATTCACAAGTCAATTATATATTGTCATGTAACTTTATGGTTCAACCTAACCTTTTAGATCAACATATCTTTCACATCAAACCCTAACCATTTCCTCTTACCTAAAACTCCCAATTAGGTTAACACACACTTCTAGGTGTAAGTTCATTTAGGTTATTTACAAATACCCACTTATTAATTTTTTGTGTGATGATGAATCTATTTTGTAAATATAAAAGGAAATTTCTTATATAATAAAGGTTAATTAATCCAACTTCATGGAATTCTTTCTTCCAATAGCTTGCCTACATATTTATCTCCACAATCAAAATTGATGTAGTTCTTTGAAAGTGTATTATTTCAATAGTTGGCATTATTATGGTATCAAAATAATTTTCCTTTAGAATATGATAAATATTATCTTTAACAAGTAATTTTTCCATCAACATATTAGAAATTGTCCCACAAATTAGAAAATTAGTAATAATTATATATTGGTGTATTTTGCTAGCTTTAATGAAGAATTCTAAAAAAATTCTAAATTCTCTCAAATTATAATGGTTGGTCTAATTTCTTTAATGAATTGTCTTTTCCTGTAATTTTAAGTCAAAAAGTAGTAAAAAAATTGTTACTTTCTATTGAGACCTTAATCAACACCTAAATCAAGTGTGACCATTTAAAATTCACATGGGCACAATAAGAATATAGAAATACTATCTATTCTTGATTTCTTCTATTTTTTCTCTATTGTAATAAAATGGAGTCAAATTAAATTATAACTAGCTCTTTTGTTTGAATATCTAATCCTAATATGTAAGGGTTTAAAAATCATAAAACCAACACCCATTTTATGACCAAATAAAACTTTCATACTTATTCCTTCCAAAATTGACTTAAACACATACCTATCCACAAATGAAACATGTGAAAAGAAAAATGGAATCCCTACTCTATATCACAACTATCATTCAAAATAAATCACACAATTAACATATACAAACAATGAAAGTAAAAATCATTTTTCTTTTAATCACAAAACATTAAAATATAATCTAAAACAACAAGGAAGTAAGGATCCTACGTACCACCTCAAGCTTCTCAAAATAGTGAAGAGCCTTCACTTTCTTCCAACAACCTCCCACATTAAGTTATTCCAAAGTGTGAAGAACCTTCTTTCTCTTCCCAAAACTTTCCAAGAGTTTCAAAATCTCAAGTCACTCTTCATCGTCTAAAAAATATAAAAAAATTAGAAAAAACAAAGCCCCTTTCAAAGGAAAAGGGAATGATTTATAAAGGAGTGGTTACAAACAATGAGATGGGGTCACATTCCATCCCACAACCCAAAGCACTAAATATTTTTACAAGACTTGAAGGGGCATTACAGAAACCCATGTGAACCCACCTAGGTTCATCTTAGGACTAAAAGAAGTTTAGTACACTTAATACAATGTATTGGGAATGCCAATGAATTGACTTGGGTACTCGTAGACAAGTCACTCATACCCTTTCAATTTACACTCTTCCCAAAAACCCTAAGAGGATATAAACTCCCTTACACACTAAAATATATTTCACAAAACACTCTACCCCTATGTACTATCTATAAGAGTATACAAATATATAAAGACAAGTAAAATAATCATTTTCCAACATTTCAAAATCCACCCCTTTTAATTTTGAATTTTTGAATATGGAGATAAAATTAATCATTTAATATATGTTAAGATATACATTCCCATCCAAAATAAATCATATAAATATGAAAGCTACAAAGAGAAATATTTTTGTGGCTAGATTTTGAGAGTAGATCCAAGTAGTCTTTCTTTGTAGTTTTCTCTCAAAAGGTTTTCCATGTAAATCTTGTATTTCCTAGTTGTTAGATCTTATATGATTTCTTTATTGTGGTCGTTGAATTTTAATAAGTAAAAGATTGTCTTATACTGATTCACCCCCCTCCTAGTACAAGTGTATGCTCATCAATTAGTATCAAAGCAAGTTCCTTCAGAAATAGTATAACCACTAGAAGGTGGATATCCGAAGCACACATGGCCTATCAAGAAGGTTTCTCCTCAGAAAAAGATCCATTATATGATGAAAAAAACTATGCATTCTGGAGCATAAGGATGTGAACATATCAAATGGCTCTTTGTATTGATATTTGCAAATCAGGAGTGAGTGGTGGTTATATAGCTCCAACATCTCCACCAACAGATCAAGTTGGAAAGAAGGTGTTGGCATATGGCTTGATTGTTGGAATATGGATTAGGGAGATTATTGTTATGGCTTCTAGTGTTGTCATTGATGGAAACTGAAGTCACTATTATGGTCCACAGATCCAAACCTGGTCATATCAGCAGTTAAAGTTAAGTATAGTGTATTACTGATAGAGAACATGAAGAACAGGGTATCCAGTTAGTATTTCAATTTGTATGCTTCACCGGATCATCATTTTGTGTTGTGGATCCCTAGGATAGTTTGTTATGCATTTATGTCATCTTGTTGTTAAGTCTTGTGTTATTGCATTAACCGGTGTATGAGTAAAGTGATCCGACAAGATGTTTTTCTGTCTATTTGTTCATTATGGCTGACCTAGTCAATGTAGCGTGTCGCGGATGTATAAGGGATGATTCTTTAAATGTTTCTATGTTTGGGAATTTTATTTTGGGTCCCAGCTATGTCATGGCCGACTTGTATGGGTGCACATTATAAATTATTCATGATTTGAGCTGACATGTGGAGAATATTTTATTTTGTGTGAAGTCGACATATAGTGTTTGAATTCTTAATGGCAGATATATATGCGAGTTTGGGTAATTCATTTTGGTGTGTGTGTGTGATATGCATAAGCGTGTATAGAGCAGAGCAGATGTGTAAATGTGTGTGAGAATATCATAAGATCAGTTGAGTGCATTTTGTTGGTACATAAGAGGATTTGGTGGTAGAGTAGAGCGAAGTGCAGAGTTTGACAGAAGATTCAAAATTTGATTCATGAGCTTCACCAGAACTAAAACGAGGCATTGTAGATCTTATCTTCTCAGTTCAATTTTTTTTTGTAATCAAAAACTTTTTGTAAGGCAGCGAGCCTTCCTTATCTGAGTAGTGAGCTCTAGGTAGTGTGCCTGAATGCATGTGCATTCCCTTTTGTTCATACTTTGATTCATGAGCTTCACCGGAACTGAAACGAGGAATTGTATATGTTATCTTCTCAGTTCAATTTTTTTTTTGTAATCACAAAATTTTTGTAAGGCAGTGAGCCTTCCTTATTCTAAGTAGTGAGCTCTAGGTAGTGTGTCCGAATGCATGTGCATTCCCTTTTGTTCATACTTTTAGCAGAGTATAAATTGTGGATTAATCTCCACTATGGTTTTTCCCCTAACATGGTTTCCACGTAAAAAATTGGTGTTATGATGGTTTTATTGTCTCTCTCTCTTGTATTTACATTTTTATTTTAGTTTAAATGTTGTGAATGGTTTATGATCTAAATTGAAGTTTAAATTTTGATAAACACTGATTCACCCCCCTCTTATTGTTCCTTGAGTTCAACAATTGGTATCAGAGCAGGTTTCTCTTCGGAAGCTTAACAGCTTGAGGTGGATCTTGAAGTACAATGGACTCTGGTGGTCTTCAAAAATAGCTTATGGTAGCACTTGATGATCTTGATCAGTCTAAAGCAGAAGTCCTGGAGTTAAAAGCAAATCTTGTGGATGCTGAAAAATTCATTCAATCATTGAAGGATAAAATCAATGAGTCAAGAGAAAAGAGGAAGGAACTGTGTGATCAATTGAAACAAAAAGAAAATAAAAGCTTGGAAGATGTTCACTTGAATCAGACCCTAAAAGAAATAACTGAAGAATGTGAAAAGCTTGCTAGGGACAATGCTACTCTAAAGCTTGAGATGGAATCTATGGAAATGAAGCTAACTAAGGAGATTGAAGAAAGAAAGAAGAATGCGGAGAATTTGGCTCAGTCCTTGAAAGAGAAATATGAAGAATGCAACAGAGTTAATAGTGGATTCATTCAGCTGGAGATTGAACTGCAACAATCCAAAAGTAATGAACAAGAGCTTGAAAGATAGATAGTTATTCTCAGAGATGAACTCTCTACTACAAATGAATACAAGGAGAAGTTTAGGATCAGTTCTGCTAATCTTGATGAGATGACTAAAGGACAGAAGGATGCAAATGATAAGCGAGGGCTTGGATATGAGAAGGAAGAAAGCTTTGGATTTGAACACAAGGATCCCAGACAAAGAAATCATATGAACAAAGGAAAAAGGTATCCTGTAAGACAACCCAATGCTCAGAATTTTAATGGTTACTGCTTTGCTTGTAGTAAATTTGGTCAGATGGCTTCTCAGTGTAGAAGAAAAGTAAATTCAAGCAGTCCATCATTTCCTGGTCAATGTTTTAGTTGCAATAAGTTTGGTCATAAGTCAATTGAATGCAAAAGTGTGTCTATAAACTTAAGGAATGTAAAATGCTACACCTGTGGAAGATTTGGACATGTTTCTAACTAGTGCAGATCAAGGGGAAATCAATGGAATGAATGGCCTAGAAAAAGAAATCCAGTGTGTTACAATTGCAACAGATTTGGTCACATTGCAAGATTCTGTAGGAACAAAAACATGAATAGAAGAGGTCTAGTATATCAAGAAAGAAATTCATAGAAAAATGACAAGGGAAAAGGAAAAGTGATTGTGGAAGGAATAAGAGATCAGATGAATAATACATGAATTAAGAAGAGTGAATCTGGTAAGCCCATACAAGAAGCTGCCTCTGGTAATCCCTCCAGTAATTCCTTCATAAACCGATTTTAGGCCATCAGCCTAGGGGGAGTTTCTCCAATAAAATCCTTTGCCCCCTTGTCAATAGTTGGCACCAAAATACAAGAAGTTGTAAGTAGTTGTGCCATCAACCAATAAATGTATTCGTGATCACTTGTTCAATAAGTTAAGATCTGAAAGGTCGGTAGATGGATTCTTCTCTTGGTGTCTAAGAAAGCAGTGTAACCAGAACTCTTAGGGCAAAGCATTTATTGTGGTAAAAAGGTTAATTTTGCATATCTAGAAAAGGATATTTGGAACCATTATTTATCACTTTGCATTGAAAAAGAATAGTGAAAGAGCCTCTGGAGCAAAATTTTGAAGGAGTCAAGTTGATTCAGCGACGAATTCATCAAGTATTCCATTCACTTGTAGAATTTCTAAATTTGTGCTTGGTAGAAAAACCTTGTTCAGTACGAAAAATGAAGTCAATCAAGGGAATTGTGAGTTTGGATGAATATAGTAGCAAAAGATCAGGGATGTAAGAGATATGTTGCCTGCCGGTCAATTGAAGTGGCTCAAAGGAGAAAAACATAGGAGTTTGGATATTTGGAACGAATTTCCTTATTTTGACGTGGAAGTGGTTAGGTTCATCTTGAGCAGATTGAATGAAGACACTCTAAATTTGGACAAACCCTATCTTATTTCAAAGGAAGTGATTAGAAATTTAACTAGGTTATGCAATGTTGGAGATATTCCGAAGAAGAAGTCGATTCAGAATAAGGAAGTTGAAACTCTAACTGGTGTAATAGGATATCAGAGGGCTCTAGTAATTTCGACGATCAAAGATCCATTGACAAGGTACATTACATATGGAATTTCATACAAAATTTTCTTCAGAAACAGGGAAGGATCAACCTTTGCAAGCGTAATTTACATTTCGCATAAGATGATAATGGAGGACCAAGAATTTGACCGTGCAGTTTGTTGAAAGATCAACTGATGGAGAACATGCAATTGACAATGGATGTAGATTATCCTTTCAGGTTTGGCACTTTGATCATATGTATCATGATGTATTTTCTAAATTGCTTGCCACAGAATGATAATGTTGAATGGAAGGAGAGTGAACCGATCTGTAAGAAATTTTTTTAAACATTTCAATACTCTAAAAAATTGTGAGCAAGCTTATGCAAATTTCTTTAGAGAGTTGTTAGGAAAGTTTGGAGTAGTTGGTATCTCTCTTCCGGTAAAAATAGTTGAAGTCGGATCATCTTTCGGTAAGACGAAGAGGAAGAAAAAAAGAGCAATAGAGTTTGTTGATGATACTCCTCCAGTACTCAAGTCTCCAAAATATGAAGGAAAAGGAAAATAACAGATAATTGTGGACATACTTGATGAAGACTCTAATGAATACACCCTAAGAGATGAACCTGAATCAGTTGAACCAGATGAAACAATGGTTGAAGGAAATGAAGAAGACACTTTATTCAAAACAAGATACTGCAAATAGTTAAGGAGAAATATGGAATGAAAAAGATTGCTGACATGTGGTTAGATCGACCCTCATATGAGCAGGATCTAATTGAGTACTCTAGGTAGATACTTTGTGCATAATAACATTGAATTGGAAAGTTTGCATAATGTATTCCCTGAAGAGTTGATTGAGTGTATTAAGGAAGTTGTGGCCTCTGACTCTCAAGATAAGAAAGAGGAGGAAATAATCTTACATTTGAAGGAGCAGTTTAGGCTATCCCTTACAAAACTGAAAAATAAAATGAACATGTTGAGGAAGTGCATCAATTTAGCTAATAACATCTACAATTATTGTCTACGTTGGCCTCATGTTGTTGGAAAATATAAAGACAAGCTAGAGAAAATTGAAATTGAATTGAATAAAATTGGTTGGGACTACAATATGTTTCAGGACCAGGATGGAGTAGTAAAGAAAAGAATTCATGAGTTGCAGGTTGAGCACGCAAAGATTCACTTTGCTAGAAACACTCTTAATGGACAATTTCTGGAAAGTGAAGGATCAAACTAAATGCAGATTGGAGTAGCTGATTGAAGTCCCGAGGAAAGGAGAGAAGTTGGAAGAAGCAATTACAATTCTGGAATCTCTCATTCAGATCATCAACTTGACATCAGAAAATAACAGTCTGATAATAATTATTGGGATTGTTGTGGATGCTTGGAAGAAATTCCTTCCGGAGATGAAATATAAGTATAAAATAATTTTCTGATTTGTGCAACAATTGTAGTTTTCCAAATTTTGATCAAATTTCTATTTAGAAAAGGGGGAGAGAGAGAGTAGTAAAATTTTGTTTTAGCAAAAAAGGAAGAAGTACAATAAGAATACTAGAAAAAGGGGAGAGAAAGTAGTAAAGTTTTCTCATTGATTTCAAAGGGGGAGAGAATGCAGTGGAAAATGCCTTGACATCCTAAAGGGGAGTAGTGTTTTGTTGTGTTTTGAAATTTTGGAGTTTGGCAGCGTATCTTTGGTTTTGACACTTAGTCATTTTTCACTAAGTGTTGCCATCAATGCCAAAGGGGGAGATTGTTGGCATATCGCTTGATTGTTGGCATATGGCTCAGGGAGATTATTGGTATGGCTTCTAGTGTTGTCATTGATGGAAACTAAAGTCATATTGTGGTCCGCAGATTAGAACCTGGTCATACTGGGAGTTAAAGTTAAGTACAGTGTATTACCGATAGAGAACATGAAGAACAGGGTATTTGGTTAGTATGTCAATCCATATGCTTCATTGGATCATCATTTTGTGTTGTGGATCCCTGGGATACTTTTGTATGCATCTATGTTATCTTGTTGTTAAGTCTTGTGTTATTGCATTAACCGGTGTACGAGTAAAGTGATCCAATAGGATGTTTTTCTGTCTATTTGTTCATTATGGCCGACCTAGTCAATGTAGCATTTCGCGGATGTATAAGGGATGATTGTTTAAATGTTTCTATGTTTGGGAATTTTTTTTTGGGTCCCCACTATGTCATGGCCGACTTGTATGGGTGCACGTTATAAATTGTTCATTATTTGAGTTGACATGTGGAGAATATTATATTTTTTGTGAAGTTGACATATAGTGTTTGAATTCTTGTTGGTGGATATATATGTGATTTTGGGTAATTCATTTTGGTGTGTGTGTGATATGCGTAAGTGTGTATAGAGCAGAGAAGATGTGTAGATGTGTGTGAGAATATCAAAAAGATCAGTTGAGCACATTTTGCTACTACAGAAGAGGATTTGGTGGTAGAGCAGAGCGAAGTGCAGAGTCTGACAGAAGATTCATAATTTGATTCATAAGCTTCACTAGAACTGAAATGAGGCATTGTAGATGCTATCTTCTCAGTTCAAATTTTTTGTTGTAATCACAATTTTTTTTTTAAGGAAGTGAGCCTTCCTTATTCTGAGTAGTGAGCTCTAGGCAGTGTGCCTAAATGCATGTGCATTCCCTTTTGTTCATACTTTTAATAGAGTATAAATTGTGGATTAATCTCCATCGTGGTTTTTCCCCTAATAGGATTTCCATGTAAATATCTTGGTGTTATGGTGTTTTGCTTGTCTCTCTCATGTATTTACATGTTTATTTCAGTTTAAATGTTGTGAATGGTTTATGATCTCAATTGAAGTTTAAATTTTGTTGAACATTGATTCACCCCCCCCCCCCTCTCAGTGTTCCTTGAGTCCAATAGAAGGTTGGTGAAAATAATGAAAAATCCATGAATGTCATTTTGTGTGGTCTATTAGAATCAAAATTTGTCAAGGTGATGCATTGTGAATCGACAAAGGAAATATGAGAGAACATTCAAAATGTCTATGAAGGTGATGACAAAGTTAAAAAGGCTAAGCTCCAAATCCATAGAAGATAATTTTTCGAGAGCTTGAAAATCAAAGATGAAGAAAATATTGCAACCTATCTCCTCCATGTGGATTAAATTTTCAACACCATCATAGGACTTGGTGAAAAAGTTGAAGATCAAATGATTATGTAAAAGGTGATAAGGTCTCTCCCCTTAAGATTTAGTGCAAAGATTTCAACCATTGAAGAAATGAAAGACCTAGATAAATTAATAATGGATGAACTATCAAAGTGGGAAGAAACTTTCAAAGCTTCAAAGAAGATGAAGAATAAAGAACCTGAATCAAGTTATATCTCCAACAATTAATCTAATGCAAAGGAAGCCCATTTTGTGAGAAAGCTTAAGAAAGGATTTGGTAAATACAAATGTAAGATACCTTTTAGATGCTTTAACTATGGAAAATATACAATTTTGTTGCTAAGTGTCCATATGTAAAAGATGATAATAGTGATGATGAGAAGATCATAACATAAAGAAATGGAGCATATATCATCAATACAAAAAGAGATACAAACAAGGTAAATATGAAAATAAGAATTTCCATAAGCACAAGAAAAACCTCTACTCCAAAGGGGTTAGTAGCTCATCTGATGAGAGTGATGAAAGTATATTTGTCAATGATAGTGTTGGAGTTGATAGTGAACCCCACAACTCCCAGAAATCACCTGCAATAAAACACCTATCACAAACGAGAGATCAAAGCAATTGATTTTTTATGCAACCAAGAGAGAAAGAGAATGATCCACACAAGCATATGATATTATTTTTTATTGAATAATTAAAGAAAATACATGTGAATTGATTACAATGTACAATAATGAATTCTTATAAAAGTAAAAAGAAAACCTTGGATGAGGATTTGATTAGATTGTGACAAGTGTCCCAATCTCATGCAATGAGATAACCTATAAATAGCCCAATCTAATAATAAAAAATACTCCTGAGTTTAACTTAAGTGAATAAAGTAATAAGGGACCTAATAATTAATTAATGATTAATTAATTATCAAGTGATGTCCTAATTACTCCATCACCCCCCTTAAGATCAACTTAGGGAGAAAATAAACAACCTAATGAAGAAATGAAATTATGGATGCATGGATGGATCCCAACTACAAGGCTTGATGAGGTACCCAAATAAAAATAAATGAATCTCTCATAACCAAAGAAAATGAGAAAACCACATGGGAAAAAACTCGTCTCCAAAAGAGAGAAAATGAAATGACTGCATTAGTGAAAGAAGGATATGACTCAATGTGACCCCCCAACCTACTGCTTCTATCACACAAGTACAATAGATATCCCCCAATAGGAGAGAGAAAATGAGGATATGAATCCTCCCTTAAAGAAAGAGATCATGTACCAATGATGAACACTTGAAGAAAGAACATGATCCACTTCTTGCAAACAACATTTCTCCCCTTAGGAAGAAACATATCCACTGGTGATTGGAGAAGCCATTCCCAAAAGATGGAAGAATCAAGAATCCAAATCCAAATAATGTGTGCCTTTAAAAAGTGCTCAAGTGTCCACATGTCGAAAAGAGATGATGTCAATCTAGAATCCGATGAAGGCTAATATAGAACAAGCTCTAAAGACAATGAAGATGAAGGGCCAACAACAATGATGTGGCTATCAACAAAAAAGGAGATGAATTTCCTCAAATTAATCCTCTAAATTTGCAATCTAAGACTCTACAAACAAGGATGATATGTTTGCAAGATACGAATCCCAAGTAACTATGTCTAGAAGAATATGGATGTCTCGTTGCACTGAACCAATAGGGGCCAAAGATGTGGCAATACCAAGTTGATCAAGAACAAAAAAAGATGTATATTGGGTCTCGATCTAAAGAGAGGGAACATGAAGACAAGGCTCTAAACCATTGAAGCATGCAAGACTTGTGGCATGCTCAAGCTTCCCTAAAGTATCATCATCAAAGGGTGTGAAATTTGCATTTGTAAGAGGAATAAGACAATCTATAGTAGGATCCTCTTGGAATGGAGAGATGTGAGGGTCTCCATGGATCTCCCAAAGATGATTCCAAAGTGTGTGGGGACAATCAATGTCCAATACAACACACATAGTGTCATTATCAACACTAGAACAAATCACTCCTACAACATGATCACTTATAATACCCCATGTTGAATAAATCCTTGGTGTGTTTGGTGTTAGTTTTTTTAGATCAGAAATGTAAACAAGTAGGAAAAGCAACACATAGACAATGAACATAGTGATTACCCTGGGAAAACCCTCCTACTCGAGGGAGAAAAACCCAACAAAGTATATTCTCTTATATATCAGAATAATAAGTGCATAAATTGCATACAACATCAGGCCCTAGAATAGGCTGAGCCACATACAATGAGAAATATCACTTCTCCTTGAAGAGAACCTTAAATGCTCTAGATGATATCACTTCTTACAAAAATCTGATTTGTTGCTAGAGGGAAAAATGCTGCCAAAGATATTTGAATTTAGAATGGAAATGATTTCTTGATTAAATGAGAGGACTTCATCCTATTTATATACAAAGATGGGTGACTTCCTCTCTAGTGTCAACCTAGAACAAATATAATTTTATTTATAAAGCAAAGGACCAACTTGCCTTGTGACAAATTTATTTAGGGAAAATATCTCCCACCACTACAACACTAACACTCCCTCTTAGCTATGGAGGTATTTTCTAGATATCCTCATCATGGAGTCTCTCAACATGACACCCACAATGGCTACACCCATTTGTGGAAAACCACATCTCAGTCTTAGAGATGTACAAGAGTTCATCATGGAGTCTCTCAACATGATGTCCACAATGGCTACACCCATTTGTGGAAAAAACATCTCAGTCTCAGAGATGTACAAGGATTCATCATGTAGTCTCTCAACGTGATGTTGTCATGGAGTCTCTTAACATGACGTCCACAATGGCTACTCCCATGTGTGGAAAGAAACACATATCAATCTCAGAGATGTATAAAGGTTCATCATGCAAGTCTCTCAATGTGATGTCATCATGGAGTCTCTCAACATGATGTCCACAATGTCTACTCCCATGTGTGGAAAGAAACACATCTTAGTCTCAAAGATGTACAAGGGTTCATCACGGAGTCTCTCAACGTGATGTCATCATGGAGTCTCTCAACATGAGGTCTCATCTCAGTCTCAAAGATGAATAAGGGCATGCACCTCATATTTCTCCATCTCAGAGAAATATACACTACAAGGGCTTTCACCTCATATTTTTGTCTTTGAGAAATACACACTATAAGGGCTTTCACCTCATATTTCTCCGTCTCAGAGAAATATACATTACAACAAATATTCATGATGATGTGACTCCCTTTGAAGCTCCAAGTACTTGCATCAACCTCCTGACCTCCTCATCCAAGATTTCCTACAATGCTTGCCTTAGAGAAATGGTTTCCAATGCACACTTCCAACACTACTAACTTGTGAGAATTCAGGACTGTCCTTCTCGACCTCATCCCAGATCACCCTATTCTAAATAGGTTCATGGAGCTTGCAATTTTTTTCTCGGTAGCTGAAGAGGTCTTCCAAGAACTTTAGCACCTAGCCTTGCAACACTACAACCCACTTAGCTGACACCTTCACTTCTTCTCAGTGAGTCACAAAACTCCCTCTTGATCCCTGCCTCAACATAGAGATTACAAAAAATCCTCTAGAAGTGAACTCCCCTCCATTGATGGATCTCAGAACCTTAGTCCTCTTCTTGGACATGGTCTCAACTCATGTCTTGAATTCTCAGAATTTAACTCCCTCTGAAAGTCATTTCCTCCTCTTCGAAGAAATTGATCACAATGACAATCTATATAGATTCTCCATTGTTTAGTGTCTTCATCTTTCTCAATCTTCTTTGTTGATGTAAACTCTCCATCCAAGGCTGACTCAACCTTGTTCCCTCAAGAGATGTCTCCAGTGAAGAATCAGGAGATTTATGTGCCACCAACTCAGTCCCATGGCTGCAAGCTATGTCTCCATGTTTGTTCATTTCTCCAATCGACATGACTTCCTCATAGAATGCCTTAAGTTTTTCCTCCCTTTGAATTCCTTATGCAATCTCTCATCATCCTTTTGCTCCTCGATCCATCCTACATTTTAGAGAGATTAATAATAGTTCATAGAATCAAACTACCCCAAAGAGAAATATACAGACAAATGTTAGAAGCATACAAGATTCACTATTCCCAATGTTATTGCATGAATTATTATTAACTACACAAAATTCATGATCATAAAATACTTATCTCTTTATTGTTGGTACACCATTGAGCTAGACCTATAGTTGAGTCTGATTAGCCCTTAATTGATTTAATCCTTGTTGAATAATCGCCCAGACTTCCAAATGGTCGACGGTTATCAAGAGTATTCCGGCTACAACTAGCTGGAGCAACAATCTGTACAGATTCATTCACAAGCATCATTTGACTTTGTCACTCAAATAAACTTCACCAGTTGCTTTCCCATCCATGCAACAGATGAATGTTTGACCCTCTTCTCAGATATGAAACTCTTTACAATTCTACTCAAGAATTTCTGCTCATAGTTCTATAGGTATTTTCCCTTTAAGGTCTGCATAAAATTTCCTTCAATTTTGTAATAGAGTCTTTAAATCTGCAACAACTCACCCTTGAAGATCTGCACTTATGTCTACCACAATTCACCTTTTAGGTCTGCAAAAATTTGCCTCAAGGTTTTCTCTTAAATATTCTAGAAATCACCCTTTAGGTCTTCAAAAATTCACCTTCAAGAATACTCTTACTTAGACAAATCTGATCGGATTTTTTTTTTCTTAGACCTACTTTGATACCATGTTAGTATTTTTAGATCAGAAATGTAAACAAGCATAAAAAGCAACACATAGACAATGAACACAGTGATTAACCTAGGAAAACCCTCCTACTCGAGGGAGAAAAATCCAACAAAGAATATTCTCTTATATATCAGAATAATAAATGCAGAAATTGCATACAACATCAGGCCCTAGAATAGGTTGAACCACATACAATGAGAAATATCACCTCTCCTTGAAGTGAACCTTAAATGCTCTAGATGATCTATCACTTCTTACAAAAATCTAATATGTTGTTAGAGGGTGAATTGTTGCTGAAGATATTCAAATTTAGAATGGAAATGATTGCTTGATTAAATGAGAGGACTTCATCCTCTTTATATACAAAGCTGGGCGGCTTCCTCTCTAGGGCCGACCTAGAACAAATATAATTTTATTTATAAAGCAAAGGGCCGACCTGCCTTATGAAAAAATTATTTAGGGAAAATATCTCCCGCCAACTTGCCTTGTGCATGAATCAAGAGAGTTATGTGCCACCAACTCAATTCCACGGTTGCAAGCTATGTCTCCATGTTTGTTCATTTCTCCAGCTGACATGACTTCCTCACAGGATGCCTCAAGCTCTTCCTCCCTTTGAATTCCTTATGCAATCTCTCATCATCCTTTTGCTCCTCAATCCATCCTGCATTTTAGAGAGATTAATAATAGTCCATAGAATCAAACTACCCCAAAGATAAATATACAAACCAATACTAGAAGCATACATGATTCACTATTCCCAATGTTATTGCATGAATTATTATTAACTACATAAAATTTATGATCATTATTCAAAGGTACAAACATAAAATACTTATCTCTTTATTGTTGGTACACCATTGAGCTAGACTTGTAGCTGTGTCTCATCTTCGCCACCTTCAGTGTTGCCATCCCATGAAATCGACCTCATATTTTTAGATCAAACACAATTGCATAGAGAATAGGGATGGATGTAGCTAAATTAGCCCGTCTCTACAACACTTCCGTCATTGCCCCTTTCAAACCAGGAAGCGCTACAAAGGCCTATTGTGATGCTCTTTTCACTTCATCTTCATCTGCTGTAGAAACAAAACTCAATAGCCTCAACCTCCATTTTCCTCTACTTAGATTCCATTCCATGATATTTTTGAGCTCTTCCTTGGTAAAGTAGGAAGTAGGGTTTTGAGCTTGTAATGATAGAGGAAGAGCCTGCGCGTAGTACTTATGCAAGCTTACTATTGATGTGAATGGCATAATCGCACAACTCTTTTCTCCATTGCTCAACATCACAACCACCAAAATACTAGCATTCAACTTTCAGTCTCCACTATAGTTGTAGAATTTTATTGCTATCTTCAGCGACACCTCAACTGAAATCCCAATTTGAACAATAACAGTCTTTTCCTACCACTAAGGACTACTCACATTCCCTCAAGTGCCCCATCTTTGTTTTCCTTGAGAGACTGCCCTAAAATATGACTGATTTTTGCTCCAAAACTTTCTCTAAAATAGACACAAGATCTGCCCCAGATCCTAATAAAAAACCTACTCCAAAAATTGCTCCAAATAAGATATAGTGACTGCACAAAATCTACTCTAGATAATGACATGAATTGCTTCATATAGTTCACTTCTATACTAGCATGTTTCACCTCAAGGAATGTCTTCACAAATTCACTCTATGCTTAGACAAGTATGAGTCCATATAGATAAGGAAAAAGATCAAGTCACGTGAGATGTGTCAGGATATCATGTCACTAAGACTCATAGTTATCCTTTTCTAGGATGTTCACAAAAGAATGAACAAAAAACCTGTGATACTTCCTCAAAATAAAATTTTAAAGATTGAAAACCTCAGTGCATGTAAATCAGATCAAATGAAGTCATCTCATGCAAACAAACTCTTTTCCATGTGTCAAAACATCCAAATA
The DNA here is from genome assembly GCA_007258455.2 of Sequoia sempervirens. Lineage (NCBI taxonomy): Eukaryota > Viridiplantae > Streptophyta > Pinopsida > Cupressales > Cupressaceae > Sequoia > Sequoia sempervirens. Next base: position 226,381,902 of record VDFB02281492.1, on the reverse strand, counting down.
ATTGACAAAAATATGAAATCACAAATAAATAAATAAAATGTACCTGGTATAGGTTCTAGAAAAAGTGCACGTATGGATCTAAAGAGATCTAAAATACCTTTCTAGCACTGCAAGAATTGCGAAAATTAGAGATACAGGAAAAACGTTATGAGCTCAAAAGTAGAAAATGATGATCTAACTTTGACTAAGAATAAAATGAACAAACAACAAAACCTTATGATGAGATCTACACCAGTAGAAAGTTCCCAGAACTAGCTCTTCGATAATATCTCATTTCTTTGATTTTGACATCGTATACCTGTTATGCCAAAAAGAAAAAAAAACTCCTCTGGGGAAAATTAGGGCTTGGAGGGGGAAAGGGGCCAATCATATGATGCTGACGTTAGTAAATATTCCCTAAAATATTCCTATCACCTAGACAAAATGCCTTTGTCATTAAAAAAATGGCAGTCGTAGGAATTGGAAAGTATAAACAAAATATTCTCTTGAGATTTTGTTTGTCAAGAAATTTGTGCGTGGTTGCCAATTTTATAGTTTTTTATTGAAATCTGAGAAATATTTCACCGTCGGGATGATTGATGATTGCTAGATCTTGTTTATGTCGAGATGTTACATTTAGCATCGATAAAAGAGAAAAGGTTGACAACTTATTAAGTCATTGGTTGTTGCAATGTTGCTTGTGGGCTTTGAAGGCTTGTGGCATGGGGCCCACCTATTCGTCAAGTTGTGCAGGGTATTGATAGGGTATGGTACCCTATACCCAGTCGTTGCTTTTCAAATCCTTTGACTTTCCTTTTTTTAAAATTTTAATTTTGTTTTTTTTGGAAAAAACCAAAGAAAAAAACTTGTACCTACCCTTACACAAAAATTAATGGTGATCAGCGTCATACGACCGTATTGATTTCTTGCAATATCTTTGGCCCCCTTAAGAAAATGTTTTTGCAACTTTTCAAATTTTGGCAAAACAAAATATGATCTTTAGGTTTTTAGCCATTTTGGACTCAACGGTGATGCTCGTTTTGCTCCAAGATGAGTCGATTTTCCACTCAAGGCTGGATCTCTTAAAATTTATACAAGAAATCATAGATATGGAGCTTCGATACCATGTTGGAGTTGATAGTAAAGCTCACAGCTCTCAAAAATACATGCAACCAAAATGCCTATCATAAAAGAGAGATCAAAGCAACTGATTTGCTATGCAACCAAGAGAGAAAGAGATTGATCCACACAAGCATTTGATATGCTTTTTGTACTGAATAATGAAAGTGAATACATTTGAATTGATTACAATGTACAATAGTGAATTCTTATTAAAGTAAAAAAGAAAATCTTAGATGAGGATTTGATTAGATTGTGACAAGTGTCCTAATCTCACGTAGTGAAACAACTTAACCTATACATAAGCCAATATAATAATAAAAAAAACTCCTAAGTTTAGCTTAAGCGAATAAAGTAATAAATGACCTAATAGTTCATTAATGATTAATTAATTATCAAGTGATGTCCTAATTACTCCAACACATAGAGAAAAAAATCTCTTCATGGCAATAGAGACAAAGTGATTCCTTAGAAAATGAAGACAAAGGAAAAGAAAAGATGGATTCATAAGAGGAATAAATTATTGAAATGGATGAAGTGGATCTTGAAGAAGAACTCATTTGTGGCTTAAGAGAAATCAAGAGGCTTAATAAAAGGAATCTGAAACAAGAGTTTGCAAAAATATGAAGAAGAGGATCGTGATTCAAGAGAAAAAAATGTCACAAAGCCTTGAAGAATTAGAAAAGAGTATCATCAGCCTAAAGATTCAATTTGAAGAGGCAAAAATAATAGAAGAGGAGGTGAGAATTTAGATAAAGACAAAGGAAGAAAATTACAAGAAGGTAGAATCTGAAATTGTTTCCTTAAGAAAGGAACTAGAGAAAATAACTACTCAATTGAACAAAAACATAAATTTTGAGAAGAGCACCAAAATAGTGGATGATATTATCAACTTCCTAAAGGTCACCATTCTTTAAGACTTGTCATGGCTATGAAGAAAACCAAAAGAGTACTAAAGAATATCCAAATTCTAAGGCTACAATGTCACCAAAGAAAATAAATGAATAAAAGCTTTAAAAAGGGTATGCAAATGCACTTAAGAGCTCCATCAAAAGTGATAGCAACAAGAAGAAAGAAAGTAATATCCTATAGAAAACCAACTTTCCTCAAAAAGACAATTAGGAAAAATTTAGAAGATTTTTCCCTCCAAGGCATTTTCACATGACCAGGTTCCAAAATCCCTTCTTTGGTTATTTATTTTTCTGTAATAAGTTTGGTCATAAAGAAATGGATTGTAGAGTGTGTGCAAGAAAAAAAATTCGGTTCTTAAATAGAAACTACAATTCATTTTCTCCTTTAATAATGGATTATATAACAATATGTGTTATAAGTGTAACAACTATGGTCATACAACACACTTTTGTAGAAGTGGTTTTATGGAACCTCCTAGACAAAACAAGAAGATGGATACCCTTGGCAAGCAAAAGGAAGAATCTACAAGATTTTGGAAGAGGAAGAAAGACAAAAAAATAGATATCTATGCTTGTGCTTGAATAATTTTTCATGCTCAAAATAAAGGAAATCAATGGTATATTGATAGTGAATTCCCAAGCTATATGACAAGGGACAAGAGAAAGTTTATCACTTTGAAGGAAGTAAATGGAGGTACGGTAAACATTGGAGACAATGCTACAACAAGGATAATAGGAAAATGTACTCTTATTCTTTGACAGTGGATAGACAAAAATAGAAAATGTCTTGTATGTTGAAGGTTTGAAGCATAATCTTTTTAGTGAACATAGTCAAATGTTTGATCAAGGACACACCCAAGTATATTTCATGCTCAAGGTTGTGAGATAAGGAAGGCAAGTATGGGGAAAAATATTTTTTTATGCAAATTAAAAAAAAAAAAAACCTAGATACATATTCATTGAGATCAAGGGAGAAAAAAGCTATATCGGACAAACAAATGAAAGTTGGTTATGTCATAGAAGAATGGGCCATATGAACTTTGATAATCTAGTGAAAATTAGTACCAAACAAGCCATAAGAGATATGCCAAAGATTGCTAAACCTTCAAACACTCTTTGCAAGAAATGATAGGGGAAACCAACAAGATCAAGCTTCAAGTCAAAAGAGTACTCAACAACAAAGCCATTGGAACTTGTCCATACAGATCTTTGTGGGCCTAAAAGAACATGATGTTTGTAAGGTGAAAGTTACTTTATGTTGCTTACTGATGATTACTCTAGAATGACATAGGTTACTTTCCTAAAAGAAAAATCTAAAGTGATTGAGAAGTATAAATTTTTTAAAGCCTTGGTTGAAAATGAAATTGGTTTAAAAATCAAGTGTTTGAGATCAAATTGAGAGGTGAATTTACCTTAAATCAAGTGCTTGAGATCAAATTGAGAGGTGAATTTACCTTAAATCAAGTGCTTGAGATCAAATCGAGAGGTGAATTTACCTCAAATGCAATTGATGAACAAAAATTTATGGGGTGTAGTGAATGGTATGGAAGTAGTACCTACAAATGCTAAAAGAAAGATTGATTGGGAAAGCAGAGATGAAAAAGCCAAGTCTATTATTGGCCTTGCTCTTTCAGATTTGGAATTGCATCATGTTGGTTTAGAAAAATCATCTAAAGAAATGTGGGATGAATTAAATAAGTTGGTTGGAGGAAAAACAACAAATGCAAAGTTCTCTCTAAAGCTGCAATTATTTAGATTCAAGATGTTTGATGAAATTACTATGTCTAATCGCATAAACAATCTGAGAACTCTCATTAAACAACTAGCAAAAGTAGGTGTTGTGGTAGATAAAGAGGATTCTAAAGCTATTTTTTAAAATAGTCTACCTCCAAAATATAGCAATGTTGTTTTTACTCTCAGTCAAATGCTATGGAGAAGTTTGGTGCTGCTACATGCATGTGAGGATTGGTGTCCAATAGGTCAGAGGGGGACCCGAAATCTGGAAGTTCAATATCATACCTTTACGAGGGTAATGAGACACTTCATGTGCAAATGGTGTCCAATGATGTTGGGAACTTGGATGATAGCTAGGTGACTACTTGAGAGCAGCTTGAAGAATTCTTATTGGTTTGAGAACTGTTTTCAAAGAAGAGCTTCTTCATAATGTATTTTCTTTTATTTTTTATATTGTTAATTACGCTGAGAGGCGTTCTTAAATGAAAGCAAACAACCTGGTGTACATAAAAACCCCTCAGGTAAAAATTGACGTCCATTTCATTGTCAATGTCGGTTGAAATTTGCAGGATATTGAAAATCGCATGCAAAGATAAGGCAACTGTAATGGACGGTAGTGGAAGAGTGGCCATTCATCCCATGGACGTTACAGCCTCCAAAAAGAAATGCAGGCATTTGTCGGTGAGCTTGGGATGCATGTAATGAATCAATTGGTGCAACGTCAATGATGTTTATGAATACCATCCACCTTCTTGTGAAACCACAGCTCAACGCCATAAGAGGAAGTAGAAAAATAGAGGAAAAGACGAGGTAATTTGACAAGATGTTGGTGGGAAGTTTCAGTCGTGAAATCGATTCTCCAGTGGAGGCGAAGAGAATGTGGAATGCCTTGGTGAAGGATGGCCATAATCCCAGAGAAATTTTCAAGCATCAGCTTCTTGCAAGAGGAGGGAGGCGTACGCAACATCAAACAAATCAACTTCACTCCTGGTATGTATCATCTCATCTAAATATTATTGAAACTATCTTCATACTGATGGGATGGGTTTTGGTGATGCAGCCAACAAGGATTTCAACTACGTGAAGGAGGTGGGCAAGAAGTTTTTGTATCGCTACAGCCATGTGGAAGGAGGACTGCTGGGAAAGAAAGTGGCCTTTGCCTCTTATGAGGATGCGTTTACAACACCGCAGTCCATTTTTATTTACTGTATACTCATTTTTTATTGAATCCCCTGAATTTGGTAGGCATAGCATTCTCTCTTTTTTTTTAAACGTATGAATTTGGTAGAAATGTCATTATTTGTCCATAAAATAAATCATTGCATTCTGTTTTCTAGAATATCTCACTTCCATAGAAATAGGACATTATTTTCCCACTAATTAAAAAACTGCACATCTTTTTCTGGAATTTCTCAGTCTGATACAAAAATGGTGTTATTAATTTATATAATAAATCAATGTACATCAAAAATCGAATATTTTAAAAATATTAACTTATCCCTGCATCTCCATGTTTTTTGGTGGGGTTGGATTGGTAAATTTTTTATGTGAATTGTAGGACTCTGGAGCAAGTGGCTCCAACATGCATTTGCCAAGGCAAAATCTGCTGCAGTGAATAAAGTTGAAATTAAAAAGAGCTACCAATTTTACTCCGAAAAAGACATATTTATTAAAAAAATATAATTTCTTACTTTCATTCCCAATATCGTATTCTTTCGATTTGAGTTTATAGTGACCTAACCATTGATTTTTTCATTGAAATTTTGATTTACTTTATTAATGATTTTTTTTAAGTGTGAGCATTCATTTTATAATTATAAAATTTAATATTTTTAAAAATAAAAATAAAATATTTTATGAAATATTAAGTGTCCAACTTATATCACTTCACATTTGACATTGTATTGTTTAAATATTGTGTCAGTTTGTGTTTATCGATACCCCTATTATGCCTGGTTTGAGGTCCTTATCTACAATACAAGTAATAATTAAAGGGAGCCACTCCATGAGGGGGCATCAAGCCACTGTAGGTGACTGCCATGGAAAAGCTACTACATCATTATTTATTTATTTAAATATTAATGTTTTCCATGACTCATTGCATCACTCTAAGATGAAGAGGCAAATCTACCATAGTACCTACAATTTTAAGAAGAAAACAGAATAGTCTATTAGAAATAAGCACTACTGGTGTTTTTTTTTTTTGTGTAAAGAACTGCCCTCCTCCATAGTTTGTATTCTTATTTTTCAAAGTTATCTTAAAATCATAACTCTTTTATAGTTTGTATTCTTATTTTTCAAAATTATCTTAATATCATGAAAATTTTACAATAGCATCAAAGAATTTTTTTTTTCTCATATCTTCATAAATTAATGGAATAAATATATCAATAATATTAATCTCTTTGATTGTTTATATGTTTTTTTTTCAAAAATTTCATATAATCATTTTTAACTTCTTGCTTTTGTGTAGAGCTATCTCTTTTATTATATTATGTGCATTTCACTTTTTAATTTGTATTTGCTATGGCAAAGGGAAATATGATGTTTAGAGCAATTTGATAATAAGCTTTAACATTAGAAAAATAATAAAAAAGATAAAATATAAAACAAATATTTAAATTATTAGATATAAAAAGAAGTTTCTAAAATTAAAATAATTAAATATAAAAGAAATATTTTAAATTTATTATTTCATATAAAAATAAGTTTCTAAATTATATACTTAAAATTAAGAAATATTCAAAATCTTTGCTAAAGAAGATATTTGTTGAGATTTTTTATATGGATTTATTTAAGTAATCTTTTAAAACTTTCTATTTGATAATAAGCTTTAACATCAGGAAAATATTAAAAAAGATAAAGTATAAAACAAATATTTAAATTATTAGATATAAAAAGAAGTTTCTAAAATTAAAAGAATTAAATATAAAATAAATATTCTAAATTTATTATTTCATATAAAAATAAGTTTCTAAATTATATACTTAAAATTAAGAAATATTCAAAATCTTTGGGAAAGAAGATTAAATATGGATTTATTTAAGTGATCTTTTAAAACTTTCTAAAATTTAGAAAATTAAGTATGCATATAAAAAGTAAGTTTCTAAATTAATATATTTAAAATTAAAAAATATTAAAAAAATTTAACAATGAAAAATAATTTTTGATGTCATTGTAAAATGGTTTTTTAAATGATAAAATAGAAATAAATTTAAATGAGGAATGAAAAAAATTATATAACATTATTATTGTTTATGTATTTATTATTATTTACAATTGGGTTATGATTATGATTAGGACTTAGTTAGGATTGAGGTTCAATCAAAATTCTAAGATAAAGCTTGGAGTAAGGGTTAGTAAAATTGGGGTTAGATCAAGGTTACAATTAGGGCTAGGGTTCAGTTAATCTGATTAAAATTCAATTAGTGTTAGGGTTCAAAAGGGTTCAATTAGAGTTCAATCAAGATTAAGGTTAGGTTAGGATTAAGGTTAAGGTTAGGGTTATAGGATAAAGCTTTGGGTAAAGGTTAGGATTAGGGTTGGGGTTAGCATTAGGACTCAACTATGGTTATGGTTAGGTTTCAATTAGAGTTAGATAGAATTAGGGTTAGGGTTAGATAGATTTAAGGTTAGGATTAGAATCAATTAGGGTTAGGGTTCAATTAAGATTCTATAATAAATCTTGGTGTTAGCATTAGGGTGAAGGTTGGGGTTAGGGTTAGGGTTTACAAATAAATCTTTGGGTCAACATTAGGGTTAGGGTTATGGTTATGCTTCAATTAGGGTTTGGGTTGGGAGTTACAAGTTAATATTAGGGTTAGAGCTAGAGTAAGGGTTAGGGTTAGGGTTGGGGATTAATTCATCTTAGGGTTAGGGTTTAAGTATGGTTAAGATTCAATTATGTTTAGGGTCAAGATTCAATTGGTGTTTAATTAAGGTTAGGGTTCTAGGATAAAGATTGGGATTAGGGTAGGGTTGGGATTATAATTCAACTAGGATTAGAGTTAGGGTTACACTAGTGGTAAGGGTTAAGATTGAATTAGGATGTAATTAGCATTATGATTAGGATTTACATTCAATTAGGGTTAAGGTTCAACTAGGGTTAGGATTAGGATCCAATTACAATTAGGGTTAGGATTCAATTAGTACTATAGTTAGAAAGGGTTACCATTAGGATTAGAGTTATGGTTTTGGTTTAATTATGTTGAGAGGCGTTCTTAAATGAAAGCAAACAACCTGGTGTACATAAAAACCCCTCAGGTAAAAATTGACGTCCATTTCATTGTCAGTGTCGGTTGAAATTTGCAAGATAATGAAAATCACATGCAAAGATAAGGTGACTGTAACAAACAGTAGCGGAAGAATGGCCATTCATCCCAAGGACATTACAGGGTATGTGTAGCATCATGATGGGCCAAAAAGTGGCAATATGATGGGTATGTAGTTGACGACTATTTTTTTACCCAAAATTGATGAAATGAAAAGGGTTTTTAAAGGAGATTCTCAGATTTCCAATGATATAAATTATGCTTTACTTTGAATTTAATAAGTAATTATTATTCATTTTCTATTCAAATTACGACTAAAGCCCTGATTGATAGGTTGATTGAAAAACATCTATAGCTTTCAAACGGTATCACATTTTTTGAATCCAAAACATGCATCACATTCTTTGCTTCACATAATATAGGATTAAAAAAATAAAAATTGAATTTCATGAATTTTTGACCAAGTTAAGGTGGTCAGACATACGAGTTTTTATATTTTTTAAAAATTTGTAATAAAAAATTCATAAATTTTAATTATTTACTTGAAAAAAAATTACAAAAAAATATGCATCACATCGGGGCATGAGTCCTCTACTTATATATAAAATATTATAAAAAAATATTATCATTTTATTGTGGTTAGGGTGGTCAGACAAACACCCACTTCTTATTTTTTCCCTGAAATTTAAGTATCACTGCATTGAAATTTCAAATTTTCACCAAATAGATTTAAAAAAAAACAAAAACCTAGTAGTTTAGAAACTACATTCAATTTGCTACAGATTCTATTCTTACATATTTTTGAAATAATATAGATAACTTATTCAAATTTTTAAGTCAAGTTGCCTAAGTCTGATTTTTCTGATTTTTTTGCCACTTAAGGGCCTATTTTTTCCATGATGATCCTACACATACCTTACAATGACGTTATAGCCTCCAAATAGAAATGCAAGCGTTTTTTCGGTGAGCTTGGGATAAATGTAATGAATCAATTGGTGCAACGTCAATGATCTTTATAAATACCGTCCACCTTCTTGTGAAACCACGGCTCAACGCCACAAGAGGAAGTAGAAAAATAGAGGAAAAGATGAGGTAATTTAAGATGTTGGTGGGAAGTTTCAGTCACGAAATTGATTCTCCAGTGGAGGCAAAGAGAATGTGTAATGCCTTGGTGAAGGATGGCCATAATCTCCTGCCAAAGCAAGCCCCAAAGAATAAAGCTTTAGGTAAAGGTTAAGGTTAAGGTTAAGGTTAGGGTTAAGGTTAAGGTTAGGGTTAGGGTTAAGGTTGGGGTTAACGGGTTTAAAAAAAATCTTTGGGTCAACATTAGGGTTAGGGTTAGGGTTATGGTTCAATTAAAGTTTGGGTTACAAGTTACAAGTTAATATTAGGGTTAGAGCTAGAGTAAGGATTAAAGATAGGGTTAGGGTTGGGGATTATTTAGTCTTAGGGTTAGGGTTTAAGTACAGTTAAGATTCAATTATGGTTAGGGTTAGGATTTAATTGGTGTTCAATTAGGGTTAGGTTTCTAGGATAAAGATTAGGATTATGGTTGGGGTTGGGGTTAGAATTCAACTAGGATTAGGGTTAGGGTTACAATAGTGGTAAGTGTTAAGATTCAATTAGGATTTAATTGAATATAAAAGAAATATTCTAACTCTAACCCTAACCCTAATACCAATTCGAACTCTAATCCTAACTCTAATTGAAACCTAACCATAACTTTAATCCTAACTCTAACCCTAACCCTAACACTAATCCTAACCCTAACCCTAACTCTAATCCTAATTGAATATAAAAGAAATATTCTAACTCTAATCCTAACTCTAACCCTAATCTTAACCCTAACCCAATTCCTAACCCTAATCCTAACCCTAACCTTGATCCTATCTATAACCCTAACCTTAACTATAACCATACCATTAACACTAACCCTAATTTGAACCCTAATTCTATCTCCAATTGTTTATCCTAATAGTAAACCTAGCTCTAGTAACCTTAATCCTAACTCTAACCCTAACTTTAATTATAACCATACCATTAACACTAACCCTAATCTAAACCCTAATTATATCTCCAATTCTATCCCTAACCCTAATTCTAACACTATAATGATTTTGATAATATAATATGATGAATAGAGATTAGTATGCCAAATAGAGATTGGGTAAGCTGATTTTAAACATGTAGAATTCCCTCCATCCATAGCACTTGCAGCTTGATATTGACAGTATACATTGGCATCCATCAATGTGAGCAAGGGACAAATAGAAAAAATAGCTATAGTGATTTTTCCATTTGACAATGCCATATAAAATATATAATGAGAATAGGTGCCTTGAGAAGGATAACTCTCAGTGTATTTTATATATATTAATATTTAATATATGTATGCTAGGGTTAAGGTTAGGGTTATAGGATAAAGCTTTGGGTAAAGGTTAGGATTAGGTTTGGGGTTAGCATTAGGACTCAACTATGGTTATGGTTAGGTTTCAATTAGGGTTAGATAGAATTAGGGTTAGGGTTAGATAGATTTAAGGTTAGGATTAGAATAAATTAGGGTTAGGGTTCAATTAGTATTATATAATAAATCTTGGTGTTAGCATTAGGGTGAAGGTTGGGGTTAGGGTTAGGGTTTACAAATAAATCTTTGGGTCAACATTAGGGTTAGGGTTATGGTTATGCTTCAATTAGGGTTTGGGTTGGGAGTTACAAGTTAATATTAGGGTTAGAGCTAGAGTAAGGATTAAAGATAGGGTTAGGGTTGGGGATTATTTAGTCTTAGGGTTAGGGTTTAAGTACGGTTAAGATTCAATTATGGTTAGGGTTAGGATTTAATTGGTGTTCAATTAGGATTAGGGTTCTAGGATAAATATTAGGATTATGGTTAGGGTTGGGGTTAGAATTCAACTAGGATTAGGGTTAGGGTTACAATAGTGGTAAGTGTTAAGATTCAATTAGGATTTAATTGAATATAAAAGAAATATTCTAACTCTAACCCTAACCCTAAACCTAACCCTAATCCCAACTCTTAGAACTCTAATCCTAACTCTAACCCTAACTCTAACTCTAACTTTAATCCTAACTCTAACCCTAACCCTAACACTAATCCTAACCCTAACCCTAACTCTAATCCTAACTCTAATCCTAATTGATAATAAAAATAATATTCTAAATATAATCCTAACTCTAACCCTAACCCTAACCCTAACCCAATTCCTAACCCTAACCCTAACCAAATTCCTAACCCTAACCCTAACCCTTATCATAACCCTAGCCCTAATCCTAACCCTAACCTTGATCCTATCTCTAACCCTAACCTTAACTATAACCAGTGTTATATTCCAACATCCCCTCTTAACACTACAACATCAAACTAACTAGCATACATATATTAAATATTAATATATATAACACTCCAACATAAACATGTACAAATGTTCAAGTGTCAATAGTTTAAGTTTGTTGTCAACTATATTACCAAGATTATAAGAAATTGTTAAATCTTCTCTTATAAATATGTAATTCCTATTTAATGATTAATATATAGAGTGTTTAATTGTTGTTGTTCATTATGATTTTGCTGCTGTTATATTTTTAATACCGAGTAATCAATACCTGCAATGAATGAATCTATGCATATAAGCTTTTGAAATTGAAATATAAGCTTTAGAAAAATGAATGGAATTCAACGAAGAATAATAGAATTAACATTTTTGTGAGATGTAGTAGTTTCCAATATCCTTGTAGACGTGTATGCAAAACGTGGGATCAAATTCAACTCACATTGAAATAGAGTTACAACTAGCATGGTAGACATGTATGGAGAATATAGAGGGGCATATGAGTTGTTTTACATAATTCCTCAAAGGGATGCCATCTCATGGCTCACAATGGATTTGTCTTTGATAAAGTAAGTAACATTTATAGGGTGTTGTACCCTTTACACAGAAATCCCAAAGGGCCAAAACAAAGCATAGTTCAAACTAGAGAAAGAACTAGAAGAAAACTAGCAGAAATAGTTAATTGACAGCTGAAGAAAAACAAACAAGGACTAAACAACCCCTGAACCAGAGGGGGCCAACCTAAATCCTTGAACCCGAGGCTGCGAAGAGGCAACGGATTTAGGGAGTCCCTTTTTCTTTCTCAGCACAATCGACCAAGAGGGCTTAGAATCAAAATCCACTGAGTGAGGCGAAGGGAGCAGATCCACAATGACCATCCCGGGAAAGGAGCCACCACACAGAGAGGAAGACATCAATGAAGAAGAGGAGACAAGAGTAATCAAAGGACCATAAAAAATGTTCAACGAGGGATGGGCAGGTTCCGATAGGACATCGATAGCAGATGGAGGCAACAAAGGTTCCGTGGAGGGGATAACCAGAAGAGGAGCCAGGGGAGACTCCAACTCCAAAAGAGAACCAGCCAAGGGAGGATCACCCTCCTCAGAGGAAACATCTGAAATGGGAGAGCCAACCGTGAGGTGGTCTGAGAGAGCATCCTTCCACCAAGTAGCAGCACCCTTGCGACGAGCAAGAGGGCAACTAGAGGCCAAGTGACCAATAGAGAAACAACGCCTACACCGAAAAAGGAGCCCCTCATAGCCCAGAAGCTGCTTCCAAGGTTTGTCCCCCACCATCAAAACCACATCACCATGGAGAGGTTTGGAGATATCCAAATTAATTAAAATACGAGCCACCGTAGTATGCCCAAGATCTCGAGATGTAGAATCCACCTTCAAAAAACTACCAATGGTGTTGCCAATAGCTTCAAAACATGAATCCTCCCAAAACTGGAGAGGGAGATCCGTCAGTCGAACCCAAACTAGTTTGATATTCAGCGGCTCCATAAGGGGATTGAAAGAGCGATACCAAGACCGGATGAACAATGAATGAACACCCCACATCCAAACGCTATCCAACACTCTGTCACGAGCCTCAGGGGTAGAGAATGTTGCAAAGAAGAACCCTCTAGCACTGGGATAGAGGTCAATTTTTCCAGAAATAATGGGCTTCCAAGAAACGGAAACCCACTTGTGGAGATCAAGAAGGGTGGGCCACAGGCCATTAAACCTGCAGACAACACCCTGATGCACATATAAATCCTCATTTTTAGCAACCTCAGGACCACAGACCACAACAGGGGAGGCCTGGGCGTAAGACAGAGGACAAACCCTAGCAGAAGCGGAAGCAGGCACAACACACACAGAGTCTTTTGAAACTGCTTCAGAAAAAAGACTTCTATTTACCACCAGTAGCAGGACCACCAATAGTAGGAACAGTAGGTGGCACCTCAGAGAAAAGAAGACCATTCTTCAAAAGAGAAGCATCAGAAACTCCCAGAACAAGGGGATCCCAATCCACCGAAACCCCACCCAGACCACCAGGCGGAGGCACAGACCCATCCACACCCAGCAACCCAAAACTAGGAGTAGAGGAGGCGTGCAAGATGTGTCCACAGAAGCCTCATAGACCGAACGAACAGGACCTCGCACAGCCCCAACCACCAGCACAACCTCCTCCAAATCCTGCGCAACATTCAACAGAGGTGTTGAATGGCTGCCAAAAACAGTCTGAGTTGAAGGGAGAACACTGCAAGCCCCAACCAAAGAAGGGAAACCCCTAGACGACATAGGGGACACACCCAGAACCAGCACTCCATCGCCATTCAAAAATTCTCTTTGGCTCCCACCCAGCGCCGCTCCATTCGCCATTCGAATTTTTTAGATTCACAATGGATTTGTTGAAAAGGCATTCAAAATTTTAAGTAAATGCAGATGACAGAAGTAAAACATAAAGTTCTCCAACATTTTCCAGCATTTTTCAAGTCTGCGCCAAAATGGGAGCTTTGGAATATGATATGGATATTCATAATGTGAAGTTATTGCATCACACTAGGAAAACAACTTATGATTGAATTCACAGCTATAAAGTGAATCAATTTTAGTTTGCATTACAAAATATGAAGCATAGACAAGGCACACAAATTTCTTGACATAACGCCTCAAATAAATGTGGTCTCATGGAATATCCATAAAGTTGATATATTATAAAGGTTTTCAAAAATTTCAAGCAAAGGTATCTGGCAGGCATGAAGCTAAATGTCACAACCTCCACTAACTAGTAAGCCGCTTAAACATGAAGATTTGATCCCTCTCTTTGAGGAAAAACTAATCATGCAAGACGCCATTATAAGGGTTTATAATGAAAGAGCTAGAATATATCAATGCTTGCATGCATCCAAAGAAAATGGAACAAGGCATGCCAAATATTTGACAGAAATCCTCAAAGAGACTTAGCCTCATGGAATACAATGATTGCAGGTTGTGCACAAAATTTGGCTTTGTTGAAAATGGTTGGAAACTCCAAAGAAGTTGCAATTGGCATGTGCAAAGTCAAATGTTGCAACCTTTGCTAGTATCATTTCAGCCTATACCAATATGGATGATTTGGAATTAGGTATGGACATCCACCAAATCACAATGGATAGAGGATTTTGGCCAGACGTTATAGTTGCTAGTGCTTTAGTAAACATGTATGCAAAATGTGAAACAAATACAGGGTACCTAAAACATTTGATAGAATGCTACAAAGACATAATGTCTCATGGCACACTATGATTGCAAAAGTATGCATATAATGAATTTGTTGAAGAAGCTTGAGAAAATTTTAATAAAATGTAAATGACAGATGTAAATCCAAATTCTTCAACCTTTGTGAACATTCCCATGACCCTCCATCAGGAATAGCGTATGCTTTGTCTACCAAAGCATAATGGACTTGTTTTTTTTTTTTACAAGCGATAATTGCAAGCTTGTGGTAGACCTACATGCATAATATGGAAGTGTGAACAAGTTGATCATTATGTGCCTTTGTTTATCCTTTTTGGGTCATGTTGCTTATCATAAGGACCTCTAAAATTCATTATTAGAATTCTAATCAAACCTATGATGGTTTTGTGGCCATATTTTCCTTCTATTTATAGAGCACAAGTTGGCAGATGGGGTGATATTAAGATAATAAGGAAATTGATGAAGATAAAAGTGATATTGCAAGCACATATTTGGTGAATTACTTTTAACTATGGAAGGAATTGACAATATCATGCATTTCATAACATAAACCCATGTTGACAATTCCTTTATTAAGAGCTTCGAGTTCACAAAGGATAATATCTATAGTACACATGTTCTATTAAGATGCCTGCAAGGTCACTAGCGAAATGAAGAGGTTCATTCATATTGATACATACAAAGTATATGGAAAACATTATTTCCACGAATCCTTACTCTGCAGCTAAGCCTAGTGCAAAAATTCTTGTCATGGACCATGGAATATCTTATAACCTATTAGTGATTACAACTAGAAGTAAAAATATTTGGGGACCTAATCAGTTTCTCGGGAAGCTCATTTCAAAATTCATTATGTAAGTCTTATCAGGGAAGCCTCTTCCCATACACAGAGATGGATCCAATATTTGTAGCTATTTCTATTATAAAGATGTAATAGAATATTTTGAGGTTATTTTGCATGGGAGTACTATGGGGCATGTTTATAACATTGGTATAAAGAAGAGAGTTTTTAACACGGCTAAGGATACATGTAAGCCATTTTCCTCTTGACCATGAAAAATTCATTGTTTTGTTGAGAAAAAACCTTTTTAATAATTGGAGCCACTTATTTCTAGATGATCCAAAACTCAAGGATTTAGGCAGGTTTGTGCACATAGTATGGGGAGATGAGCTTAAGAAAAAAATGGAATGATATATAAATCACCTAGATACGTAGGGTGATATTTTTAGTGATTTACCACCTCACTCTCAAATTCTCTCTATGATTGGAGTAAAGAGGCTAGAAGAGGATGGTTCATCTAATTCAATTATGGCCAATGATTCAAAAAAGGATCAAATGTTTGTTCCCTCAAGGGGTTTCCTTCAAGAACCAACCTTAACATTTTTTATTTATGGTTGCAACACATGGATCATAGGTTAGAAGAAGAATATTTTATTTGAACTCGTATACAAGTGATAGATTGAAAAAATTGATCTCAACTACAAATGGATATCCATAAAATAAAACCCACTTATGTATTCAATTCTATAGGTGAGATTGGCGAGGCTATTGTGAAATGGTTGTGAATCTCACAAATCAAAGGCTATCCAAACCAATGTAATGGGAACTTTGACTTTGATAGATATATGTAGAGAGGGTAGATTTGGTGTTGTTCAAAGACACATAGTACCGAATGGGAGGAAGGTAGTGATAAAATATTTGTCAATTTACTCCAAACAAGGACATCGAGAATTTATATGAGATGGAACTATGAAAGAGTATCAAAACTCTAATGAAACTATTAGCTATCATGTTACCATTCAAGTTGCAATTTAAGCGAAGGAAACACAATGTTTTCTCAACAAGACCAATAACTTGGTATTTCTTTGAAGTTATAGGTTTCATGTTGCCTTTTTGGAAAGTGGATTATGTCACCCATTCTAGATAAGTTAGATATGTCCACAACTTTTCCAACTAGAATTGTTGGCTAAATGCATATGTAGGACCACTTCGAGGCTAATTTACCAAAAAAATGAAATAATTTGAAAAACTTGATGTTTCAACAACTTCTACACATGTAAATAACATTTATTTTAAATGTAAAAATACCCTTTTGTAGATCCATAAGTGTAGTTTTCAAAATATAAATACTTTAATAGTTTTACTATTATTTATTTTTACTAAAAGTAGGTTATAGCATAAAATATTAGGTTGATTACCATGTCAAGAAAAATACTAAAACTTATTAAAAAATATGATGCACTAAATAAAAGAATCTATATCAAGATGGTATAATTTTTTTCTATTTTAGATAAATAGTTAATATAAAAGTTGACGTTGAATGAAAACAGCTATGTTTCAATACACACATATTTCAACATTTATTTAAAATATATATTTACCAATATTGGAAAAAAAAAATCCATGCACTAAAGTTTCAAGTTATAAATACACAAAAATATGAAGGAAAAAAAAAAAATTACTATATAAAGATTCACGTCTCATGTAAATTCATTTTTCATCATTTTATCAACAACTAATTTATTGCGGTCCCTCTGAGGAGGATATCCCTTCCTTCTTGGTGGCTATGTCTCCCATGGATCCTCCTTCGGCTATCCCTTCTGTGGAACCAGTGTTGCCCCATACTGTTGTTGTTGTGTCGGCAAAGCCTGCCTATCCCTCAATGAACACTTCTACTGATTCTCTAAATGCTCCTGACTCCTCTTCTGTGTTGCTGGCTTCACTGTGTGGTGACTCTTTGTCCTTGGTGGTTGTTGACGAACCACTCATCTCACCTCACTCAACGGACTTTGCTTCTGAGCCTTCCTGGTCTGTTATGCAGAGAAAAAAGAAGGGACTCCCCAAACCGTGACCTCGGGTTTTGGGAGTCAGATCTGTTCCCTCAAATTATGGGGTTGTCTAGTCCCCGTCCTTCATTTGACATGTGGTTTGTTAGTTTTCCATGTCATGTTTATGTTTCTATTTCATGTCTTGTTTTGAACTAGCTTTTTTTGGCCCCGAGGGCTCTTCGTGTAAAGGGTACAACACCCTATAAATGTTGCTTACTTTATCAAAAACAACTAATTTATAGTGTTAATTTATAAAAAACTATATTCAATTTTAAATAAAAAATTAAAAAAATGCAAACATAAAATATACTAAAATATATATATATTATTAGTTTACATCATTTCAAAATTTAAAAGATATGTGTCATTTTTTAGCGATTCAAGTTTAAAAGTTGGATCAGTGTTGGTTGTTTCCTTTATAAAAGTGTGACATAAGTTTGTACTTTTACCCTTAAGAAGTAGTTATTAAGTAGTTACAAGGTAGCTATATGAAACAAACCTATAAATACAAGGCTATTGGTATTGTAAAAGGAGGAACTCTCACAAAGGGTAAAATTTAGAGAACTTTTTGGAGAACTTGTATGAAGAATTTTGGTTTGACACTTTGTACCTAAGGGCTTTAAGAATTGTATAATTTCATAAAGATAATGAAAAATGCATTTTAGTTTGTATGTTCTAAACGTGTTCATGTGTTATTATTATCATCAATTTCTCATATGTTAAATCAATAATCCCTTTATGTACTTGTGTAAACCATTGGTAAACCATGTAATTGATGTAATGAGCACACTCATATCTTAGTATCTTGGTTTGAATGTGTTGAAGCAACTTGTCTCCTCATATGTCAATATTATTACACTTCTTTTATTATTGTTACACATCAAAACATTCTTTGTGGTGAAATCCATTTGTAATTTTTCATATCTTGTGAAGTCCTAGTTGGTATTCATATGTTTGCCACTAAATTTTTTGTTATTCAACTTTCTTTAGTTTTTCCCTTTATCTTTTTGTACTTTCAAGATAAAAGTACACACAAACCCTAAAAACCCCTATCATACAAGGGAGATGCCCCTTTCAAATGTAGAGGAAAGTTGTTAATCAAGTAATAAATTATCTAATTGTTGGGACATTTGTCACTGCTCATTGGGCGAGTCACTTTGAAATTTGTAGTGACAAATTTGTTTACCAACAAGTTGGGAGCAAGTTTGATCATGCTTTAGAGTGAGCTCTTGACATAGCTCCGTAATTCTTTTTTAGACAATATGGATATACTTTTCTTTGATTTGATATCCCCTATATCGATTAGGCATTTAATATATGTCCCTAACATCACATTTAATATAATTCTTTGGCTAGTGCGATGTCTTTGGACCTTATAATGCTTATGGATTTTGGACCTTATAGGTTTTATGGACCTCATGAAATATTCATTCTTAACTGCATGTGTTGGTTGACTCATGGGGATGGCAGTGCTAAGATAATATCCTTGATATACCACAAGGGTAAGTGAGGCCAAATCCATAGATGAAAGGGAAAATGCCAAATAGGAGGAGAGGGTAAGAATCTCCACCTTCACTTTTCTAAGTTATAAATTCCTTAGAGGCTTAGCCCAAATTGATAATATTCCACTTCCAAGTGATGTGTCTTTTGATCCACCCCCACTATTTATACTTTGTCAAAACATAAGAGTTAAGGTTGTTCCCTAGGGTGGTGAAATCCCTTGACAAACCCCCTAAAGAAAGAAAATAAGATCACTTATTTTTGAACCTCAAGATCGCTCTAAGGCACAAGATGAGAGCATACTTAAGTGAATCTTGGGGATAAAAGACACTCGTTTATTTTAAATCCCAAATCAAAATGTGAAGATTAATTTTAAGCCTAATTTTAAAATGTGATCAAATATGCCAAAAAAATATTGTAAAGAAAAAATTGAATGCACCAATGGATTCCTTATGATGATAATTTGTTTTTGCTAAAAAATGGTTTTGTTTGCAAAAGTTATGAGCTTTTAAAGTTTTAAAATAAAGGATAACTTTGAACAAATGTACTCGATTTTTGGAGAATTTGTTAAAAAACTACTTGAACCACTATGTACATCTTTGAGCTAGCTTTCCAATGACTAAAAAAATGTGAAAATTTGATAGTCCGCATAAAAGCTACATTAGTTTAAAAAAATAAGTAACATATGCCAGGGCCTTTATTTTTTGATTTTTTTTTAGATTTTTAAGATATTTTTAATTTTTATGAATTTTTTTAAAATTTTAAATATTTTTTCATTTTTTGAATTTTTTTAAAAATTTAATATTTATATTTTTTTTATTTTTTTTGGGTAAAAGGCATATTGCCTATATATTATATTACAATAAAGTTTAGTAATTACATGTAAAAGCCAAAATGGTGAGAAACAACAAAATTTGTTGACGATTACAATGACAATGCAAATTATTTATCACACCAACTGCCACAAAATTTAGATCCAAAAGATAGAATTAGTGTGAATACAAAACATTAGCAAAACCATGAGGATCCAAGAACCTTACGAAGCCACCAAAAAACACTACACCAGCCAACCAAAAACTACAACTTTCTAAACCTCCCTTCAACAATATTCTACCGAATTCACCCCCTGCTATTCTTGAATTTCCTCAACATTTTGATTGATAAGAGAAGCTTGATAATTCAATATGACATAATTTAATATTTGGAAGTGGCTAAAGACCCCCATTCACCATGGGAGGTTGAAGAGGAAACCTTCGAGCCAAACCATGGGGACATTCATGAGCTAACAAAATAGAAACAACATGATATTTATTTTTGAAACTAGTAACTACATCACCCCCGATTTCATGAAAATAATGATTCAATGCCCTATACAAATAGTTTGAACTATTCATTTCAAAAGACATTTTCAAGGCATCATATATGGAAACATAAGCCATTTTATGCAGAAGAAAATGTTTGGGAAAAGTCCACCCACATAACCTTGGCCTTTCCAGAAGTCGTATGATTGTACACTTCTCAGAAGAGCATTATTTTCCAAAAAAAAATCTTTAACCACCTTCTCTACAATTATCTGTACTGAATGAAAGCATTGCACCATATCTACTAGATTTGATATAAAAAATTAAAACCAAATTTGAAGGAAATATTATCCTTTGAGTTTGTGGGTGCAGCTACTCTTCCCCAATTATAGACTTTGTGCATTTATAAACACTAGGGAAATTTACCTTGAAAACTTGTTGTAGTTTCTCCTTACCAATACACCCTGAAAATGACCTTTCCTAAGGAAGAACCTGGAATTGTGCTCTATAATTCTTGGGATAATACTCCATTATCCCGAATGTTGACAATGGAACTAACAAACGCACACAAATGCACATGAAGCACCACCATCGAAACAAGAGGTCACTACTGACAAGACATGGACCACTACACCTAACATTGCCACCACCAAGCCTAAAAATGCCCACTGCAAACTGGAAAACCTCACCACCAAGATAGGAGGCGAAGTCGAATAAGCCACACCACCAATTCGCTTATAAAGTGAGAAAATAAGAAGAAACCATGTGAACCAAGGAATGATGTCATCAAGAGAACATGTAAAAGCTAGAGTGCTACCACCTCACCTAGAAAATTCTAGAAACGAATACCCAAAAGACCTCAACTTACACATTTTAAAAGGATGAGATACACTTGATGGTTGAACGATTAATGGAGAACCCAGGAAAAAATAACTCTTATCATTTCAAAACTTAAAGGCTACGATTGGCACGAATCAATATGCCTCTTACTGCTTAAATTTTATCACCAAATGATGAAAATTCAAGTTTTGTACTTAAATATGATTACCTACAACCAACCAAACAAAATGTTAGATTTTAAAAGGATTTTCCACCTTCGGAGCATGGCTAAATGTTTAGCGAAGGTTGCCATTGACATAACTCTACCCGTGTGAGAAATAAGTTACTTTGGGGATCTTAACATAAATAAGTATAAACAACTAGCTTCCGTCATGTCCCTTTTTCCAAAAATAATGTTTACTAAAAATAATAAGTTTCCACCATCCCAAAATAGTAAGACAAGAAGGGTCACAAGGGACATTGGGAAAAATATATATTTAATTTTTATATTGTCTTGGTCACATTTACATCATTTGAGAAAATAAATATTAAAATTATAAATATTTATAAAATGTTTGTGGGACCAAGTTGGAAAGTCCATTTGTTATGGAAATTAGCTCTAATTGGGTGCATACCAATAGTTGAATTTGACAAATAAAGTTTGAATTGGAGTTATGTGAAAGCACACTTGGCAACAAGGGGTTTCTTTCTTGGCATGCAAGCATCCTCATTTTGGTGACAAATTTTGGTTGGAAAAGTTTTTTATTATATGTTTGTTTTGTGTTGCAAATTTATTCATTCTACTTTATCAATTTTACAAGCTTATGCTATTCTTCTTAAAAGGCTGAGAAACCATTGAAGGAGTGATCTTCCAAGCTGATAAACTAGGGAGATAGATACTTGCAGGCAGTGTTTTTATAGGTCTCCATAGGCAATTTCATCTAGAGGTTGCATCAAAGCAGAAAGAATTTAGAGATTTTGGTAGTTTCAGTGTTTTATGTGTTGGAGTTGATTTTTGGAGCTTTTTGAAGTTTTCCTTGTTTCATGTTATTGCATGTCATTGTAGGAGTTGTGTTTCATTTATTTCATAGGTTTAAATCATATTGAAGAAGCTGGGTATTTCTAGTTTGGTCTCAGGAGTTTTGCAGGTGTGGTTTTAGGTATGCTTCAGATGTAGTTTTGTGTGCTTTTCAAGCATAGTTTTGCTATTTTATGTTGTGAAAAAATTGAGATAGTGTTACAGAAGTATGATGCTATTATAGAGTCTATAATCATTCCTATTTACTATTATTTTCATTTGATGAGCATATATTTTCAGTTGGGTGAAGTTGTGAGAAGATTGGGTAGCATTATTTTGGCATAGTTTGGTGATATGTATGAAGAGAATTGGTGTGTGAAGCTAAATTTTGGTTTGATGATGCAAATATGATTATTAGACCTATTGTATGCTGAAATATATCATAAAATTCATTTCTTTAGTTTTCCATAAAGGTTCATTTGGTTTGGTGTTCTTTCAATGAAGTTTGGAGCAAATCGAGTAGTCTAGTTTCAACATAGTTTGTGGGTTTGTTGAGATTTTTGGATAAAAGAATAAAATCATTTGCTGATGTTTAGATCAGATCTAAAACCTTATTATTATTTTTTAATATCAGAAAAATAATTTCAATGGTGCTCCTTGGAAGTTTTATGAATTTTTTGTCCTCTTTATGCAAAACTAGTTGAGCAGTATTGTTGATTTTGGGTGATATTGGCATAATATTTTCCAATATAATTTTAGATCTGAATTTATTCATTTATTTTTTGGTTGAGGACATTATAGTAGTATCAAATCCAAGATCTTTTCATCCTGTGGGGTATTGAGTTTTGATGTGAATCACAGGTTTCTTCAAATCAATGTTTAAGAGGATGATACAAAATGACAATGCAAGAAATTTTTTTGATTGGTATATAGAATACCAAAGAATTAAGGAATTCCCAACATTTCAAGAATATTTAGAATGGATGGAAAGAACTATGCCCCAAGATGAAGAAATTGTCAGATTCTTTGAGGAGTTCTAAAGTTTTTCTAAAGATTTCAGGACTAAAGAATCATTTTATGAGTTCTTCATATGGGCTAGAGATGAGGAAGAACAAGAGAAGATCAAGGAAAAAGAAAAATAAGAGGTAAAAGGAGAAGCATGCAAGAATGAGATGACAGAACTAGAAAGGGTGATGGAAACATTGTTGCAAATTCAAGATAAGGAAGAAGATTCAAAATCTGAGGTTGAAGATAATGATTTTGTAATTAAAAAGGATATTTTAGTAAATGAAATATCACAACAAGAATGTGTTCCTTTTGATGAAGTTAATTGAAGATCAACATTGCATGTCGATTATGAAGATAATTCAAATTTTTTGAATATTATCAAGGAGGTACCCTTTGAAAATAGTGAAGAGGAAACTTTTTTTGTGCAAAAAGAGAATGTATCTAACATACAAGATGATGGAAGAGGTTCACTTGTTCAAAGTGAAGAGTTCGAAAAAAGGAAAAGGGTAATGGCACTTGGTGATCAACTGATGGAGTTACAAAGAAACATTTTGGTTAACCTAAATTCAAAGGTTTTGGATCAAGAAAATAAAGTTTTTGAAGACTTCCCAATGAAGTTTATTTTGGGCAATGAGGATGAGCATTCTACTTGTAGCCAAAGGTATGAAAATATTTCATATTTTTCACTTTCTATGTTACCACAAAATTATTTTCATGTTGGAGAGAATGCGAAAGGGGGAGATCAATATTTTAATGTTCAAAGTTGTTTGTATAGAATAATATGGGATCCATGTGAGAAGATAATATAAATAAAGGCTAAAAATTTTGATGCGTTGAATACCACATTGATAGAATCACTCCATGGCACAAGACTATCAAATTCCATTTATATTAGAAAGGCACAATGGAAGCATGTTGGTGTCTCCCCAACTTTGAGCTTGGAAAAAGAGGATGAATTCCTTGTTGGAAATGTAAGGTATGGAAAGAATTTTAATTTTTATATTTGTTGCTTTCCATTATGCCAATACAAAAATATTTTCATCGAAGACAACATGTTATAAGGGAGATTATAATAAGAGATACAATTTTTAAATTTGGAAATGTGGATTCAATAGTACCAATTCAAGGTTATTCTTGCAAATGGAATCCAAATGATGTTATGAGGATCAAACCCAATGGAGGATTTAATGTTTCTAAGGAGTTTCCTAATCTTCTCATCTATAGTGAAAGAGATTTTGTATGGATTATCTGGCACCCTAACCATGTTATGAAGGACCAATGTTTATAGCTCATAGATCACTTTATGGAGCCAAACCCCATCAATGAAGACAAGCTTATGAATGATTTCCTTATGGAGGTAATCACTCCAGGTTGTTTGATGTTGTGTGTGTTGAATATTGGATCAATTTAAATAAAAATCAAACACATATTAATAAGACATTAAATCAAAAAGCTGAAAAGGAAAACAAAATATGCAAAACCGTAACAACAGCTTCCCGAAACCGTCTTATCTTCCTCTAACTTCAGCGTTTTGTTGGTTTCCAGATAGCTCTCAGATCAGCAGATCAGGCTCAACAAAAGGACAGCTAAAGAACGAGATTATAAAATGCACACTATGCTGAAATACAAAAGCTATACTAAGATGCTAGGATGAGAATATAGTTGTGATACTGAAACTGGTATGAATGCAATGCTGATTGTGTGTTCGTAGTGTATGCGTAGGTGTGCGAAAGTGAGTGTGTGCGTGCGTATATGAAGTGTAACCAAAGCTTGGATTCGCGCCAGAATTTATAGAGTTTTCGAATGGATTTGATTGGCTGAATCGATCGACGGTCCGGATTAAGCTTGTTTCGAATGGACGACGGGAGATTTTCGAAAGTGGAAGAGAAGGATGGAAGGTTTCCCTTTTCTTCAATTTCCTTCATTGAGATCCGAAGGGAAATTTCCATTTCGAAGGATGAGTTAGAATTTGGAAGGGGGAGTTAGCATGAGTAGGAAATTAAATAAATATATTTATTTAATTTGGGAAGTGGAGATGAAAATGGCAACCTACATAATTAAATAACTCATATTTAATTATGTTTAAAAATGAAATTAGGGTGAGGAAATATTAAATAAAATATTTAATATTTTAAATTCGATTATGGGACGGAGAATATTCCATTATTCAAATATTCAAAAATATTTAAACTTTAGAACCAAATGATAATTAAATATAAATAAATTATGAAAATTTATTTAATTTAATCAAGCGAAAGATAAAAGGTGAGATGAAGAAGATATTTCATTATTTAAATATTCAAAATATTTAAACTTTAGAATAGGATGATAATAAAATATAAATAAATTATGAAAATTTATTTAATTTAATTAAGTGAAAGGTGGAAATGTTAATAATTAAATAAAATTATTTATTTAATTTAAGGTAGAAGAATTTAGAAAATGAATGATATAAATAAATAATTAAATTTATTTTTATGTAGATGACATTAGAGGAATTAATTAAATAAATCATATTTAATTAATTAACAAGCTTAATTAGGACCATTTTTAGACGTATACATTTTGCCCCTCTTCAAAGTGATGTGTGAAAATCATTGCTTCAAAGAAAATAAGATTTTGCCCCTGATGTGTTTTTGATATTTCTGCTGATGATGCCCCCTCGGGAGGTAAATTACAAATGAGAGAGAGAGTGATTTAACTCGCGACAGATAATGAAAAAGAAATGTCTCATTTTGAAAATAAAGTCAAATTTACCCTTGTTTGACCTTTAAAAGGTAAAAAGGTTGAAAAAGACAAGTCATTTGCACTTTTGACTTTGGTGAAAACTGTAGCTCTGAAAGTGACATCGCGACATGGAGATTCTGTATCATCGCCACCGATTCGAGAGATCGCACCGATATCAGAGGCTAGCTGCATATAGACCACCGATGAGTTGATCTATCCACCTATGCTTTCGAATTTCTCGATTTGAATCAAAATTTTCATGTTTTCCGTAGTTTTTAGATTTTAAAATGTCGTTTGCACGCATATAGAATAGTTTAGGTGCTTTCAAAAAAAATAGGCACGCTTAGGGTAGAAACAAACGCGCATATAGGGTAGATTTTGAATGATTTAAAAAAATAGTTTAGCGCATCCCGTAAAAACTAACGCGCATATAGGGCAGGATAGAAAATTTTAGGAGTTAGGCGCATATAGGGAAAACAGGCGTGCATAGAGTAAAAACGCGCATCCAGCAAAAACTGTGGCGCATAGGATGAGTGAAGTGGCGCATATAGGAAAACGCGCATAGGGGGTCTGTTTAAGCGCATCCAACAAAAACAAGGGTGCATACGGGATTTAGCGCATCCCGTGAAAAGAACGGCACATATGGTAAAATAGGCAGAATTGATGTTTTGATGAAAATGATGATTTGTATTACTTCCTTAGTCAATAGATTGTGAAATTGTTGTGTCATCAAAAAATGAGCAAATGATTGATTGATAACTTTGCTTCCTAGGGTAGAAAACAAAGAGTAATTGAATTGATAACTTTGCTTCCCATGAATGAAAAATAAAGAGTAGATTGATAACTTTGCTTCCTAGAGTAGAAAACAAAGAGTAAATGATTGATATGATTTTTGATAAATTTGCTTTCTGCGATAGAAAACAAATAGTGATTGATTGTAGAACAGATTTGATATGATATCCAGCTAGATAGATTTGAGTTGATTTGATTGATAGGACTGATTGTGTGATATGAGTCGTTTATGTGACGCATTGATATGAGTCATTGATATGGGTCTGATATAGTTCACTTGATATGGATCACTGATAGAGGTCACTTATAGATTACTGATATAGGTCACTGATAGATATGAGTCTGATTGATGTTGTTTAAATGATTGATATGATTCTGATGAATTATCATTATGATGAAAATAAGAGGTTTTCAAAAACCTCCAGATTAGAGAGCGACATTCAACATGATGGGATAGGATCCTTGAGTTGACACCTGCTGACATAGC
Source organism: Sequoia sempervirens (assembly GCA_007258455.2). Lineage (NCBI taxonomy): Eukaryota > Viridiplantae > Streptophyta > Pinopsida > Cupressales > Cupressaceae > Sequoia > Sequoia sempervirens. Next base: position 226,354,836 of record VDFB02281492.1, on the reverse strand, counting down.
GTTGATTGATACCTGTGGTCTGAGATCCTTGTTGGCGATGCCACCAATTAGGGTCAACAAAGGATTGTTGACAGCACTTGCAGAGCGATGGCACTCAGAGCACAACACCTTTCACATGCCGACCGGTGAGGTGACAGTGACTCCTGAGGATGTGTACAGGATCCTAGGTATCCCCGTGGTTGGAGCCCTTATGTATTACGATCACAAGGAGTTGGGGGGCACAGATGCATTGAGGAGAGTATATGGATATGCACAGATCACTGGGTACCATGGGCAGACTTTCGGGGATATCCAGCCTTGCCGGCAGTTTTAGGTGCTTTCATTGGAGGTCTCCTTTGTCCGGATCACTGGGCAAAGGGATTATTAGTGGGTTGGGGTAGGATTTTGGAGAAGATGTTGCTACAGCCGAGGAGATACGCATGGGGTAGCTGCATGTTAGCTCATCTTTATCACGATTTGCACCAGGTGGTGTACAGAGGTTCGTCCAGTTTGTCATGTGGGGTGACATTGTTACAGATTTGGGCATGGGAGCATTTTGCTGTGATGAGACCGGTGTGCCCCAGGGTTAGGCCACCAGGTAGGCCTTATATATATATGTATGCGATGTTCCTTACCCAGCCCAAGCTGGGCAAGGTAGATTACTGGAGGCGTCTTTTGGATGATATGGATACAGTCGTATGGCGACCATATCTGGATTGCGAGCCATGGGCTACCGATGACATAGAGATGCCATACGTATGCATCCCTCGGTTCCTGATAGGGAGGACTCCCTTCATTTTGGAGAGGTTTTTGGCATTGCAGGTGCAGAGGCAGTTCAGATTCACACAGGGGATGCTGCAGGGGGTTGCACATTATGCCAGGAGCAGAGATGAGGCCGGATGGGGGCCATGTATTTCTTATCAGGCCGCATATACAGAGTTCATGGCATTAGCTCCTAAGGATTGGGATGACAAGCGAGATATTATTGATGCTGGGATGTCAAATGAGTACTCTGCATATTTCCACATGCATCCCTTTCCTTGGTTCACCAGTCTGGATGAGCCAGCATCCATTTTGGTAGTACCACAGCTAGGGGCAGTGAGACAGGAGGATGTGGCTAGCGGCGAGCAGGGAGCAGTCGAAGGAGAGGAGGTGGAGAGCAGAGACGAGGAGGATTCAGATGATGATGATGATGGAGATGACGGTGGAGAGGGGGGACATGTGCTGGGGAGGTCGGGGTTGGATATCTTGAGGGGTGTTCAGATTATGCGGCGACTGAGGACAGGGATTGGGAGACAGACAGTGGTCTGAATGACATCCTCCTCGCAGCAAGGATAGATTGCTACACTTTAGGCCTAGGTGCAGACATTACAGGGGCAACATGGTCAACTACAGAGTCAGCTGGGACAGGCACATGGGTTCATTGTGCAGCTACAAACATAGCTAGCACAGGCACAAGCACAGGCACAGGCACCTGCATAGGCACCTGCCCTAGACCCACAGTTAGCCCAGGTGATCACAGAGAGGGATGCATTCAGGCGATGGGCAGTAGAGGCTGAGGGCATGGCTCAAAGACTGATGGGCACTGTATAGAGAGTGTCATTGCGGGAGGCCATTGCTGAGGGTATGGAGATGGCTAGGGAGGCCGAGTACTACAAGGTCAGGTACGAGGAGTTGTGTCCTCCAGAGCGCAGAGAGCCATACCCGCGGTCCCATAGCAGGACGAGGAGCAGATCACAGACACATACCCAGAGCAGGGGAGTGTCGGGGCCACAATAGGACCCAGATGCAGGCACCAGTGGCAGACCACCTCCTTCCAGACCAGCACCATTAGGAGCATCTACCAGCTAGACTTTGTGATGTATATTACTTTTGGAGCATGTATATGCCATTTTTGATGTATTGGACATTTTAGGTTCATTGGACATTTGGACATTTGTATCATTTTTGATGAGCGATGATATGCAGCGGTGATGATTATTTTGATGATGATTTGATGTGCATTTATGATGTGATGATGTGATATGCATTTATTTAGGGATTTTGGTATGCATTTAAATGATTTAATGACTAACATTATATGCAGGATTATTTGATTATGATGTTTTATGATGATGATGATGATTTGATGATGTGTACTAATGATGTCATGCAGATGAATGATTTATGAGGTGTATATGGAATGCTTTTTTTTTTTGGATTTTTCAATGCAGATAAAAGATGAAAAATGAATGTTGTGTTCATGATATGCATTATGATATGATGTGATGTAAAATGATATGAATAGATAAAATGTTACGACATGAGATGATAGGAATAATGATATTGAGGTGAATGAATAGTGATGTATGATAAAATGATATGTGATGAAATATAATGATTTGTAATGAGAACGAATGGATAAATGAAATGATAAATGAGATAAAATGATAATGAAAGAAATGAATGATGATGTTATGAATGATAATGATAATGGTAAAGAAAATGATGAAATGATAATGGTAACGTTAAATGATAATGATAATGCAATTTAAATGATAATGATAATGAAATGTTAAATGATGATGAAAATGAAATACTAAATGATGATGATAATGAAATACTAAATGATGATGATAATGAAATGTTAAATGATAATGATAATGCAATACTAAATGATGATGATAATGAAATGTTAAATGATAATGATAATGCATTATTAAATGATGATGATAATGAAATGTTAAATGATAATGATAATGCAATATTAAATGATGATGAAAATGAAATGTTAAATGATAATGATAATGCAATATTAAATGATGATGAAAATGAAATGTTAAATGATAAATGATAATGCAATACTAAATGATGATGATAATGAAATGTTAAATGATAATGATAATGCAATATTAAATGATGATGAAAATGAAATGTTTAATGATGATGATAATGCAATATTAAATGATGATGAAAATGAAATGTTAAATGAATAGATGATAATGCAATATTAAATGATGATGAAAATGAAATGTTAAATGATAAATGATAATGAAATGTTAAATGATAATGATAATGCAATATTAAATGATGATGATAATGAAATGTTAAATGATAATGATAATGCAATATTAAATGAAATGAGGTGATAATGAGATGGTAATGACATGAATGAAATGATAAAATATGAGATGAATGATGATGCAATAAATGGTAATGATAATGAAATAATGAAAAGATGACAATATAATAATAATGAATGGAGGGAATGAATGATAAATGAATGAAATGAAATGACTATAATATAATGATAATGGGAATGAATGATAAATGAATGAAATGATTATAATATAATGATAATGGAAAATGAATGATAAATGAATGAAATGATTATAAAATGGTAATGAAGTGTATATGAAACTAATATGAGTGATAATGATAATGCAATGATGGGATGATAATGAGAAAAATATAAATGATAATGATAACGAAAATGAATAAAATGAATGAAATGATGATAATGGTAATGAAGCGTATATGAAACTAATATGAGTGATAATGATAATGCGATGATTCAAATGATAATGATAATGAAAAATGAAGTGAATGAAATAACTATAATGGTAATGTGATGTTAAGATGATAATAATGAAATGATGGAATGATAATATTAAATGATAATAATATGAAGCAAAATTGTTAAATGATAATGATAACAAAATGATAGATGAAACTGAAATGCAAATGGAATATTGATGAAATGATAATGGAAATGCAACTAATATGAAATGATGAAATGATAATGTTAAATGATAATGAATGCAATAATGAAATGATAATGAAAATGAAACTAATATGAAATGATAATGAAAATGCAATGATGATGAAATGATATGAAACTGATATGAAATGACAATGAAAATGCAACAATGATGAAATGATATGAAACTGATGTGAAATGATAATGAAAATGCAACGATGATGAAATGATATGAAAATGCAACAATGATGAAATGATATGAAACTAATATGAAATGATAAGGATATGAAGCTAATATGAAATGATAATAAATGATAATGATAATGCCATGATAAGATGATAATGCAATGAAAATATGCAATGATAAGATGATAATGCTAATGAAAATGCAATGATGAGATGATAATACTACAAATGTTTGCATTGTCCTCCACAAATAGTCCAAAGAAATATGACAGCCATTGACCTTTCAAGAACTCTTGGTGCAAATCCAATATGCAGTTATGTATAATGACCTAAAATGAAATGAAACTAAATGAAACTGACCATTTTGTTGAGCCTTTTAGTGAGCCTGCTTAAATCATCATAGAGCGTTTGAAAATGTTGGAAGTGTGTACAAGCATTAGAGGGGAAATTAGAACCAATGATGACCTGAGTACAACTTTCACGATTTTTGATATAGCAAGTAAACACAAGCATCTAGGTATAATTGAACCGAGATGACTTGACCATTTCTTGCATGAACAGACAAAAACTAACCACTATCTGAGGCAAGTTTGGAATTGTCATCAATGATAAACTTTGGAAAATCATGTCTCACGACATACTTGCAACAGATAAATGATTAACCTCAAAACAACAGACTAAGAAAAATCATCCTCTTTCCTTGCCACTCTAGCTCAATACATCATCGAGTGTGCTCCAGAGAAATGATATCGAAAAATAAACAACCATTATTCAAAAATGAAATACTGTGATTCCAAACATTAGTTAGATTAGAGATCATCCAGATATGAGTCATGATAAGGTACACAACTGAAAGCTACGGTGATACAGATCAATGATTGGATGTTTGATTTGGTTGTTTTGTTTGCGTGATTGGTTTCGATGTCATTGTCCTACTGTTTTGGTAAAATCTGAAAGTTGATTGCCCCCAGTATGCACGTGTTTTCCCTTGGTATCAACATAACTTGCTGAAAATGAATATGTACAATAATCAAGCCATGGTAAGACGTTATCGCTCGAGGCAAATGATGATAGCATGGTGCTGGTGTGACCTTAAGATGATGGAAAAGATGCATGAAAATGAAGGCTGAAAAGTTAAGCGCAGAACATGAACTAATAGATGGAGAGCCTCCAAATAGCGTCTGTTTACCAGATTTTCACTATTTGTTTTTATTGTATTTTTCTTGTCAATAGACTACCTGTTTGCCAGGTTTTCACCCTATGACTATTTTTATTTATTTTTCATTACCGAGATGCCTATTTGCCAGGTTTTCACCAGGGTAACCATTTTTTCAGGACTTTTTCTGATTTTTTTGTATTTTTTCAGGACTTTTTCTGATTTTTTGGATTTTTTTCAGGTCTTTTTCTATTTTTTTTTTGGATTTTTTTCAGGTCTTTTTCTGATTTTTTTGTATTTCTTCAGGTCTTTTTCTGATGATGATAACCGCCTTAGACACAATACTTTTTTAGATGCATGCTGTTGATAGGTTCGTCAAATAGGTCCCCTTCTGGCATTGATAGCTTGTATGCTTCTGAACCATAAACTGTGATAACCTCATAAGGACCTAGCCAATTTGGTTCAAACTTTCCTTTCTTTTCTCTGTCTTGTTGATTGTGTGGATTCTCTTTTAGAACAAGATCACCCACTTGAAAGGTACGTGGATTTACTTTGTGGTTATAGCTGTGAGACATCATTTGTTGATATGCTTTTAGATGATCAGCTGCTCTTTGTCTCTTTTCATCTAGGAGTTCCAATTCTTGGAGTTGGGAAACTCTGTATTTATCATCTGTTGTAAGGCCTTTCAATGATACTCTGAGTGAGGGAATCTCCACTTCTAAGGGCAATATGGCCTCTGCTCCATAGACAAGAGCGAATGGTGTTGCTCCTGTTGGCGTGCGGATACTGGTTCTGTAAGCCTATAAGGCGGGATTGAGTTGAACATGCCAATCCTTCCCTGAAGCATTCACAGTCTTTTTCAAGATTTTCAATATTGTTTTATTTGAGGCCTCTGCTTGGCCATTCCCTTGTGTATAGTAAGGTGTTGAATATCTATGTTGAATGTGAAATCTCTCACAAAGTTCATCAACATCCTGATTTTTGAACGGACGTCCATTATCCGTAATAATGGAGTTGGGAATGCCATACCGACAAATAATATAGTTAAGTATAAATGATGATATTTGTTTGCCGGTAACTTTAGTAAGAGGGACTACCTCAATCCACTTGGTAAAATATTTTGTTGCTGTGATGATGAATTTATGCCCGTTTGATGAAGAAGGATGAATCTTGCCCACTAGATCTAACCCCCATTGAGAAAATGGCCAGGTTGGCGTGAATGGTTGAAGTTCTTGTGCAGGAGCATGAATGAGATTCTCATGAATCTGACATTTTGAGCATGTTTTCACAAAAGTGAATGATTCCCTCTCCATTGTAGGCTAGTAGTAATCCATTCTAATCAATTTATTAGATAAGGTTAGTCCACTCGAATGAGTACCACAGATACCGCCATGAACTTCTTGTAAAGCTTTGTCAGATTCCTCATGTTCAAGACATTGAAGTAAAGTACCATCAAGACCACGGCGGTAAAGGGGTGTGAGCGATAAGGGTGTAGCGAGCGGATTGGCAGATAAAGTTGCATTTTTGGTTACGGGATAAATCGGGTGGTAAAATATCATCTTTGAGATAGGCATAAATTTTTCCGTACCAAGGTGAATCGGATCCTACCAAATGGCAAATGATTTGGCTTTCAGGTGTATCATATGCAGGTGTAAATGATTGTTCCACTAGAAATTCATAACGATTCTGAGTTTTTGGGAGTTGTAACAATGATGTGATCGTAGCCATGGTGTCAGCTGCTTTGTTATCAATCATTGGAATTTGTGTGAATTTGATGTCCACAAAATATTTCTTGAAATCATCAACCATCTTTTTATATGGTAATAGTTTCTCATCTTTAGTTTGATAGTCATTATTGATCTGATAAATGACCAGCTGTGAGTCGCCATACACCTGTAATTCTGTAATTCTCCATTCCAGTGCTATTTTGAGTTTGGTGATTAATGCTTCATATTCGGCTATGTTGTTGGTGCATGGAAACATCAGCCTATATGACCGAGGAATAGTGTGTCCTTGAGGGGTGACAAAAAGTATGCCTACCCCAGATCCATGTTGAGTGAAAGAACTATCAAAATATAAGGACCATGGTTGTTTAGATTCTGCCGTAAAGATATCAGCATCTGGAAATTCAATGTGTAGGGGATGATCTGCTTGTAGTGGTGCTTCAACTAATTGATCGGCAATAACTTGTCCTTTGATTGCTTTGCAATCAACATAATGTATGCCAAACTCACTCAGAATCATTACCCACTTTGCTAACCTTCCTGTCAATGATGCTTTGCTTAACAAATACTTGAGTGGATCAATCTTTGAAACTAGATTGATTGTATGGGTTAGCATGTAATGCCGAAATTTCTGTGAAGCAAAAACTACTGCCAGGCAATCCTTTTCAATAGAAGTGTAGTTGAGCTCATGACTTATTAGTGTTTTACTGATGTAGTAGATTGCACATTCCTTTCCTGTAGGGTCTTCTTGCACTAGCAGTGCCCCCAGAGATGTCTCTGTTGCGGCAATATATAAGATGAGTGGTTTGTCTGGATTTGGTGGTACGAGAACTGGTGGAGTCATTAAATACTGCTTGATTTGTTTAAACGCCAATTCACATTTGTCATCCCACTTGAAAGGAACATTTTTATGCAGTAGATGTGTGAAAGGTAAACTTTTATCGGCCAATTGTGCAATGAACCTCCGTATAGATTGAAGTCGTCCTTGCAGTGATCTCAACTGACTAATGTTCTTTAGTGGAGGAATTTCCATAATTTCCTGTACTTTGGCCGGATCTACTTCAATTCCTTTTTCTGAAACAATGTACCCCAAGAGTTTTCCAGATTTGACCCCAAAAACACATTTCTTAGGGTTGAGACGAACTTTGAACTTTTCTAATCTTGCAAATATTTTGGATAGTATTTCAAGATGTCCTTCTCTGGTGCATGATTTTTCCAATATGTCATCCACATAATCTTCCATGAAGACATGCATCATGTCATGAAAGATTGTAGTCATGGCTCTTTGGTAGGTAGCCCCAGCATTCTTTAGACCAAAAGGCATGACATTCCACCAATAAGTTCCCCATGGACATGTGAAAGGTGTTTTCTCCTGGTCTTTAGGTGCAATCTTGATTTGGTTATATCCAGAAAAACCATCCATTAATGAATACATGGCATGGCTAGTTGTTAGATCAACTATGGTGTCAATATTTGGTAGTGGGAAATAATCCTTAGGACATGCTTTGTTAAGATCTCTGAAATATGTGCATATTCTCACAGTTTTATCTGGTTTGGATACAAGAACAATGTTGGAGATCCATTCTGCATAGTCGATTGGTCTTATGAAGCCCACATCAAGGAGTTTTCTTAATTCTTCCTTAACCAATAATGCAACATGAGGGTGCATCTTTCTGAGTTTTTGTTTCACCGGCTTGGCCCCTGGTTTGATAGACAAGTGATGCATGATAAGATCAGGATCAAGACCAGGCATGTCAGCATAAGACCATGCAAAATTGACTTGATTTGCTTTCAGGAATTCCATGAACTCTGGTATTTCTTTCTCTGTCATTGATGTAGCTAACTGTAAAATTCTTGGTTTGTCAGAAGTCTCAAGATTGACAACATTTGTAGGCTCAATTAGAATAGGTGATCGCTCATGGTATTGCTCTGGGAGAGTGTCAAGATTCCCATAGTCTGGTGCCTCAACGAGGTTTTCACCATCATATATGCTCTTTATTTTATCTTTTGTTTGATCTAATACTGCCAGATTCTGGTTTTCACCATTAGATCTTCTTTTTTTGTTTTTACTTTTGTAGCTAGGAGACTTGACACTCTCCTGATCAAAAAATCTATGTCAAAAATCGCTGGTGGAACAATCATTTGTATCCTCTGCGGAAAGGAAGTTTACGATAGCTTCATCACTTGGAAACATGGGTATGTCAATAGGTTCAGTTGAATCCCAATCAATGAGATCAGGATAAATCAAAGGTATAGGATCGTCAGGTTGTGTGAAATTGGCTATGGTTATGGTCATAATAGAGTGGTCCATAGGATCCGAGGTATGAGGTGGGTCAATGATGATACTATCCTCATGATAGTCTTGTTCGTTTAGATTTGACTTAGTATCACTAGAATCATAGTCAATTTGTGGTTCAGATTCTTGTGGTTGGGACCCTGAACCTTGACCTTCAATTAGAGTTGGAGCGTACTGGTGTATTACATCAACCTCTTTGTCCCTCCAGAACTCATCATTGTAAATGGTGTCCCATTCATATTCAGCAAAGTCTGTGTCAGAATTGTTTCCCAAGAAGTTCTGAACTGTTGTCAAACATGCTTCTTGTGAATCTGAGCCTTCTTGCAATGCGAAGACAGTGCCATGCAGTTGTTTTTATTTGGAGTGAGTATCATAACCCAATCCAGATTTCTCTTTTGCAGCAAGTCTGCGGAGGTGAATGGGTTCAACTACTCCTTCCTTCCTTTTTCCGATAGGTCCTTCATCATAACCCATCTTCTGTATGATTGAATATCATTTTCCATATTTGTCTGTGGGTAATTTGATATTAGAGACTGCTTCATCTTCATCTTTATAGAGCCAGTTTAGAATCTCTATATCCTCAGGATTTTCCATGGGAATTTTTTCTTTAATGAATTGTCCATTGAATTTTGTGATTGGCTCTATTGGTGTTTGCTTTGATGTTGATGCTGCTGATATTTGATGTTCCCTGATAGACGGCCTTCCATGTGATCGAGGTGATGTAGGTAAATTGGCAAGACAAAGAGAGTATTCTCCAACCCCATGATCTTTAAATTTCATTTTTTTGTCAAAACTATTGGCCAATTGAATGATTTGTGTGTCAATCTTTAGAGAAGTCCTAGCATGAGCTTCTCAATTGTTAGGGACCAAATTATCTTGACTGGCTTTTATGTTGGCACAAGTTTGAATATTGGAATTGTCAGCAGGTATTGTGATTTCTTGTCCATCATAAGGAAACTTGAGACATTGATGATAGGTTGATGGGACAGCTTGCATTTCGTGGATCCAAGGATGACCCAACAAGATGTTATATGCAAGATCATGGTCCAGTACTTGACAGAAAGTATTCTTTATAATAGGGCCCACTCTGATTGGCAGCATGATTAGACCCTTGGATGCTCTTTCTTCATCATCATAAGCTTTTATGGTAATCTTTCTTCTGAAATCAATGGAGTCCTTAGAAAATCCTAAGGCTTTAACTAACTTCATGGTATAGATGTTTAAACCAGCACCTCCATCTATTAGAACTCGTCTGATACGAAACTTGTGAACCATGACTTCTAAGTACAATGATGAATTATGGGGATGAGTTATGGAAACGCCATCTTTGTCAGAGAATGAAAGGCAAGTGGGTGAGGACAAGTGTCCTACCATGGCTTGAAATTGATTCACATCCAAGTCAATGGATACATTAGTTTCAACGAGGGCTTTTTCAAGAATTTCCTTATGGGCTGGGGAAATCTTTAATAGTTCCAGAATATAAATTTGAGCGGGGGTTTTCCGAAGTTGGTTGACCAAATCATATTGATGTTGAGGTGGTGGTTCAATGGATTTTGAAGAGGCGCCTTTTAAAACAACTTTAGCTTGCGCTCTTGTTGTTGCGTTGACTTCTCTATATTCCACCTTCTTGTTGACTTTAATGACATTTACCCACTCGTCGTCTGAGTAGAGATGGTTGATTATATGATCATCATTGATATGATTCACATTTTTTTTAGAAGACTCACCCTTTTGATAATTGGGCAATGGATTACGAAATGCTTGGTGGTCTGCGTTGGTTTGTTGATTTCCTTCTACTATAATGATTTCATTGTCAATTAAGTCTTGAATGGAATTCTTCAAGGCTTGGCAGTTGTTTGTACGATGACCTTTACACCGATGATAATCACAATAGTATGCCTCATTCCATGATGGAGGCTTTACAATGGGTTCATAATTTCGTTGAGGCGGCAAAGTAATGACATTTTTGGCCATCAACTCTTTGAATGCTGATTCTAAAGATTGTCCTAATGAAGTGAAAGTTATTCTATTCGAGAAGAATGAAAATCTTTGTGGATTTGAATTCGAGGTGTTCCCTAAGGAATTGTGATTGTTATTGGTTCCTTGGTAACCTTGGTTGTTGGAAGTCCCTTGATGGGGAGTAGAGTTTTGATTTGTATTGTTCCTCGGAGGAGGAGGATTATTTCCATGATTTGCAATCGAGTTGACATTGTTGTTGCAACTGTTTGGAGTACTGAGGACAAATGGTTTGGTCGAGGCATGATTCACATCAACAACACCATCATTCACCATATTTTTGTTGCGAGTCTAGAATTTGGACTTGTCCTGATTATTGTGATGGTTAGATGAGCTAGGATTTTCTTTGTCATGTTTGATTATTCCTCTTTTAACCAAAGCATTTTCAATGGTTAAGGCATCTTCAATCATTTTCTCAAAAGAAGAAGGACAATGTAAGTTCAAGTGATAGCTCATTTCTAAATTAAAACTGTTGATAAATGTAACCATCTTTTCCTTTTCAGGAACAGGACGTGGATATCTGGAAAACATTCTTCTCCATCTCTGAAGAAATGTAATGAAAGGTTCACCGGGTTTCTATGCAACTTTAGAAAGATCTATCATGGTGATTTGATGTTGTATGTTTTAATTATATTGTGATATGAATAGGTTGATCAATTCTTCAAATGTTCTGATGGGAGGTGTGATCTTAGATAACCATTCCATAGAGTGTACTCCAAGACTCCTAGGAAACAGTCGCATCAAGTAAGTATCTTCGTGAGCGAATTCCAATGTCAGGTTTCTGAAGTCTCTAACATGATCGATTGGATCCATTTTCCCATTATAGCGATCAAATTTTGGCATTTCACAATGTTTGGGAAAAGGAATCATGTTTAAACTTTTGTTGAAAGGATAAGGACAAATGTCCTCGAGAGTGTATTTCTTTGTGGTTGTTCCCCCTTGTAACTCTCTAACTTGTCCTTCAAGTGACTTGATTTGTTGGGTCAAGGCACTAAGATCAAAAAGGGGTTTCTCTTTAGGTTTATTTTTCAAGTTTTCAGTGTCAAAGTCGTGAGGCAATTTAGCCCCTTGTTCGGCTAGATAGCGAAAATATTTTTCTTTATCTCGCTGCAAGATCTTTTCAATGGATTTATGGAATTTTGGATCTTTCTCAGCTTCTCTAAGACGTTCCTCATCTTGTTCCTCATCACTATCTATTTGTGTTTTGTTCATATCTTTGTATTGGTGGAACGAATTTTCTTCTCTATTGTCCATGTTTTTGTTAAAAAGTGGATTTTGATTTATGCTGAAAAGGGGATTACTACTTTCTCCTTCTTCTTGAGTGTTTTGAATATGACTTTCTTTTTGGATTGTATCCTTCAGTTTATTGTGTTGAGATCTTGTGGAGATAGGCATATGTTTTTGAAAATTTCCTCTAAACTTAGATCACGATTTTGACAAGTGCGATGGTGATGATATCTTGATCTGATAAGATATGGAATCTTATGATATGATCAAGGATGATCCTAACTTATTGATTGTGGCTTCCAATTGATGAAGGATTTCAGAATCCTGTTGGGGAAGTTGAACCAAAAATTAGAAAGTTGTTTTGAAAGGTGCACTCTAAAAGATTTTGATCTTCGTTTTTAAAGAAATTCTCTCAAGATCTTTGAAGAATATGGCTGGGGTGTGAAGGATATTCTATGGAAGGTTGTGGTATGTTGTAAAATTCAAGAGGTTGGTTATGATTATGCCGTTGTGATAGAGATAATATTTGATAATAAGCTCGAGAATCTAAGGGATCTACAACATATTCATCAGTGAATCCTCTAACAAAATCCTGATATCTGTGAAGAAATCCTCGGTAGTGAAGAAAGACTTGTCGACTTTTGTACAAGAATTTTCTCTTTTGCAATGTTTTCTTGTATCCTAACGGTTTCTTGGGTTTTCTGATTCTTTTAGACAATGATTTCTTGGGAAGCTTTGTTGACTTCCAATCTCTAAGCATGGGAAAAGTATTGGGAATGTTTTTGAACCAATGGTATGAAAAACTCTTAAGTGGCTTTCAGTTGTTGTTCTTCATGTTCCTTTTGGATGATCTCTTTATCTGAATTTAATGTAATGGAAGACACAACAAACATTTTTGAAAATAGTTGCTCTTAAAGCCCTATATTAACATGAAGTGTTTGATCAAGAAAATGTTTTTCATCAAATGTTTTCATAGGTTTTTCACAATGAAAGACAATTCAGACAGACTCACTCTTAAATGCTCAAGTAGGTCATTCTAGTAATCAACAACCCACATCTTAGAATTGCGTCGACTCACACAGCCGTGTCACCCCCGAAGGAGCGCCCGTGTTTTTGTCTTTTCCAAGCGCGTACTTAGAGTTACGGAAGTGGATAGCGGATCCCCTGAGCAAACGGTCCTTGGCAGTTATATGGTGAGTATCTTGGGGGCAGATTCTTCCCTCCCCTTGCACTGTGATTATTAGAATGTTTGGCAACTGACTCGGCTGGCCACTACACTAGGTTCGTAGTAAGGATTTCCGTTCAGTGCGGCAATAATAAACTCCCTCAGGAGACCTCCCAACCTTTAGAACAAAGGCTTTGGGGATGGTTATCTTGCACACTACTGGCAAAAGAGGGTTTCCCCAAATTTGCTTTAAATTTTATAGTGGGGCGGAATAGCTTGGCTTTGGCTTGAACCCACTTGAGTCATTCCTGTAGGGTGAGTACTTTTTCCCACTATGATAGGCTCTCTAAAGGATGTAATTGAAACAATAAAATTGCATGAAAACTAAAAAGGCAAGTCTGGTATTCTGATCACCCAGTTAAGGGGAGAGCATAGACCTATTGCCACATTCAAAACAAGCAGATGTTCTTTTTAAGTTCCAAATCACAATGATCTAACCTAAGTGAAGATATTGCTTCACCAAAAATAGATTGTTCAATTTTAACTGCATAAATCATTGTTTGGTGACTATCCTAGATTGCTTCATTTTATCCAGATGTGGCTACCCTAGGATTGCTTCATTTTAAAATTCAGAAAAAGAAAGAGAATTCTGTTTGTGGAAGGCGTCAGACTCAGAATTCTGTATTTTGTTACAGTCTATATGCCCCCGAACAGAAGCTCTATGCGCCAGAAGATATAAGCGCCAGAACAGAAGCCAAATGCGCCGGAACAGATCCTATATGTGCGCAAACAGATGCAATATGCGCCTAAACAGATGCTATATGCGCGCAAACAGATGCAATATGCGCCTAAACAGAAACTAGATGTGCCGCAAGAAAGATTTAAATGTTTTAAAATAGTTAATGTGTATGCGGAAAGAAAGATTATATGCGCGCGAACATTTACTCTATACGCTTAAACAGTCACGGGATGCGCCTTAACAGTCACGGGATGCGCTTCAAAATCCAGAAAAATAAAAAGTTAAAAACCCCGTATGCGCCTCAGGAAATTTCAAATGCGCCTAAACATCGAATTTTTTCTGAAAATCAACTCCAGAACGCGGAAACTGTCAAAACAAACTTACATATAATGTTAAATTCGTTGGTTCGAGCCCCATGGTGGGCACCATTTTATGTGTGTGTGAAATATTGGATCAATTTAAATAAAAATCAAACACATATTAATAAGACATTAAATCAAAAAGCTGAAAAGGAAAACATAATATGCAAAACCGTAACAACAGCTTCCCGAAACCATCTTATCTTCCTCTAACTTCAGCGTTTTGTTGGTTTCTAGATAGCTCTCAGATCAGCAGATCAAGCTCAACAAAAGGACAACTAAAGAACGAGATTCTAAAATGCACACTATGCTGAAATGCAAAAGCTATGCTAAGATGCTAGGATGAGAATATGGCTGTGATACTGAAACTGGTAAGAATGAAATGTTGATTGCGTGTTCGTAGTGTATGCGTAGGTGTGCGAAAGTGAGTGTGTGCGTGAGTATATGAAGTGTAACCAAAGCTTGGATTCGCGCTGGAATTTATAGAGTTTTCAAACGGATTTGATTGGCTGAATCGATCGACGGTCCAGATTAAGCTTGTTTCGAATGGACGGCGGGAGATTTTCGAAAGTGGAAGAGAAGGATGGAAGGTTTCCCTTTTCTTCAATTTCCTTCATTGAGATCCGAAGGGAAATTTCCATTTCGAAGGATGAGTTAGAATTTGGAAGGAGGAGTTAGCATGAGTTAGAAATTAAATAAATATATTTATTTAATTTGGGAAGTGGAGATGAAAATGGCAACCTACATAATTAAATAACTCATATTTAATTATGTTTAAAAATGAAATTAGGGTGAGAAAATATTAAATAAAATATTTAATATTTTAAATTCGATTATGGGACGGAGAATATTCCATTATTCAAATATTCAAAAATATTTAAACTTTAGAACCAAATGATAATTAAATATAAATAAATTATGAAAATTTATTTAATTTAATCAAGCGAAAGATAAAATGTGAGATGAAGAAGATATTCCATTATTTAAATATTCAAAATATTTAAACTTTAGAATAGGATGATAATCAAATATAAATAAATTATGAAAATTTATTTAATTTAATTAAGCGAAAGGTGGAAATGTTAATAATTAAATAAAATTATTTATTTAATTTAAGGTAGAAGAATTTAGAAAATGAACGATATAAATAAATAATTAAATTTATTTATATGTAGATGACATTAGAGGAATTAATTAAATAAATCATATTTAATTAATTAACAAGCTTAATCATGACCATTTTTAGACGTATACAGATGCTACAAGTTCTTGGGGCAGAAAGTTGTTTTATTTTGGAGAACATGCATAGCATTTTGGGCTTGGTAAGCAATACAATCTTCATATTGACTTTTATATATTTTTAAATCAACAAAGGAGATTTTTTAGATATGTGCTACTAGGATCATATAAGGAGTGGAAATTTCAGCATGCTATTGATAATGAAAACATCAATTTTGCTTCATATATTGAGTTGGTATCAAGCTACTTATTGGTAGTGATTTTCAAAGAACACATAAAGTTCAAGTTTATGCCTCAAAGCTTGACTTACCAATTAAGGGTGAATCGGGGGATGCCAACACAAGAAGTATGGAAGGGTAATGCAAAGGTAATAATATCATATCATGTGATAAACACTCCATATCTTTCATGTGATTTTTCTTTTGAGTATGGAGTTTCAAGAAAGAGCAATATTTGGTTTTTAATGCAAAGAGTGGATTTCAAGAAATTTGATAAAATGAAGTTCATAGTTTCAAAAGTGGGATTACAAAGGATGATGGAGGATGAATTTATCATAATGAATACTTCTTGGTATTTGTATTCCTTCAATGGAGGACATGGTATCTCCATCATGGTTTATTATTTTAATGATGTTTTGGCCACTAACATTTTAAATGGAAATGTGAAGAAAGTCAAGTTTGTGCCAAAGGATTTTCAAGGGTTTATTATCTTCCAATTGAAAGTGTTATTGTTTATCTCTTGGGAATTTAGAGTATCATGGAATGAATTTTGCTGCTATATTATTACTCTTCTTCTATATTTTGGATCTTATTGTCCAATCCAAGAGGCTGAAAATGTCTACTCACAGGTTGAGGTAATGTTTGGGTCTTAGATTATGCATTTTCATGTTATATATCTCAACAATGTTAAGGAGAATGAAAGATTATTTTCCAAAAGATGTATTGGTTGTGGTATTGATTGTAAAGGGTGTTATAACCATCCCAATAATAGCAAGAATCAAACCCATAACATAATAAAATGTTTCAAAATCCTTAAATTCAAGTTGTCAAATGATAGTGCACTTCTTAGTGCACTTCTATCTAGAAATCCAAGACACTATTTGTATTACTATGGGAGATTGCTTTGGAAGAGTCTCAAGGTGGAAGCTATCAAGCATGTCAGTAAGTTTTCTAACATGGTTGAACATGTCATAAAATTATTTTCTACTTTCGTGTTGAATTTTTTTTATGAAGATTAGATTATGCTTGTGGAAGGATTCATAAAGTGCATAGTCTTCCATAAGAAGGGCCTTCAAGTGTTGCAATATCAATATTCAGATTTTGGTGGAGTTTGGAATGTTGTTAGGTAGTGACATTGGTGGTTGTTCATATGTGCTATTACTATTCCAAATTAGATCCTAAAGTTGTATCAAGCATCTTTCAAACAGAGGCAAGATTGGTAGCAGTTTGTGATATATCCTACAGGAAGTGTCTTTATGATTCTAAGGTAATGAAGGCAATTATTTACACAATTTATGTCTTTGATAATGGTAGCAAGAAATTTTTGTATAGTTTTCTTGGTGACAATGCACATACACAACTCTGGGAAGGAGTTGAATGGAGGAGGTTAATGATTGCAAAAATTGGAAGGAGCACTATAAAACATAAGTTAATATGGAGTAAGTGTTGGGTTTGGTGAAGCCCATATATTCTAATTATAACAACAGTTTCTCTCACACTCGAAATGGATGTCTTTTTGCATGTATTCGCTAATTTAGAAGTTGACTATTTTGATGGATTTTTTCATTTTGGAGATAAAACTGAATTATAAAGTTGTTGCTACTTGAATATTATGTATTGTATTAAGAATTAATAAAAAATATTCCCCTGTTGAAAGTGGATGTAGTCTTTTAGGATGAACCACTATAAATCTTGGTGTTTCTCTGTTTTCTTTTCAAATTGTCTACAAATCTTTTCAACAATTGGCATCAGAGCCATGGAGAAGTATTGAGCAAATGGAACACAATTGAGTGTTTGATTCCGGAGCTATGGACAAAGCAGATATGGAAGAGAGTCCCAACTGGGAAGATTGGGTTCAATCTCTCATGCCTATGTTCCATGGCCATGAATAAATTCATGATGAAGTGGGAGCTATTCATCAATTTTTTTTGGATGAATTAAATGATGAAGCCGATTCTATTATTGAGGAGTTTCTTGGCATGATGGAATCAGATAGTGACATAGAGTAGATGCAAGAAATAAAAAGTGTACTGGCTCAGTCTAGAGAAGAGGAAGAGTTGCAGTAGGATGTTGCAGATTCAAACACAATGTGTTCAAGGAATGGTTATAGTACTCTATCTGTAGGGAAAAATGTTAGATTTGGTGTGCCAATGGAAGTAGATGAATCTCCTATCTATTTGGTTGTTGATCTTGCCATTGAAGTTCTTATGAGTGATGTTGATCATGATTCCCGAGCACTACCCAGGCGAGGTATGTGTGGGAAAAGGCCCTGCAGAATTCGGGAGGTGAGGATTTTGATATGAAAGAAGACTTCAGAAAGGCTGAGAATAAGGCTTTTGAGGAAATTGGATCTCAAAAAGAAAAAGAGAGTGAAGATGAACCTAAGAAAGAGGTTGAGAATCAAGAGGAAAAAAGGGTTTATGATAATCCATTATTTGAGCCCAAGGCAGAAATGGTTTATGGTAATCCATTATTAGAGTCCCAAGCAGATGGTCTAGAGACAAATGAGGAGGTTGCTAATACTACCCATAACGGTGGAGCTGTGGACATGGAGCCTATTGATATGGAGGAGGAGAAATTCCAAGCCGATACCACAAATGCAGCTGGTGAAAAATCTATACCAGAGGATGCTGAAAGGTTTTTGGAGAAACTAAGAAATATGAAGAAGAATGACAAGATTTCACCTGAAATGGGCCAAAGATCTATTGATGTAAGGCCTATTGATTACAAGATAGAGGATTTTGATAATAGAATGGTGAATCATTTTGTACAGTATTGGTGGTGTACAGAAAAGCTTTTGGATTGGGGCCATGGTGGAGGTCCATATTTGATTATGGTTGTGGGGGAGGAAATGGAAAGCTTAAAATCCATGGAGGTTATTAAATATGATGTGCTTTGGAGGAGACTCATCTGAAGCGTTCTTGAACAAAATTTGGCAAAGCTAAAATCTTCGTTGGGGCTAATGTAAATGCTTGCAGTGGGGGATATCTCTGACCTGCTATCTCAAGCAATATTTGGTCTTCAAGTGGGAGATTGTTGGGTTCGGTGAAGCCCAAATATTCTAATTATAACGGCAGTTTCTCTCACACTCGAAACAAATGTCTTTTTGCATGTATTCGCTAATTTAGAAGTTGACCGTTTTGATGGATTTTTTCCATTTTGGAGATGAGACTGAATTATAAAGTTGTTTTTGCTTGAATATTATGTATTGTATTGAGAATTGATAAAAAAGATTCCCCTGTTGAAAGTGGATGTAGTCTTTTAGGATGAACCACTATAAATCTTGGTGTTTCTCTATTTTCTTTTCAAATTGTTTGCAAATGTTTTCAACAGTAAGAGGTTGCACATTGAAATTCATATCCACAAAATTACATGGCACAATGTTCTTTGGAAAAGAATGCAACTCTTCATAGGTACATGATCATGGCTTAATATGCATTTTGGCATGTTTAATCATTTTGGTATGAGGATCTTGGAGCATTATGGTTGCAATTTCTTGAGGACAATAAATTTTTGGAAGGGAGGACTTTTCATGTCACTTTTTCCAAAAATAATACTTACTAAAAATACTAATTTCCCACCATCCCAAAATAGTCAAACAAGAAGGGTCACAAAGGACATTGGAAAAAAAAATATAAATTTAATTTTTGTATTGTCCTAGTCACATTTACATCATTTGGTAAAATAAATATTAAAATTATAAATATTTATAAAATGTTTGTGGGACCAAGTTGGAAAGTGCATTTGTTATGGAAATTAACTCTAATTGGGTGCACACCAATAGCTGAATTTAGAAAATCAAGTTTGGAGTGGAGTTATGCAAAAGCACACTTGGAAACAAGGGGTTTATTTCTTGGCATGCAAGCACTCTCATTTTGGTGCCAAATTTTGGTTAGAATTTTTTTTGATTATATGTTTGTTTTGTGTTGCAAGTTCATTCATTTTACTTTATCAATTTTACAAGCTTATACTATTCTTCTTCAGAGGCTGAGAAACCATTGAAGGAGTGATCTTCTAGGATGATAAAACAGGGAGATAGAGACTTGCAGGAAGTTTTTTTACAGGTCTCAAGAGGCAATTTCATCTAGAGGTTGCATCAGAGCAGAAAGAATTTAGAGATTTTGGTAGTTTTGGTGTCTTGTGTGTTGGAGTTGATTTTTGGAGCTTTTTGGAGTTTTCCTTTTTGCATTTTATTGCATGTCATTGTAGGAGTTTTGTTTCATCTATTTTAGAGGTTTAAATCAGATTGAAGAAGCTGGGTATTTCTAGTTTGGTCTCAAGAGTTTTGTAGGTGTGGTTTTACGTGTGCTTCGAATGGAGTTTTGTGTGCTTTTCAAGCATAGTTTTGCTATTTTATGTTGTGAGAATTTTGAGATAGTTTTATAGTAGTATGATGATATTATAGAGTCTATAATAAGTTCTATTTACTGTTATTTTCATTTTATGAGCATATATTTTCAGTTGGGTGAAGTTGTGAGAAGATCGGGTAGTATTATTTTGGCATAGTTTGGTGATATGTATGAAGAGAATTGGTGTGTGAAGCTAAATTTTGGTTTGATGATGCAAATATGATTCTCAAACTTTTTTTATGCTGAAATATATCAGAAAATTCATTCCTTTGGTTTTCCATAAATTTTCATTTGGTTTGGTGTTCTTTCAATGAAGTTTGGAGCAAATCGGGTAGTCTAGTTTCGACATAGTTTGTGGGTTTGTTGAGATTTTTGGATAAAAGAGTAAAATAATTTGCTATGTTTAGATCAGATCTAAGACCTTGTTATTTCTTGTTGAATATTAGAACAATAATTTCAATGGTGCTCCTTGGAAGTTTCATGAATTTGTTGTCCTCTTTATGCAAAACTAGTTGAGCAGTATTGTTGATTTTGGGTGATATTGGCATAATATTTGCCAATATAATTTTAGATCTGAATTTATTCATTTATTTTTGGTTGAGGAAATTACAAATTCCTGACTTTATATGATGTGAATTGTCACCATCAGATTGTACATGCTTTAAATATGGGATTACATCCTTAATGATTCACAACAACGATGTGAATCATCTCATCCAATCACTTTTAGCCATGTGTCACCTTACCATAAACCTGCACGGTCAACACAAGTCACCATAAGCTTCCTATGGAATGGCAGAATTATTCCATCTGTCATACTTTTTGGGGGTCAGGGATCGCTAATCCCTCATACCTCTTGCTTGTTGTGTATGTCAGGACTTCTGAGTCCAAAACTATGCTTCTGAGTATACATTTGAGACCTTTTGTAGCACTTTCGATTCCTTAATATTTTGTCTATGCATATCTTAGGTATAATTATTTATCTGATTTCTAATATGGTGTGCATTTGATATCCAAAGTGGCACTTTTGACTATCTTTTGGCACATCTATCTTTTAGTGCATCTGATATATAGAATTGCACTTTTGACCTATACACTAGTGCAGTTGACTTGAAAATTGACACATTTGAATTTTACATTGGAACATTTGATCAATACATTGGCTTATTTACCTATAAATTGGCACATTTAATCAGTATCTTGGCACATTCGATAACTATATTGGTGTATTTGATAAGTATCTTGGTGTATTTGATAAATATTATGGCACATCAGACTAATATCAGTCTTATTTTCTTTTTGAGCTTCCAAACCATTGATCATATTTTTAGGTTATCACCCAAGAAAATTTACCCCAATTGAGTACATCATCAAAATCTTGGGTCAAACTCCATAAATTATACCATTCATTACTACCCCAACTTGGGAGGGTCATAACTCCTAGCTCGGTGGTTGAAATTACAATTTCTTTACATTGTTGGAAAGATATTCAAGACCTCTAATTTCAATCCCTTAGAAAACATACCTTTTACAACCATTTCAAATGACTAATGACAGTATTGACCCCAAATTCCACTTCGAAAGCCTCCAAAAATATGATTTACTAAAACATAGAAAATATTGAAAAAATCATTTTTTGATATTTTTCATTTTTTCTTTTGTCAAAACCACCTAAGTTCTTTTGAATTGCTACCATGTCATAAATAATCCAAATTTTTCATCCCACACTTAATTCACCAAGGTCTTGATACTTGGTCTCTATATAGAAAGCTCATGGAGTCTAATCAAATCAAGTCAAACATTATCATAACCATGGGTGATACTCAACATGGTTCTAACATGCCTTCTTATTTGTTCACATCAAATAATACCAATATTCCCCTTGCTTCACAATATATCACATCTCATGTTCCTACACATATTTTATATGCTTTACAAAACCAATCATCTAAATCCCATCATCTATCCAAAGAAAAAATAGAGACGTACAAGTATTTAAAAATGAGCGATAAGAGTAATGGCAAAGCTTCTCCTTGTCCTGGTTTTTAGGAATCTTATCATTCTAGGTTGCAGGGTCTCCCTGGTGCTGGGAAAAATGTTGTTGGCTTGATTTCTACATTAACTACTACGACTCATAGTAAAATATTATGTGGGTCATCCTCTATCCCCAAGTCTTTTTTAGTAAATGTAGCAAGGAAACTAAAATCTTCAGTTCTCTGGAAGGAGTTCTTTAAGGGTGATTAGAAAAATCCCTTCAATAGAATCCAAATTGTGCATTCCAAGAAAGGGATGACTATTAAGATCAAGGACCCCTCCCTAGTTTGGTATTTTTACAAAATAGAAAACTCTCTTGTTGGAAGGTTTGTTGGTAGGTGCCTTAATATTGAATTTGTGAGAAAATGTGATACTTCTCGTTGGTTTGTGAAGGGTAGCATATCAATATTGGTACTCCTAGAAGGCCTTTTTTTCTTCTTCTTTACCCTCTAGGAGGACTACCTAAATACCCTAATGTTAGGCCCTTGGTTATTTGAGAAATAGAGCCTTGTTCTCTACAAATAGCAATTGGGGTTTGACCCCTCTATGCATCTTGATGGTACATTCTCAACATGGGTCAAGATTCCAAGCCTCCCCATGGAATTCTAGGATGAGATTGTTGTTGAAATTACCAAATAATTTAGTCACTTTCTTTCTCTTGACCATGATGTTACTAATGTCCAGTCTAGACTCATCTTTGCTAGATTTTGTGTTAATATTGAGTCATACAAAGTCCTATTGGTATCTTTTATTTTGGATTCAAAGCTTGGAAAATGGTCCCAAGTTCTTAAACATGAGAAATTGACTCTCTACTATCAAAACTACTCATTTGTGGGACATCTCTAAAATGTTTTTCCTAAAGGAGAGTTGAATAGAAAGCCCATTCCCACTCCTTTCAGAGATAAGGGAAAATTTACAGTCCCTCCTCCCTCAAGTTCCAAGCCAAACATTGATCTGGTGTCTACTCCCCGTGTTGAAGGCTCTAATATGGCTACCCTCTAGTCTCCTCTAGGGACTCCTGGGCCTCTTGGAGGTCCTCTTTGTGGAAGCTCTTCTCCCTCCCCTCCACAAATGAATCTTTTGTGAAGTGTTGAATGAAATTCAAATGACATTCCTTCAGTTGGTTCTAGTCACAAGATTTGGCCCATTGTCGAGGATATTCTTTCTCCTCCTTCTTCCTCTAGTCCTACAGTGGATAAGGTTGAAGGTGTCCTTCTAAAACACTCATCCCCCTCTTTACTTGATTGTTCCAAGAAGGTGGAATTTTTTTTCCCACCCCTTTTATTTGTAGATCAAGTAGTTGTGAACCCTAATTCTCTCATTCTTTCTTCCTCTTCTAATGATCCTCCATCTTCTTCCCCACTAGTATCCAAATCCTTGCAGGTGTCTAGACCTGAATCCTTGGGTTCTTCATCTACCCCATCTTCTAAAACCAAACTAGGGCTGAGAAACACAATTGATGTGGGAAACAACTTAAACCTAGGAGGAAATTTCCTAGAAGAACGAGATAGAGAAACACTACCAAAGATGTTGCGAATGGGATTCAAAG
Source organism: Sequoia sempervirens (assembly GCA_007258455.2). Lineage (NCBI taxonomy): Eukaryota > Viridiplantae > Streptophyta > Pinopsida > Cupressales > Cupressaceae > Sequoia > Sequoia sempervirens. The sequence continues at coordinate 226,330,861 of VDFB02281492.1, read as the reverse complement.
TACTATGGAGCATCCTAGCTCCAAAAGACCAAAAATATTATTATTCCCTCTTGGAATGTTAGGCGACTCAATATTCCCCACAAGAAAAACATATTCAATAAAATCATCAAAGAGATCAAGCTTGACATTTTTCTCCTTCAATAAACTAGAATTAGTGTTTCAACCTTTGAGAAAAATTGTAAGTATATTTGGCATTTTTCCAATTCTATTGTTGTGGATGTGGATGGTGCCTCTAGTGGTATGGCTACTTTGTTGAAACCTCATTCCTTTAAAGGTTCCCTAAATTATAAGGAGCAAAAAATTCTTAATATCATTTTCAGTAAGGTATTTTGGCACTCTAAATGGTTCTCTCTAATATTTATGCTCCTAACAATTTGTTCCTTCGTCGTGAGACTTGGTCCGATATTTTAAGTAGTAGAGATTCCTTTATGAGCCTTTGTTGGATGTTGTTATAAGACTTCAATTCCCCTCTCTACCCTTCTGAAAATATGGTTGGGTTATTAGAAATGTTAGATAGCATGATGGACCTTAAAATTCTATTGGTCAATGGTGGTCTTATTGACCTTGATGCATCCACATCGAAGGCCCCGCAAGTGTAGTTTGATTACAATACTTTCTCTAAGAGGAGATTCATGAGCGAACCAATCGTCCTGCAGCCCAAAAGTGCCTTCGACCAAACTCCTAGTACCTTCGCAATTGCACAACAATTTCAGCCGTGAAGGGGAATTGTTATAACCAGGGCTAAGGAATAGAAGCCTTCAAATCCACCACCATTCAATGTAGTGGAACAATTAAAAAAATCCTCTACTAATGTGTCCCTTTGGGATATCTTAGCTGTTTTGGAGTAGAAGTCATTCCTACAGAAGGCCCTCTGAGAAGATGCAATCATTGAACCAACAAAGCAATCACTCAAGGGAAATGCCATTCATCCATCACCTCCTGCCAAAGTTCTCACAAATAGTACAGAGGAAGCCTTTACCAAAGCTAGAGATAAGTTGAAACCAAAGCCCTTTTTCCTAACTCTTATTGTGGGTAAAAAAATTATTGCATAATTCCATGATTGACTTTAGTGCTAGCACCACAGACATGCCCAAGTAGATAGTTGAAGCCCTAGGACTTAGCTATAAATATTTTAAAAGGGGGTTATGCAGCTTGATGGGAACAAGGTTGAAACTAAAGGTGTCATTAAGAACCTCCCCTTGACTCTATTCTCCTACCCTAGTATCACAGTTCCACAAGATACCGTGATCATAAACATTCCCCCCATGTTTAGTCTCTACTTATCCTGGGAATTTACTTCAAAGATAGGTGGATATCTTTCTTTGGACTGGTCACACTTGATCCTCAGGACCAAGCATGGAGCTAAAATAAAAATAACATCTAAACCTCTACATTTAGAACATGTAGCAGATGAAGCCATGATCAACTTTGAGGCTACTCATACCTCTTTCACCAAAGAGGAAATGTATTGTACCAAGCTACTAGAGGATGAAAAGGTGACCAGGGATCAGACCAATCAAGAAGAGGTCCTCTTGAGTGAATTTATAGACAATGATCCTTTTGACAACTATCATTCCACCGGGTTGGGGATATCTTTCTTTGGACTGGTCACACTTGATCCTCAGGACCAAGCATGGAGCTAAAATGAAAATAATATTTGAACCTCTACATTCAGAACATGTAGCAGATGAATCCATGATCAAATTTGAGGCTACTCATACCTCTTTCACCAAAGAGGAAATGTATTGTACCGAGCTACTAGAGGATGAAAAGGTGATCGGGGATCAGACCGATCAAGAAGAGGTCCTCTTGAGTGAATTTATAGACACTAATCCTTTCAGAAACTATCATTCCACCGGGTTGGGGACTTATGTCATCTATGATGAAGATCAAGTGATCCTGAGGGTCATAAAGGAATCTGAGGGTTGTCAAGCCTCAAAGTTATGGACACTACACTTTGATGGAGCAAGAGGAAAAGTTGGAGTAGGAGCCGGGATATGTTTGGCATCCCCATCTAATGAAAAGACACTTCGGTCCTTCTACTTCCAATTCGCTTGTTCGAACAATGAAGTTGAATATGAAGGCATAGTGAAAGATCTAAGCCTTGTAGAGTGGATGGGAATCAAGCAAATAATGGTGTTCGGCAACTCTGAGCTAGTGGTCAATCAAGTCTGATGGTTCTCTACAGCCAATAATGTTTGCATGAGATCCTATAGACATAGAGTCTGGGACTTGATTGAGGCCTTTGAAGCCTTCAGTATCCAGACAGTGCCCAGAGAGAAAAATATAGATGCGGATCGCATGGAAACAATTGGATCTCAATTTAATCCTACTTCTGACCTAATTCATAACATACACTCTATACGAGTGATCGTCCAACCGATAATCCCAGATAATGATCAAAGTTGGAAAGTGTTAGAAAGTGATGAACACATCGCCTCATTCATCCAATAGTCAGGAGAGTTCACTGAGCAACTCCAACCAAAGATTGTTGAGGCCTATGAAGTGAAAATTATTCAATTAAGGTCCAAAAAGCTTCCAAAAGGTTTGGTCACTCTCAAAAACCTATTCGATTGTGATGATGCAAGAAATTACAAGAGGAAGTTTGTAACAGACAAAAGCGATTATGCAGATCTTCAAGTCAAAGACAGAAGGAAGCTCAAAGTCGAAAAAGATGTCTCACATCATGATAAAGAAAGACTCATCTATTTTTGTGAGAAATATGGAGTAGTGGCCTAGTCATATGATGACCTCAAAGGATATGATCTTGAAATCATCCAACATACTATAGAGCTGACGAAAGGAGAAAAACCTGTCTGCCAAAAAGCAGAGGCTAGTAAATTGAAAGATTGAAGCCTTGATGGCACAAGAGCTGACAAAGCTAGATCAGTCTGGAATTATCTTCTCGATCAAGCACATTACATGGGTATCTAACCTAGTTCTGGTCTAAAAGAAAAATGGAGACATTCGCCTATGTGTTGATTTCTAGGACTTAAATAGAGCATCCCTAAAGAACCAATACCCCTTGCCTTCCATGGAGTCTATCTTACAAACATTGGTAGGATCAGAGATGTTTTCTCTATTGGACAGTTTCTCTAGTTACAACCAGATCTAGGTAAAAGAGGAGGATCAACACAAAACAATGTTTACTACCAAGTGGGGAACATTTACATATGCAAAAATTTCTTTTAGCCTCTCAAATGCAGGAGCCACCTTCCAACGGGCAATAGATATTTCTTTCAAGGAATTGATCAATAAAATCATCTTGATCTACCTGGATGATCTTACAGTATTTTCCAAGCATAAGGATGATCATTTTGATCACCTTGAGTTTGTTTTTAAAAAATTTCAGGAGTTTGGGATATCCCTAAACCCAAAAAAATGTGTTTTTGGAGTGCCGCAAGGTAGACTTTTGGGACATGTAGAGTCCAAAGATGGAATTGCAATCAATCTGGAGTGGGTGAAGGAAATAAGAGAGCTACCCCTACTAGTCAATGAGAAGGGAGTTCAGTTCTTTTTGGGAAAGGTAAATTTTGTGAGAAAATTCATTTCTGATTTTGCAGGAATAATTAGACCTATCACCCTGATGCTAAAAGAGGAGTAGTTGTTCAAATGGACAAAGGAAGCTAGAGAAGACTTTGAAAAGGTTAAGGATGCCATCTCTTCAGCTCCTATGCTGGTAAATCCAAACCTATCAAAGGACTTTATAATGTATGTATTCAATAGAAAATCCGACATCACTACTATTTTAACCCAAAAGGATGATGAAGGAAAGGGAGAACATCCAATAACATTTCACTCTTGGACCTTAAAATATTATGAGATGAACTACAACTTCATTGAAAGGAAAGAATTCACCATTGTTAAGGGACTCAAGAAGTTCTAACACCTCATATCTTGCAACAAGGTGATTGTATATGCCACACATTCTAGTGTGCGTGAGTATATCATGGAAGGAGAAATCACCAAAAAGGGGGCCAATTGGATCACTAAGATCCTTGAATATGATATTGAGGTCAAGCCCATAAAGATATTTCGAGGAAGAGGATTGTGCGAGTATTTGGAACATAATGAAGAGATGGTAGCTGAAGAAGAGAAACTTGAACTTGTTCTAACAAATGAACCTGAGTCTGAAGGTTGCTAGCTAGTAGACAAAGTAAGATTCATGCATACCGAGAAATATCCATCGGGCCTTCCTTCTAAGAAGAGAAGATTCTATAGATTGTAGAACAATAGATATGCACTTATTGAAGGGGTCCTCTTCAAAAGGAACTTCAATGGCGTTCTACTGTGGTGTGTCACCACAAAATAGGCGAGGAGAATTCTTGACACTTTCCATAGCAGTCCTATGGGTGGATATTTCTCTGCGAAGACCACCACTATCAAAATTATGTGTGCTGGATATTTCTAGCCTACGCTATTCAATGACTCATACTCTTTGGTTAAGGCCTGCAAGGAATGCCAATTCTTTGTGCCAAGGAGGAAAAAATCCACAATGCCTCTCAACCCGATAGTGACTGAGGAACCTTTTGCTCAATGGGGCCTTGATTTTATCAGGATGATTAATCCTGCCTCTAGCACCAGACACAAATGGATCCTCATGGCTATGAATTACTTTACTAGATGGACCAAGGCCATGCCCCTGAAGAGTGCGTTGGAGGCAGAGATTGTGAACTTTCTCAAGGAATTGGTAACGAGATTCGACTCGCCAAAGACCATCATCTCCGACAATGCTAAGGCTTTTTTGGGTTCTAAGGTATGTCAATTCACACTCATGCATGGCATATTATTGAAAACATCATCGAACTACTACCCACAGGGGAATGGTCTGGTTGAGTCGACTAATAAAAATTTAGTCCAACTTATTACAAGAATTGGGTTGGAACATCAAGAGTGGCACAAGAACCTTTGAGTAGCACTCTGGGTAGACCGCATAACCCCTAAACAAGTTCTCAAGACTTTGTCGTAGAAATTGGTGTGCAGGAAGGAAGCACTATCGCCCATCTCCATGGAGATTCATGCACTACAGTTGCTTAAATCTCTAGAGATTGAAGAAAATGGAGCCATAGAGGTTCAATTGGCCGAATTACTGAAAGTACAGGAAAAAAGAGAAAAGGCCCTAACAACCATGTCTAACCGCCAACAGGTGGTTAAGAGGTGGTTTGACAAGAAAGCCTCAGACCAAGGTCTTAAATGCGGAGACCTAGTGTTGAAGTTCAATGAGAGGGCTGCAAAGCCTGGCCAACATGGAAAATTCAATAGTCTGTGGGAAGGACCTTTTAGAATAATTCAATGCAAGCAACACAATGCATTCAAATTAAAAAATATGGAGAAAGAAGCATTGGGAATTCCAGTTAACGAAATCCAACTCAAATTGTTCAATTAAGCTTTATTAATTGTTCTGCCAGTGTAAATATGTAATTATTGTAAATTTTCCTTTGTGTTCTTTTGCTCGGTCGGTCTTTCCAAAAAAAACCATAAAGTAGAGAAACAAACCCATATGCGTAATATTGAAAATGAACCCATGTGTGAAATTGAAAAGGTATTCAAAGAAATAGAGAAAAGGAACCCATAATGTAGAATTGGAAGAAGCAAAAGAGACAAAAATTTAGTAAAATTTGTATATTCATTCAATAGTATCATATGCTTCAATATTACACTTCCAAAAATAGCTTTGAGGTCATACTTTTAAAGTATATCTATATGCTATGCAATTTTTATATATGGTAAAGGCCCTTTTTAGGCATATATACAAAAAAATATGAAAAGTGTTGAGACTTAAACAACAACATCAGGAGCATCATCGTCAGCAATATCTGGAACAACTTCTTCAGCAGGATCAATAGGAGCAGCAGGATCATTAACATCAATAGGGGCATCAACAACAACAACAGCCAGTGGTGGAGGATATACCAAGTCCTTGAAGTTAGTATACCACTCTATGCTATAGAACATCACCACATTGTAACAGTGCAGTAAGAAGTGGCAGGCAAGAGTGACCCTTTGGCGGTGCTCTTCATGTGTCAAAATGTGGAATCTACTCAGAAACGGAACCCACGACACCATTTCATCGTCTTCAATATGTTTGTGGAGGTTGCTTGTCATAGGAATACCTAGGCCATACACCGCATTCACCACTTGTCATAGGAATACCCAGGCCATACACCACATTCGACACAATCTCTCTAAGGCCGCTAAGGTACTGCTTCGGGAATATTTCTAACGCGAGTCATAGAATCATCGGCTTAGGGACCTGCATATCAAGCAGGGACACAACAAAGTGAGAGAAAATGTTGGTATTGACCCTATACTTATCTTCATACTCTATACAATCCCTACCCAAAACCCACTTCATTGCTATGATAGCCAATGAATGCTTGTTCTTTGTCATTTGCTTCAAACACCTGTTAGAAACTTCACCTAAGAAACTTGTTTGAGACTTATTGCTCATGAGCCTAATAGGAGTATTCATGATGCCTAATTCTACCCAAGTGCTAATTAGTCCCAATTGCTAAGTGCAATTCTGCTATTGTCTAAGGGTCTATTTATAGAAATAGCTAGGATATCTGAGGTACCTGCATGCCATAAGAATGATGCTAATCGAGTATTAACTCAAAAATCCCACCAAGAGCCAGCTCGAATTTCCCACCCAATTACGTCTGCCATGTATGAATTGTTGCATGTGAGGTTAAGGAGAGGTAATTAATTAGCACAAGTCGGTGGTAGTCCCAAGTGATCATCCATACGGTCAGGTGTTGATGTGTCACATTGCAAGCATGTTTCAGTCTCCAAGACATAACTCAAATCTTTTCAAGTACTAATTGCATATTTGGCTTAATCATTCTTTTTAGGATATTAATTACCAAGCATGTGAAAGGTTTATACGCTTTCAATCGTCAGCTCAATTTCCCTAGAAAATCATGCCATAGGACATGATTACTAACTGTCATTATGAATTCTTGTCTTCAAAAGGGAAATAAATTCATTTCACATGAGCAAGGGAGCTAGCAGTACATGTCAAATTTAATGCAAAAAGGAAACCATTGTCTACCACTCTGAGTTGAGAAAAAGCTAAGTATTGCATGCGAAAGAATATACAGTGTGAAGAGCTTCCTGAGTACGCTATCCAATGAAAAGAGTTTTTGAGTGAAAAATTTCTTAAGAACACAAGTGAATTGCAATAAGCTTGAGTATCACAAAAATCCACAACAAAAGGAAATGACCCAAAATCCTCAAATGGAAGCGCAAAGCGAGGTGACACGAAGCTTTTTTGGTGCCATGCATGCGACATCCATAGCCAATATTTTCGGTGATACCTCTTATGCTTCGCCTGTATACTAGAGAAGCTGAAGTGGATTTGCATGCAAGCTGTGGAAAAGTAGAAAACTCATAGGGACTAGAACCAGATAAAGGAAGAATGGGATAACATTTGTGATCCTATCCTCAACACCAACCCTAAGAGTCTTAGAGAAGTAGCTTGCGAAAGAATGAAAGTGGCAACTAGAAAATTTAAATTGGCGTACAAGCAATGGTTTGCTGTCTCCTGAAATATATGGTCCCTTTTGTGCATTACTACCCAGAGCTAGTTCATGAGGGAATTCAGTGTTTCAATCTAGACACCAATGCCATTGAAGGCTAGGAGCTGAGAGTTATAATTAGCAAGGATGCTATTAGAGACATGTTGTGCATCCCAAAAAGGGACTCTAGAGTAGAGAAGATGGAGTCATTCACTCCAGAAAGAGGGGAAAAAATATGGAGAAGTAGAGATCATGCTCTAGACTTTTATAACTAGGAAACCCAAAGACCTCAAGAAGATTTGGCAAAGCCACCAAAAATTCTAGTTGTGCACATTGCTTTTAAATAGGATATGCAAGATGCCTTGTCTATGATGGCTTTCATTTGCAGCATGGATGAGGACAAGTGGGTGCAAGAGTTCCAGTTGGGTCTGGGTTTTTAGTTGAGGAGGAAACATTCCTTATTCTGGTATGACTTTGTGGAAGTCATTGTCCAAGAAATGATGAGCCAAATCAAGGAGTACAAAACACAACATAAGTTTAGGTTTCCTTCTCTCCTTGCTCATATGTTTTTACATCAAAACCCTGACTTCTTCAAAAAACATATGAAGTTAGCAATTTTTGAGGAAAAGGGAGTAAGAAGGCCGGTTTCTATATGGACTCCTCTCCTCTCCACAACTTATGACTATTATGCATTCTCAGATTATTTCTTGACTCCAATTCTACAAGACTTGAGCGAGGATGGAAATCTTTATCAACTTTATGTTGACCAAACAGGGTGGATGCAGAGTTTCACTCCTAAGTGCGATTTGTTTCTTGGAGAGGATTTCACATTCATTCAAATGCGTGGATTTACCGAGGAGCCATTCCAACTCATGTCATGCATCACAGATTGGGTGTTGGCCCTTGAAATGTTCCAGCAAGTGTCAATTATTGACTATACCTTTTGTGGAGGGAAGGCCAAGAAGAAAGGATTTTTCTACTGCCCACTAAGCTTCAGAATAGTGGCTATGGCAAAGAAGTAGACACATAAGCTGCTAGAGGCAAAGTTGGCTCATCTGGGGCTAGTATGGATTAGCAAAAAATGGAAATATAACCTTGACAATGACTTAGAAAGCATAAATGTTCGGGTAACTCACAATCCCCGACCTTATTGGGAAAAGCAGTGAAACCCCTATCAGAATAGGATGATCTATTTGTAGACCTGGTTCACATTCCTATAGAGGATAAGAGGTTTCCATGGTTCAAATTCTATTTCCCTTTGGTGAAATTTAATGAGAAGTTCCAAATGGGTGCCACCCTTCGCAATGAATTGCTCAAGAAGTGGGTATAGAGTGAGGAAAATATTACAAATTTCTAGATTTACAAGCAATGAAAGATTTGATACTCTATGGAACAGAGTGCATGATGATATTGATGCAAGCAATGATGAGGATGTTGACCCAGAGGATGCTAGAGAATATACAAGGAAGGAGAAGGAGAAGGAAATGGAAGTGAAGATGGCCCTAGCGCAACAAACTGGACAAGGAGTGAAGTACCCTAGCACAAGTACTTTGAAGCTGCGGGTGAATGTATCGCGTTTGGGAGCCTCATAGACACGCACATGGGTCTTGAAAAGACCCAGAGCAGCCCAACAACAACCGTCGGAGGTCTTAGAGGTGGATGATTCCCCACCCAACAAAAGGTAGTAAACAGATGTAGCTTCTAGAGAGGGTTCACAAGAGCCTGTAATGAGCCAAGGATCAAAGTCATCCACTGCTTAGGTATCTTTCTCTCTCTCTTCTTGATTCACAATCCCTAGTTTCTTCCACTGTCTCTACATCGCCCATCACTTCAAGTGTCAATATTTCTTTTTCTACTTCTACCGCAATGGTTATGGGAGGTTCCTCCCAATTCTCCCAAGCGGGACAATTCACTTTTACTCCCCCGTGGGTTACTCCACCTTTCGTCGAAGCCCAGTCCGCATTTGCTATTGCTTCACCTTTTACATCCGCTACATCAGCTTCAACCCAATTTGCTCAACAAATGGAGTTCGTTGTACCTTCGTTACCACCACCACTTCCCATGAGTCCTTCCACCACTTCACAAACTGGGCCTTGGTATATTCCCCCCTTCTCCCCACAAACGCTCTCCCTTCTGAAGAAGAAATCAGCCAAAACCACTACTCTCTCGTTCCCGTTTGTTGTTCCTCTCGGTGCACCCTTCGTTGGCGAGCTCATTAGATCGCCAGTAGAATTTTTGTTAGAGGGCGATAAAGTAAGACAAGCACAGGCTCTCAGGCTCTAGAAGCAAAGGGACAAGGATGCTAAAAGGCTGGCAGAGCCAAAGGTGCATACACTTTTTAATGAGGCTTAGTAGCAATCATTGTATTTTGCAACCATGCATCTGAGTGTCATCAAGCCTCAGGGGGAGATGTGACCCGAAGATTACACCATCTATGCTATGGGGCTTGATCTGCACGTGGCCCGACCGTAGGATAAAGTTGAGCTCATGGAGGAGACCCAATGTGTGGTGACCACCAAATTTCTTAAGTTTGGTCGCCAACTAAAGAAGAATGAAGATGAGCTGAAAAATGTTAAGGATGCAAGCCCTATTGATGAAGGACAAGGCAAGGGATGCCAAATTTGCGTGTTTGTCACAACAAGCGGAGGAAAAGTAGGCTAGACTCCAAGGGGAACTCGCAAAGTTCCAATCCCAAGATCCCAACCTGGTCATTGATTTGCAACAAAAAAACCAAGAATTATAGGACCTATTGGCATAGGTAGAGGAGGAGATGCAACAAAAGAATGAAGAATTTTAGCATCAACATGCTCAATTAGAGAAAATAATGCAGCAAAAGGAAACAAAATTCTAGGGCCGAAAATCTCAATTCGAGAAGGAAATCTAGGAGGTAAGGCTCTCCTTGGATAAGGAATCTACAACTAGAAGCCTGGCTAAGGAAAAATGGCTTGCCGAGTTGAGAACCCTGTAGGAACAACTCTCCACTACGGACAAGAAAATTGCAGAACTGACACATGATGTTGGGTCGAAGGATGCGAAGATTGGTCTTTTGAAGAATCCTACCCAACCCTCTACTGCCTAGTTGGACCTCCTTCAAGTAGCTCAACGACTATATATTTCGTACTGGGAAAAGGTCAAGGCATTTTGTCTGACTCTTCAGCTGACGCTCCAGTTCATGGTTGAAGCATCAAGTTTGAGGAGGGAGGTTCATGGAACGATTGAGAAATTCCCATAGTTCATCATGTAGAAGGTTCCCGAGGCGGAAAAGTTGCTAGATAAGTTGTACACAGTGTTGAACGAGGACTTGGTGAGTGTAGGGATCGAGGACCAAAATTCAGCTACCAAGACAACAAAAGAATTCATTTGTTGCCATGCAACCATCCTCCATGCTAACGATTTCTTTGCCACATTGGGTCGAACTATGAACAACATGCGGGCGAAATTCTCCCAACTAACTTAGATGGGCCTGCCCTCCCCATTTCTATCTAATGATTCAGTGGCCATAGCGGAGTATATTGCAACAAAGATTGAGGAGAATCAATAGGACATATCCACTTTTTAGAAATTTAGTCAACCCCCTACTGCTGAAGATATTGAGGGAATCACTCATCAGATAGTGTGAATACTCTATCAACTTGAGTCCGAGACTGGGATATCCATGAAGATGTCATTCAAATAAGTGATCTATCTGCATGAAGCACAAGAGAATCTATTCTCCATATCGACGCCATCTGAGGCCGACTGGCTGCCTCTGCAAACTCCTCTCTCAAAGCTCTGACTTTGTCACCAAATGAATAAGACTCTGGTCTTAGAACCATAAATTTTTGGTTCCTTGTTTTGCATGCGAAACACCCTTGGTAGTTGCCAAAAGTTATGGATTTAAAATCTCTCGAGCTCCCTTTAGGTTGATAATACTATTTTTCTTGGCTTCCACCTGCGCCCCATATATTTCAATATCTCTAGGTCCCTTTTTGAAGAGCTTCACCTGCTATTGCCACATGTCCTCCACACGTTTCTCACAAGGATTTCCTCCTTCACTTCTCTTACGAGCCTTGTCATGCTTCCACATGTCAGCAACGCAGGCATTACAAATCTTGCTTCCCTTTGCTTTACAACCGAGCTTCGCCTGCATGCCATGTAGCGTCATTCCGTGTACACTTTTTGGCAAACCCCAAAGTCAGCACTGGTAGCGAAGACTTCTCTACATTTCTTCTCTACGGGGATTTCATTGTAGGGAAGGAAGGAACAAGCAACGAGCCTCGCCATATCACCACATGTCCTAATTGACTTCGTGGGTGAGCGACACATGTCTACACAAGGTTTTGTTGCTTCTACCCTGGGACCACTGCCATCATTTGTAGAGGATGCATCTGGCTCGAGGGCGACTTCATTCCATGGCTCATAATCTTTTTTATTGCAATGACCTTGGGAAATCATTGTTATGGACATTATTGTTCATGGTGAAGGAATATTTTCTTTTACTAGCTTTCAAGCGATGGGATTATTTTCTATGTATACTACTTCTTTCTGAAAATGAGTTCGAAACATATAGAAAAATTATGAAAAGACACTGGGCCTTTTGTATTGTTTTAGATTATTGTATAAGACTCACAGACTATGCCATTGTTTTTCAGCCATTCTGTTTCTTAGCTATTTGACAAAACATTATACTGTGACATTACTGTACTGAGTAGTTTATTTGCAGAACTTCTATGATTTCAATCTAAGTTTGTTGATTTAGACCATGCCTTTGACTCTTCTTTTCAGTAAATGTGTATGGGAGTTATTTTATGTTATTGGATAAATTATTCAGGTTTTCATCTTTGATTTATGTTATTCTGGGACATGCAGATTGTTGAACGAGCCTTAAATCGCATCCAAAAGATATATTTATCGTGCCTACACCTACATCTTGGCACATCACCTTAGTTATATCTGCTTCCTTTTCCCATTCCAAAACCCCAACTACAAAAGAAGTTAGCTTCTTTAAAAACCCGGAGGTTACTCAGTTTAGCGCAATTGGTCCCCCCATTAACTGAGTTTCCCATAAGGCTGCTACTTGTCAATTTTTGGCATCAATAGGTTCATTGGAATTTGGCTCCATGGAAAGGGGTTATTCTCAGTAATGTAGGTAAATTATAACTTCTTAAAGCCTCCCTCTAGAGCACCTCGGTCTACCTCCTATCCCTTTTCATTATTCCCATGGTATGGGTTAACAAACTTGAGAAAATTTAAAGAAGATTCTTTTGGACTATCACTGAACAAAGCATCATATGTCCCTCATGAATTGGGATATTATCTACTCTCACAAGAAAAATGGCAAGATAGATAATAGAAGAACAAAAGAGATGAACCTAGCTATGTTCTTAAAAGTTAGTTGGTGGCTAATAAAGCAACACTTTGAGTGGGCTAGTATTTTGAGAGCTAAGTACTTAGATGGTTGATGCAAGGGCATCCAGAAGCATTCAGAACAATTGAGGCAGTTGACAGTGAAGTTGTAGAGTACCAGATTATTGTATTTTACCAGATTTGATTGCTAGAGGCTGGGGAGCTGAAATTAGTGACTAGAAACTATTAGCATTAATGTCTTAAGGTTGTATATGTTGAGGATATTGAGAAAATTGTAATAAAATAAGCTACAAGTTGTCAGTTATGTAGTAGAGTTCAGTATGTTGGCTAGCTTAGTATATTGATGATCAGAGGTTGTGGATTGAAGGGTTTGTTGTCGAGTATGTCTAGTGTTTCCATGTTAAGTTTTAGAGATCCGCAGAGAGATTTGATCAAGTTATGAATATCTATGTTCTGATAGTTGTTTAGTTGTTCTAGTTGGTGTTCCTGAAGGAATATGATGTGATTTTGGTAACTTGAGTTGTTTCAAACATTTTAGTGGTGATTCATGATGCTCGTGGATGTTTCTAGATCATGTGTTGTTGGTCCACATTGATCTTTGTGCTCGCGATTGGTGATTTTCTTTTCTGAGTTCATGTTTTTCCATGTTCTTGGCCGACAGGGTGTTTGTGGCATGTTGTGGATCTTCGAGGAATAAATTTTGATGATGTTTTCGTGTTTTAGGATGTTGTTTTTGGTCCTTACTTTTTTGTGGTTGACATTGGCTGGTTCGCATTGTAAATTTTTTATTGTTTGGGGCTGACCTATTTGAAGCCTACACATTACCTTACTAGCCGTTGTAATTGGGCCGACATGTTAATGGTGGATAGTTTGTAGATGATATAATTAGAAGAGAGAGGATTTGTTACAAGGGGGAGGAAGAGACAAAAGGAGGAGGATCAATGAGGTGATCAATAGTACGAAGTATGAAGCATGGTGATGAAGTATTTTGATCCGGAATAATCTTAGAGCATAAGGAGTCGATGGAAAAATTGTTATTATTTGAGTTGTTTGTAATCCTTGGGTTGCGGCCTAGAATCTATTAAGCCTGAGAGGCACATGTAATGTGTTTTGAGATTATAATATAATGAGGAATGAGCTTTGAAGGATGGGTTTTTCCCAAGATATACCTTGTGTACGGTGTTCATGAATGTCTTTTATCTTTCTGTGGATTAGCTATTCATTTTTCATTGCATATCTGTTGTGAACATGGGGTTAGTAATTTAGGCTACAAGGTTGGACTATCCTTAATTGGGCCCTCCTACCTTGACTGCATCAAATGGTATCAGAGCTAGTTGTGAGTCTGTTAGCTGGTTGTGAATCTGTTGGGTTGGAAGACAGTGTTGAAAGAAGTACAAAACCCTAGAAGTAATAAGTGTCATCATAGAAGAAAGATTGAGGAAAGAAAGATTCGGGTAAGCATTTGAATTTAGTTGTTTATCTAATTTGTTTCAATGGGGAATATTGGGAAGAGGATAAAGAAGGAAAATGAAACCCTAATATGCAAAAGGGATACTTTAGAGGAAGAATTGTGTGAAATCAAGAAGTGTAATTCAGAATTGATGGAGAGGATGAAATAACTAGGAGACAAGTATGATGCTCTTGAAGAAGAACTGAAACTATAAGAAGGAGAAATAAAGAACTAGAAGTAGAGCTGGATATGTTTGAGGATCTTGAAAATAAATTTGCAAAAGGATTCAGGTTGTTTGTAAAGGTGGAAAAGAGGAACAACGATCTGGAGGAAAGTTTGAAAGAGTTGAACAAGGAGAACAGTTTGTAGAAGAAGGAAATATCCGGCTTGAAGGAACGTGTTAATCAATTGGAGCAATCACTTATAGCATATCAAAAGGAGAATGAGAATCTTAGATCTAAGCTTTAATTTTGTGATGTTTCTTGTGTTACTAATGATCTCTGTGATGTTGCAGAAGTTTCTTTAGAAGGTGAAGTTGAAGATAACAATGTAACAAAGCCTACAATTGTTGGTGATGGTATTGGTTTCAAAATCATGCAGAGAATGAGATATGAAGGAAAAGGATTTGGAAAGCATCAACAAGGAATTATAGAACCTATTGAACCAATAATGAGACCCAAAAGTGAAGGCCTTGGATATTACAGAGGTAAGGATGTTGTTACAAGTTCAAGCAATTCGAATCAGGGAAGAAAAGGTATGTATTGTTCACATTGTAATAGGCATGGACATGAAAAGGAATTGTGTTGGGATCTATATCCTTGTAAGTTATGTGGATTAAGGAATCATTCTGAGAAGATGTGTTGGGATAAAATGAGAATGAAAAGGCATATGATAGATTGTAAGCAGATGGATTATGGATGGATTGATGGAGCAAAATGGAAACATGTTACTTGTATGATTAGAAGATTGTATAGATGGAATAACTCATATGTTGGAGGAAAAGAGGGATCAAGATGCAGAGAAAGAAGACCTTATGCAGAGCATAGAGGAAGAGGTGACAAGAGTCATAATGACTATCACAATGAAGGGTACCAGAGGAGTGAAAGAAGATTTGCTAGAAGAGGAATCTGTTTTCAAGTTTGGAGGAAGAAAGAATTAAGCACTAAATGTCATCAAGAACCTAATGAAAGAGAAGTAGTAAAGGATGAAGAGATAGTTTGGGCAGATGAAGAAGAGCCTATTGATATAGACTTAGTTTATGTAGAGGAAGGGGAACCTTTGGAGGTATCAGATTTCATAGTGGAAATGGAAGAAGGTGAAGCATTGATCTTAAGGAGAAAATTTATGTACTAAAGCGAAGTAAGTGTGAATGAAGGAATAAAAAAGGACAATGATATTGAGGCAACTTGCAGAGAAGGCTTGCTCAAACCATCAACCAGTGAGGCAGTGCAAGGCTTGCAAGTAGACCGTTGAACCTTGACCATGACAAGATGAAGAACCAAAGGCAACTTGTAGGGTGGGCTTGCTGAGACCGCCAACCAATGAGGCAGTGCAAGGCTTCCAAGTAGAACGCCGAAACAATTCAAAGAGAAGAACTTGAGGAAGTTTGCAGGGTGGACTTGAACAGAATGCTGACTTCGAGGAAGTTGCAAGTGCTTGTGAACAGATCGCCGAACCAATTCAAAGAGACAACATTGGATTAGAAGAACTTACAACAATTTTGCAGGTTGGACTTGAACATAACGCTGACCTTGAGGCGATTGCAAGTGCCTATGGATAGATCACTAAACCAATTCAAGAGACAACATTGGGTTTGACACAGTACAGACCAAAGTGAAGAGGCTCACTTTTCAAATAACCTCGAGAGTCTGATGCAGGGGCATCTGGAAGCATTCAGAACAATTGAGGCAGTTGATAGTGAAGTTGCAGAGTACCAAATTACTGTATTTTACTAGATTTGATTGCTAGAGGCTGAGGAGTTGAAATTAGAGACTAGACACTATTAGCATTAATGTCTTAAGGTTGTATATGTTGAGGATATTGAGAAAATTGTAATAAAATAAGCTACAAGTTGTTAGTGATGTAGTGGAGTTTAGTATGTTGGCTAGCTCATTATATTGATGATCAGAGGTTGTGGATTAAAGGGTTTTTTGTCGAGTATGTCTAGTGTTTCCATGTTAAGTTTCAGAGATCCACAGGGAGATTTGATTGAGTTATGAATATCTGTGTTCCGACAGTTGTTCTAGTTGGTGTTCCTGAAGGAAGATGATGTGATTTTGGTAACTTGAGTTGTTTCAAACATTTCAATGGTGATTCATGATGCTCGTGGATGTTTCTAGATCGTGTTTTGTTGGTCCACATTGATCTTTGTGCTCGTGATTGGTTATTTTCTTTTGTGAGTTCATGTTTTTCCATGTTCTTGGCCGACAGGGTGTTTGTGGCATGTTGTGGATCTTCGAGGAATAAATTTTGATGGTGTTTTTCGTGTTTGAGGATGTTTTTTTGGGTCCTTACTTTTTTGTGGCTGACATTGGCTGGTTTGCATTGTAAATTGTTTATTGTTTGGGGCCAACCTATTTGAAGTCTGGACGTTACCTTACTAGCCGTTGTAATTGGGCCGACATGTTAATGGTGGATAATTTGCGGATGATATAATTAGAAGAGAGAGGATTTGTTACAAGGGGGAGGAAGAGACAAAAGGAGGATCAATGAGGTGATCAATAGTATGAAGTATGAAGCACGGTGACAAATTAGTTTGATCGGGAAGAGTCTCAGAGCAGGAGTGTGGAGCAAAGCAGAAGGATTCAATGGAAAAATTGTTATTATTTGAGTTGTTTGTAATCCCTAGGCTACAAATTAGAATCTGTTAAGCCTAAGAGGCATATGTAATGTGTTTTGAGATTATAATTTAGTGAGGAATGAGCTTTGAAGGCTGGGTTTTTCCCTGTTAGGGTTTTCCTAGGATATATCTTGTGTCCAGTGTTCATGAATGTCTTTTATCTTTCTATGGATTAGCTATTCATTTCCATTGCATATATTTTGTGAACATGGAGTTAGTAATCTAGGTTGTAAGGCTGGACTATCCTTAATTGGACCCTCCTACCTTGACTACATCAATGGTAAGGAGGGAATATCTTTCCTCCAAAATATTCATCTCCAAAAAGGATCTACCATTTGGAATAATCTTCTTAATACTAATGATACCATAAGAATGGGATCCTTATGGTAGATCGGTAAAGGGGTATCTATGAGATTATGGTAGGATCTTTGGGTTTCTTCTTCTCCTCTATAATTTTTTTATGTTTTCTCGGCTATCCAAATAGACTTGAAAAGGAGACTGGGAAACCTAGTGAAAGACTATTGGGATTCCTCAACCAATCCTCCATCTTGGAGAGTTGGCCCTAATTAGTATGATCCTCCTATGTATCATCTCCAAATAGAGATTATATAGATTAATTCTCATGATAATTTGGATTGGTTGCATCCCATAGATAACAATTACTCTATGAAATCAGGGTATAACATTTTATCCCCTAAACAACCATTTAAATTCAATTGGTTGAAGTTATGGAAGTACAAAACCATTCCCAAAGAAAGCTTCTTTTGGTGGATGACTTGCCACAAAGAATTCCTCACTTTAGATAATCTACAAAATAGAGGTATGTAATTATTCAACAAGTACTACTATTTGAGGAGGGGGAAAGAATTGACCACCTTCTATTCCATTGTGTTTTCTTATGAAAAATCCATAAAAAAATCCTTCCCAGGTTCTCCCTCAGTTGGGTTTGGAAAAATGATACCAAGAGAATTACTGAAAGTTGGACTCTCATGTTCTCCCATCCTCTTTTAGTTGAGCTTTGGTGGCAAGATTTTCTTCATACTAGTTGGGGCCTCTAGAAAGAACATTTAACAAGAGTATTCAAAGAAAAAAAAACCTTGGGGTGTGCACATGGAAACCATCATTCATAACATTAAGGAAAATATTAAATGCATTCTTATTACTAATCCTAAAAGGAACCCCTCTTCTCTTGAGACAAATATTGCTAAGTCATAAGATATTTTTGAAATCCTCAATGAAATCAGTTCTAAAGTATCCTCTTCTATAAATACTACCTTTTGGTCCCCCTTGAACTTGGTTGGTTAAAACTTAACTTTGGTGGTTTTACAAAAAGAAACCTAGGGCGAGTGAGTAGTGGTGGTATCATAAGGGATCACAAGGGATTGATGATATTTTCTTATGCTACCAACTTGGTCATCTAGTCATCAATCTTCGTTAAGGTGGAATTCATTTACCATGGCATTCAACTGGCTAAACAAAAAGGATTAACTAAAGTGTTAATCAAAGGAGAATCTAAAAACATAATCATGATGTTACAAGGTGAAGCCACTCCTAGCTGGTCTCTTCGAGATCTCATTGAGGAGTCTCATCATAATATTATGAGCTTCAAGAAGAGTAGACTAAAGCATGTCTTTTGTGAAGGTAACATTTCTATGGATTTGATGGAAAACTTAGGCTCCTTTGTCCAAACTATTGAAGTTTGGAATGATGTAAATATTCTCCTTGAGCACATGAGAACCTCGATCATCATTAAAATAAAAAAATTCATTACCCCCAATGTCAAAGATAGATATGAAAATATCCCTAATATTTAAGGCTCACACATATAGAATTTTCCCAATTAGATTGACCCAGAATTTGATCTTCCCCTCGCTATGAAAGGTCATATTATGGTAAGTTCCTTTTGTGTTGTCATTGAGCTCATATTTTCATCTTGCATCTATTTATACCAAGGGAAGATAGAATTTTGTCACTTTGGAAATTGCAAAAGGTACTTCCTGGTTTTTTCATTTCTTTGTTGTTATGGTTCTACTCTCTAGATTACGGCCATAGGGAGGTTCAACCTTGTCCAGGAGGAGCCCAATAACATATGAGACATTTTTGAAGATAGAAGCCCTCTTGCCAGTAACAAAGTAGAAATCCTATGCAAGGCTTCCAATATCCAAAACAATAAGGCATATTGCCTAGCTATTAATGGCTAAGAAAAGGATTCACACTATGGATTAAGATTGACTTATGAAAGGTCATAACCCCACCCTTTCATTCAATTTTATCAGATCTTGGAAGGATGGGTTAGTCAATATCATGACCTCTCCTTTTGTGTTCCAAATAATATGTCTTTGAGGACAAGTCCTTCCTCTTAACCAAGGAGATTAGGCCATCAAACCCCTTAACCTCCTAGGAAATAGTAATTGGTCTTCCTGGTTGGAGGAAAATATTAATCCTCTCTTTGTGTTCGCTTGTTGCTAGGATAGGTGATTATTTGTCAAGTTTTTTGAATCTCATACCTTGTTTGACTCCTCATTTTTTCTCTTGGTTGGTATGTAAGAAAGTTGACCTATGCACAAAAGGTAAAAGACCTTGATATTTCACTAGTCATTTTATTGCTTGATTGGAGAAATTTGTGAAAGATGTCCTTAACAATGGCAAGTCTTTGCCTCTCTGTCAAGGTTTAATTTACCATCTCTACTAGTTCAACCTGGCCCTCACCTCGGCCTTCTCCTCACTCTCACACATAATTAACCCCTCTCTCATCCAAGTGGGAAATAACCTAGAATAAAAGTAAAGAAGCCTATCATTCCATCCTTTGCTACTAAAACCCATCCTTTTGGATAGGGAAACCCGATCCAACCCCCCACACTCTTCAAAAGGAAAAACTATGGCTACTACTTCCCATGTTTCCCCTGTTAAGAAAAAAGTCTCCTTTGTGGAACCCCCTAAGATTTATATATTGGATTATGACTCTAGGTCTACTTAACTGGTCCCCCTCCCTCAATTCTCCCTTGTTAAATCTCCTCCTCCACATATCTCCTCTATTATCCCCTCCCTCTCCTTGAGAGGAGTTTCCTCCTCAAGACATTTTTGAAGATCCCTTGGCCTCTCAGAACCCGCCCTCTTGCATGAATTATTTTCTACTTTGTGACAAAGTAGAAATCCTATGCAAGGCTTCCAATATCCAAAACAATATTTTCAAATGGCATATTGCCTAGCTATTAATGGCTAAGAAAAGGATTCACACTATGGAGTCCATCATTCTGATTAAAATTTTTGATTGACTTGATGAGGTAATAGATGAGGATTTTTGGTAAATCACGAAAGGACTTTTCGAAACCTTTGACAATTGGGTTGAGCTAGAGAAAGAAGTTGGGAGCATCAAGGAGGTGATGGGTTTGACTAAGGATTGAAAGAATATGGAAAAGGTGGCTGCCAGTATTCAAGACAACAAGGATAAAATCTTGATCAATATGCAGGAGATCATTAATTACAAGGAGACTATCAAGAACACAATTGTGAATATTAAAGTTCTTCAACAAGAATTAAAGAACAATAAAGCTAAGCATCAAAATGGAAGAAGCTTATGTTGCTTCCCCTTCAAGCTCCAACAAGAAAAGAAAGACCTTGAAGAGAATGACCAATCTATCACCATAAAGACTACTAATAACATACGTCCAAATAATATGTCCTTTGAGGACAAGTTGGAGTTCTTAACCAAGGAGTGGTAGGCCATCAAAGGCCTTAACCTCCTAGGAAACTAGTAATTGGTCTTCCTGGTTGGCTGGTCTTAGCTTGGTCCTCTCTTTGTGTTCGCTTGTTGCTGGTGTATTTTTCTAGGTGATTATTTGTTTAAGTTTTTTGATGTCTCATACCTTGTGAGACTCCTCTCTTTTTTCTCTATGGTTGGTATGTAAGAAAGTTAGACCTATGCACAAAAGGTATAAAGACCTTGATATAGACTAGTCATTTGTATTGCTTGAAACTACCTCTACACACACAAGTATTCACCATGGTAGTATTACAAGAATGTCCCACACATGTAGGAGATGAAAGCAATGACTATGCCCCATTTTGTGCTCCTTTAGATACACCAACATATTGAAGATCGAGGTGGCTTCAAGTAAGCAATCGAATGAGAAAAAACATAAATCAAAAGAAAAGATTGATTGAAAAAACATATCACCAAAGAGATTGTAATTATCGATACGTGATTGTGCCTATTGTAGGAACGATATATCCATTAAGACAGTGATGTTGCATGTTGAATTAAATGTTTTAGGCAATTGGTATGTAGGTAGTGGGTTTTTTTCGAAAATGATCGATGCTTGCAATTTTTCATGAATGTTTTAGGTTTAGATGATTGCCATATTTTCTTTTGCTTACTTCATCAAATATGAGTGTGATAGGTTTATTATGGGTGGGGATTTTATTATGGATGGGTGAGTTGTGTTGATTTTTTTTTTGTTAAATTTTTGGAATTTTTGAATGTTTATGAACTTTTTTGGACTATTTGAGGTTGTTTTTTAATATTTTTGGAATATTTGAATGTTTTTGGATTTTTCAAATATCTATTGTTTTTGGATTTTTTAATATTTGAGGATTTTTTAGATTTTTGAACTATTTGGATGTTTTTTGGATTTTAAAATATTTGAATGTTTTTGGGAGATTGAAAATTTTGGATGTTTTTGGATTTTAAATTGTTTGGATATTTTTGGATTTTTTCAATATTTGGTTGTTTTAAAATTTTTAAAATATTTGAATGCTTTTTTATTTTTCTGATTTAAAGTAATGAACAAGGATCCAATCAGAATATGAGGTTTAGGAAAATTCCTCCAATTAGATGTAGGATTTTTTTATTATGAACTAGATGAAGTAACCCTAGGATGATACTAGGTGAGACAAGTAACGCTAGATATTGGTAAGTTACCAAGCCATGCTAGGTGTGTAGATGAAAATATGGTAGATGGATGAATGAAATGTTGGATTTATTATGATGAAATGGATAAGAATTTTGATAGATGGTGGATGGATATCATTACACATGATGCTTATTTTTTCAGGTTTTCACTAATGCACTTGTCTAAAGCACCAATGAAGTGGTTTTCACTAGAGGATGATTTTTGTCCTTACTATTATTTCTTTTTTTTTGCTTTTTTAGATTTTAAAAATACATAGTGTATGTTTGTCATTTTTTTACTAAGGTACTTTCCCAAGGCACCACCAAATTGGTTTTCACCATTGGATGAATTATTTATCTTTACCTTTATTTGTTTTTTGAGATACCCCGATGGGTAAAGTGTGGAACCACTTGAGATGACTATTGTTGATGGGCTCTTGTAAGGGCTCACCTTTAGGTGTAGCTAGATGATAAGATCCTAAGCCATAGCTCATTGTGACTACAAATGGTCCCAACCAATTTGGTTCAAATTTTCCCTTGTTATCTTGATCTAGTTGGATCTTCTAATTTTCCTTGAGAACTAGATTACCTACTTGGAAGTTTTTATTCTTGATCATTTTGTTATAACTACAATGAAGAAAATTTTGGTAAGCTTGTAAATGGTTTAGTGTATTGAGATGTCATCTAGTAATTCTAGCTCATGTAATCTAGATATTATATGCTCCTCATTTTCAACAAGATGTTGCAAGGATACCCTTAATGAAGGAATTTTGACCTTGATAGGCAAGATTGCCTCAGTGCCATAAACTAGAGAATATGGTCTAGTACCAGTAGGCATTCAAATACTAGTATGGTAGGCCCATAAGGTGAGATTAAGTTGGAGGTTCCAGTCACAACCAACATCATTAGTTCTATCTTTTTGAGGATTTTTAGGATAGTTTTATTAGACGCTTTAGCTTGATTATTTCCCTTGGGGTAGTATGGTGTGGAAAAGTGATGTTGGATACAAAATAGGGAGAAAATGCTTCATAAATCCTAATTTTTGAAGGGTGTATTGTTATATGTGATGATGGTGTGGGGAAAACCATACCAAAAATTTAGATAGTTTAGGATAAACTTTGCTATTTTTTTTTGGTGATGTAGATGAGGGGGATGGCTTCTATCCACTTCATAAATATTCATTGGTTGCTATGATAAATTTATGACCATTAGATGATATGGGATAGATATTTCCTATGAGACCGAGTCCCCATTGTGAAAAGGGACATGGTGTAGTGATAGGTTGTAACTCTTGTGTGAGTGTGTGAACAAGATTACCATGTTGCTAACACTATAACCACTTCTTAACGAACTAGTGTGTCTCTTGATCCATGGTAGGCCAATAGTATCATGTCCTTAGTAACTTCTTAGCAAGGGTGGAGCCACTAGAATGTGACCCACAAACACCTTTTTGTACCTCACATAAGGCAATTGTAGCTTCTTTGAGTTAAGGCATCTAAGCAATGTACCATCGAGACTCTTTCGGTAAAGGGTGTGACTAAGAATGGTGACATGAGATGATTGGCATATAAATGTTTTCTTAAGTTTGTGGTAAGGTTAGGTGGTATAGTACCATTTTTTAGATAAGTGTAAATTTTATGGTACCAAGGGGAATTAGGACCAACAATTTCACACACAAATTTGAATCGGGGACATTGAATGTTGGCACCAATAATTTCTCAATGAGAAACTTGCATCTGTGACTATTATGAGGCATGTATAAGAGAGACCCAATAGTTTCCATAGCATATGCAACCTTGTTGACTTTAGGTATTTGCTCAAATGAGATAGTAGTGAAATATTATTTGAAGCTATCAACCATTCTCTTGTATGGGAGCAATTTGTCATCTTTTGTTTAGTATTCATCATTAACATGTCTAACCACTAGTTATGAATCACCATAGACATGTAACTCTTTGAGTTATCATTGTATTATCCATTTTGGGTCTTGTAATAAGTTCTTCTTACTTGGCTATGTTTTTTGTGCATGGAAATGCTAACCAATATTATTTTGGTATGCAATCACCTTGAGGTGTGGTAAATAAGACTCTTTACCCTAAACCATGTTGGGCATGTGGTCCATCAAATTATAACTTTCATTGACTTGTGGGAGTGATAGTGAGGACTGCTTCATCTGGAAAATCATATATGAGTAGATTACCATCATATAATGGTGCTTCAACTAACTTATCTGTTATGACTTCCCCTTTACTATTTTCATATCTACATACAAGTGCTATGTTGAATTCATTCAATATCATGACCCATTTAGCCATGTGTGGTTAGTGAGTGTTTCCAGAATGTGAATAGGAATAAATTGGAGAGAAGATCAAAGGATTCAATAGTAAAATAGGAAATCAAATCAAATAAAACCCTAATTCAATGATAGAATAGACCTATTGCCAATGAAGTGTGTGCACTAATCAAATGAAAGTAATCGAAGAGAACATAAATAAAACTAATCTAACCTACTTTGCCTCACCCGACCTAGCCTTACTTCATTGTCAAGAATACAATAATTATTCCTTTTAAGTATGTATGTGGATTGCTCATAAACTTAGCATATAACCTTGTTGTGCAAAAGAAAGATGTAAAATGAGTAGAGTTTAGCTATTGATTCGGGGAAGGATTAAATGATCAAAGGATGTTTAATTTATATATTTTCAGGACATGAGATCAATGGTGTGAGATGTGAGATGAGAGTGACATATGAGGATTGATGAGAGATCATGATGATCATGCATGAGTTTGCATGGAGAGATGAAGAGTGAAATTCAATTCACTCACTAAATTTAGCAAAGTGACTAAATTTAGGGGAGTTCACTATATTTAGGATTAGAAGACTAAAGATAAGAAAATTCTATTATTAGGAAATAAATAAAATATGATTTTATTTATTTTTAGAGAAATGTGCAAACTAAATACATTAAATAATTTATTAAATTTTGGAGGAATGATTAGCAAATTAAATAATTAAAACTTGTTTAATCATGTGGATAAGAAGAATGCATGATTTTTAATTAAATAATTAAAATTATTTAATTAAAGTGGATGAGGGGAAATGATTTATTAATTAAATAATTAAAAAAATTATTTCATTAAAGGTGATGGAAGAATAATAATTAAATAATTAAATGATTCAAAATTATTTAATTAATTGAGGGAAATGAGTTTCTTTAATCAAATGATTGGAAATTATTTAATTAATAGTGATTAAAGAGACAATGAGTGATGATGATAGGAAATGATGAATTAGAAGAATGTTTTAGACATTATATTATATATCTTCTTCTCTATCTTGTTCTAAGTTTCATTTTAAGGTATTCTTTAGTTTTAGATCAATAAGTTTTGATTATTTCAAGTTGCATAACAAGCATTGTAAAACCAACATAGCTAGGGGAATGTCTATATTAACTTTGATTAGAACCATGCAAAGGACATATCAATTTTTATGGTTCAAACTTAAATTAATTTAGCTTAGAGAAGTACATTAGATTAGTGTGTTATATCAATGAGGTTTTCCTATTCAATTTAGTCTTAGGCTTTGATATTCAAGTTTCAAAGTTGATCACCTTATGGAATCAAATTAAGTCCTTGGTCATGTTTGGTTCGAATTACCATTTTTTCTTGTAAGTTTGTTGGATGAAAAAAAAATCTAAAATTAAGTTTGTCATATGGTCTATTAGAATATGTGGTGCCCACAGAAATGAAGTAAAATCAAGTTTCATTTAGGTCCAATTTATACATGAAATTAAGTATGAGAAAATATTGGGTAAATTTTTAACATATGAGAAGTACCCAGTGTATGATATACTCCCTAGACTTGACTTGCTTTTGTATTTTTTATAATAAAATTTTGGATTCATGTTTGTTTTGGAGTCCAATTGTTTAATTTGGTTCAAATAATGTGTTGTGAAATTTTACCACATGTTTTCCAAATCATTTGATGTTACCAAGTGTCACTTGCTTTCACCAGTTGTGATATTGAAGACCACTTGGTGAGATTTTAATTGGTTAATTGTATAATTAGGTCTAGAAGACCTAGAACTTAGACCCTTTTTACGTCTATTTAATCTTTAGTTACCAAATTTCCAACTAAGGTTAAGATAGTTGAAGCCTTTAAAATTGAAATCAACATGGATTTCAAATCCTTGTGCTAAATTTAAGTTGAGTTTGAGTAGACTAGATTTAATTGACAAATCACATCTAGATTTCCATTGCATCCTTTGGCTAAAATGTTATCCTTGAGTGTTTTGATAGAAGTGGGATTGATATCAAATTCCAATTTAATTTAATGTGCGATCAAGTCCAACCTTTGATGAGTCATCACCACAACATCTTATGCCATATGTAGTATTGTGGGGGACTTAAATGTTGATAGTTGGCCACACTAAGGAGAAAATAATTATAACTAAACTTAATCTTGAACTATAATTTAATTTAAATTAGGATGAATAACAAAGTTGAGTGTACGAAGTGATATAGAAGGTCAAATCTTAGTTTTTAAACCCATTTAGGTCCAAGGTACTAAATAGACTCAATATGAATATCAAATCAAGTCAGTTCTTTGATCAATTTTGAGTCAATATAATCTTAGGAGAATCTAAAGTTAAGAATATATAAATTTGGGCAAAATTTGAACCATAATTAATTCTAACAAAAACTAGTAATCATGGCGAAGTTGAGTTTAACTTAGGTTGTATTGTTACATGTACCTATTAGAATGTGAAACTTAATTTTGGTTACTTAGATAAAAGTAAACGTCAAAAATTATTAAATGGTAAAATTGGAACCAAGGAGATGTCAAGCTAGGAATTTGGTTAGGAGTTTGTACATTTAAACAAGTTCCTTGTGGTCAAAGTTGTGCTAAGGGGTGATGTAATCATGACCATTCACTAGTTATCTATGTAAATTGAGATGGGACATTCATAAAAATAAATTAACAAATAAAAATTTGGACTGGTTTAATACTAAGTAGTGGGTTGCTACAAATTGTGAGGTTGATTTTAACTTAAAACATAACTCGATTCCTCTTGTAGTCAATTAGAACCCTAATGATGTAGATGTGACAATAGATTACAAAGTCAACCCATAAAATATATTACAATAAAATATTTTTTATTACATACAAAACTACAATTCTTTTTCTTTTCTATCTTTTTTTATAATTTTTAATACAACTCAACTCTTTAAGAATAAAGAAACGAGAATAAAAGCTCTCTACTAGATGTGAAGCATCAAACTTTAACGGTCTAACAAAGGTAAAGTGTACAAGTAAGAAAGAGAAAAGCAAACTATTCTCCCTTCGATTCTCACGAAATAAAAATAGACATATTCGCACTCAAATATTTCTATATACCAAGGGCTGTATGGCGAATCTTGTGTACTCCGTAGTGGAGGCACAAAAAATCCTACCAAATGAATAAACAATTTGGGAAAGCGTAATCTAAATTGATGTGATGTGATGTTTTAATAAGCTATACGTACACAAGGAATTAAAGAATATTACCAGAGTAGAATTAAAAGCTAAGCTATATCTCATAATATTTGCACTGAAAGAAAAATATTCCATTAAAAAACTAAGCGAAGTTATAGGGATCATTCAGATAATCTAATAAAGGACCAAGGATTAGCATTTCTCCCCAGCAAATACTCAATGACATAACTTATCTTTTAGTTTGGTGACAAGACGCAAAGTAAGATGGGATGCTTCTGTGAATTTTTCAGTGGGAAGATTTCTGTTTTTTTAATTTATGTTTATTTGTAAAATTGATTAGTATTGATATTGAATCCTATTTTTATGATAGATCGTTGAGTGTAATTCAAAATATCGATACAAAAACATATACAATTGATTTGATCAGAAACAATCTTGACAGATTGAAAAACTCATACCAACTATAAATATTGAATAATATTCAAATCGTCCATTTACAACAAACTATTACAATAATGACCTCAATTTTTTTAAGATTTGACATTCATCATAAAAGAGAAGTTATTTGCCAGCAAAACTCAAAATACTAGTCTGGTAGAGTTGCATTATTACTGCAAGCCCTTGTTTTCCTCTAAACTGGGGTGTTATAAACCATAAAACTGGAAGCGGGAGGATACAGAAAATAACAATATCTAAGCCAAAGCAGCAGTCAATAGTCTTCATCCATAGTGAGGAGGATGTAAATTGAATAAATAACTCCCGGAATATGACCTAGCACCGTTAGAACTAAACATATCCAGTATTCCTTCTGCAAAAGAGTTTCCAATACACAACTTCAATGGAATTCATGCTAAAGTTAATGATTAAGCAGAAGAAAGTATACAAGTAAAAGTAGTTCTCACATGGATGCCGAACTTGATAAGGAGTGGCAGAGGCGGCAAGAAAAGGGCCATGAAGATGTAGAGGCCTGTTAGCGCAGGGTTCTCCCCCATTAACAGATGATATGAGATAGAGATAGCCAACTATACAACCAGTACAATCATTGCCTTCTCCCTTTTGCACAATGCAAAATGAATATAGTTTGCGATTTACTTGTAGAGGGTATGTGACAAAGAAAAGAGTGTGGAATAGACGAAAAAGAAAAGTGGGTCAAAGCTGAAATGAAAACAGGAACTAAAGGCAGTAAAGCATGGAATGTTGTGGGCTTTGTGACCTTAAAGCAATTCGACTTAACCAAGCAAGGAATAACCAGTACAAGTAAAGAGAAGATCATTTGCTAGCCTGCCTTATCATTGATTTTTCATTATTTTAGTGAAATGAGAGCAAGTGCAATGAAAAATATACCAAAGAGAGATGCTTCCACATGCGTTTGCTCTCCTGAAAAGTCATCTTGAAACGATACCCCTATTCAATTACACCATACTGAACTTTTTCGGTAAAGCATGGTTCGTCTCAATAATATCTTGAGTAAATTTTCATTCGTTCAAAATAAATTAGCAATCGTACTCATTATGTGGATAGACATGTGCAAGTACTAGAGGGGAAGGAGTAGAGGTCAGGGAGCACTATACACGTAAATATAAAGATTGACAAGACTAGCTGATATGTCTATGGCAAAGCCCCCTAGGTGAGCCTCCTCCCTTCTTCCTAGGGTTACATATGTATTCGCTTGCATCTTTGTTTATTGTTGAAATCTCTCTTAGATTGTAGTGAATATTAAACCTTGTGATGTTCTATTAATTGTAAGCTCTTGTGATCGTGGATTGTTAAATGTATCACTTCCCTATTTTTTATGTCTAATTATAAATATTATTTATAATGTATTTAATTGTTGATTGATTAACAATTAGCAAAAATAATTATATTTATTTTGATTATTATTTGACTAGTTAATGATAATGACTAAATTAATATTTAAACATTTTGTGAAATATTACAATTGTAAAATTATGACATATTTAATTGTTATTTTAATATTAGATCTAATCATGATTTAGAAAGAAGACTAACTAATTGTTTTGTTTTTGTTCATGAGCGGGACAAGAAAGAATCAACACTCTCATGGTTGTAGAGAAAGAAACTATCATTGAGGAGAATGATTTTAGATAGTTAGTACAACACCACAATTGAAAGAATCTTGTAGACGCCTAAATATTTCCCTAGTACACACTTAGTCAAATCCCCTTCACCTTATGTCCCTCACTTAATTAAAATATCTTATTATTTAATTAGTCACTTTTCCATCTCACATAATTAAATAATTATATTACTATTTACTCTTATTTAACACCTCACACATGGCTAAAATAATTAAATATCATTATTATTTAATTATAACTATATTCTCTCCACCAAATTCCAAGAATAAAGGGAGTCCTAAGTACACTTGTCCCTCGCATCCCTCATGGTTGCAATATTCTCTCCACCAAATTTTAAGAATAAAGGGTTCTAAGTCCACTTGTCCCCTACATCCCTCATGGTTGCAACTACTCAATATTTTTGGTAGGTACATCTTAACCCTTCACTTTCCAACAATCTCCATCATAACCCTCCATCATCTTCTCAACCCTAGGGAAGTCCTCTCATTCATGCTCTATTGTTGATCTTCCCAGACCACATCTCCACCATCCATTACCTCTTCTAAAAATCTATAAATTGAGGTACTCTCTCATCTATTTCATCCATTTATTTTTTGCTAACTATATGCTATCAAAATAAGTACATTTTGTGCAAGAGCATCCACATTCTAATCACTTGGAGCAAATCAAATCTACAATGGAGTTCTTTGGTAATGTTGCTTTGACTATTTATGTTATTTCTTCATTTTGAATTCCTTTGTGTGCTCTATCTAACATTTCCTTTGGTTTGATTAGGAACTTTCAATTTTATTTTCAAACTCAGATCTTACATTCTAGTGACTCCACTAGAGAAATACCCCTTTATCTAACTCCATTGTGTTTTTCATGTCTTGTAGTTTTTTTTGGCTCATTTTGAGTGGTTTTAGGGAACAAATTTTTACAAGGGCTTCTGAGGGTGAAACAGAGTTCACGATTATGTTAGGAGAAACCAACTTGTGACTTTTGACATTGTAGACACCTAAAATTGTCTAATTGCATCACACATTCATAATTCACTAATTTCCATCAGTTTCCTCATTATCTAATGATTCCTCAATTTAATTAACTAATTTCCAATTATTTGATTAAATTCATTATTTTCTTCTATTAATTAAATAATTGATATTATTTATTATTTCATCATTTTCATTATTTTCCTCTAGTTTCACATTAACAAAATAATTTTGAATTATTTAATTAAAATTCAATTCCTATATTTCCATTATTGCTTAAATATTTTTAGTTATTTAATTAAATCTAATTTTTATCTCACACATGATTAAATAATCTTGAATTATTTAATTAAATCCTAATTTTCCTCTTACCTCACAATTTTTCTAATTATTTAATTAACTAATTTTCCTCCAAAATATCCTAAACAAATTTCCTTGAAATAAGGGGATATTTTGAGTTAACTAAATCTCTCATTAATTCTCCACCTTCGATCTCTTGATCTAATATGAATTGTTGATCTTCATCTTCAATAGCCATCGTCGATCAGATATCCTAGAAATCTATAAAACAAGCCTTCTTCTCCATAAATATCATTCATAATTCTCATAAGGAATTACCTTTTTGAGAGCATCTTTGAGCATTTGAGCATCATAATTGTGAGTTAAGATCGTCATCAAAGCTTTTTCAACATGGGTTATGCACAATTTGAGCAATCCACATCCTAAATTGGTAAATTCTACACAATGGAATACTAGGTTTGTTTGTTCTTTGAGTTAATTGATCTTAATTTGATTGATTTCTTGATTTTAGGTTAATTCATTGATTCAATTATCTATTTCATTGATTATGGGTGTAATTGATCTTTCTTTCATGGGTTTTTAGTGTTTGCTAACTAGATAATTGCTTTAATTGTCTTTCTAACCATTACCCATATTCCCCTATGATATTTTAGCATGCTCGATGGGACCCGTGTCCCTAAATTGATATTTTCTTATATTTTTTTATCACCTATAGGTTACAGTAATGCTTCTACAACATATCAACGCTTCTATTTTCTGCACAATGATGCCTTTGTCACACATCGATGCTATTGCTCTTCTACAATGATGATTTTTCTATATCTCGATGTTTTTTTTTTTACACTTGTGTGTTTCTATCACTGCAAGTTATAGCGATACTTCTATGATTTATAGTGACACTTATGTTGAAATTCGACACTTCTGCTAACTATAGTGATGCTTTTGTGGTAAATCAATGCTTCTATTTTAATTACAATGATACTTTTGTTCTTTTTAGAAGTATATTTGTTTTTATACTTTCATATTTTCCTAACTCTAATGTGCACCCGATCTTTTAACTTTTAGACTAAAATATCTTGTGCAACTTGTGGAAAACATTGGGAGAAGACAAGAAACAAACTACTAACAAGTCTTCTTCTAGGATCTTTTTCATACAAATGTCACATTTTTAAAATTAAATAATACAACTTTCACATTTCAATTTGGGCTTTAAAATTGAACAATACAACTTTCACATTTCAATTTAGGCTTTAAAGTTGAATAATACAACTTTCACATTTCAATTTAGACTTTAAAATTGAACAATACAAATTGCACATTTCAATTTGGGATTTTAAAATTGAACAATACAAATTGCACATTTTAATTTGGGCTCTAAAATTGGACATGACACAACTTTCACATTTGAATTTGGGTATTAAAAAGAATTTGTTTTCCATGTCTAGTAGGCTAGTGGTGTGTATGCTCTCTCCTTGTGCTATGTGCAATCTTGGAGATCAAAAACACCATTATTTTGCAATCTGTTTGTTTACTTGAGGAGTGATTCACTACATATGCTCTTCCCTTGTGACTTAATAACGGTCTTAGGAATCAAAAACATCATTTTCTATTTAATTCAAGTAGGAGTTATGCTTGGGGATTTCATCACCTCAAGGATGACCTCAACCATGTTTACTGGTGGGGTATATAAAGGGAGGAGAATGAAAGTTACACCCCAAGGTGTGACCAACATCCTTTAAGCCAAGCCTCATGACCTTCAATATGTTGAGACATGTATAGGTGAAGAAAAGAGGGGAGACCTCCCTCAACTTGGGCATCCTCGAACAGGTCCATTTTTCATGAAAACACTAAGAACCTTGTTTTAGAAGCTTTTAAGAGCATCAACCATTGGCTTAGTAGAGTGCAAGGTACAATACCATGCCTGAAGATACTCACCATGTACTTTACTCTTGTTGAGGTGACAAAATTCCTTGTTGGACCTAGTCCTTCTAAGGAAAGGGGTGGTAAGGTGGTACATGACATTATCATAACCTAGTTACTCATTCAATTGAAGGTATTATGCTCTAGTGGGTGGGCATCTATTAATTTAGTAAATCATTTTACTACTAGCTAGGTTGTTTATTTTTACATGTATTCATTATTTAATATCAAAGAAACCAAATACCATGCTCTTGTTGAAGATGTAAGGAAGCTAAGGTAGTGGAACAACTTCCTACACTATTCTTGAGAGGAGAATAATGCAAAAAATTTATAGATCTTTAACAATTACAGAAACTTAAACTAAAATAAACACAAATATCATGCATACCACGACACAATGATTTACGTGGGGAAAACCCTTAAGGGAGCAAAACCCCACACTCCAAAATCCACCCAATATATTATTCAATAAATCACAAAGATTACAATATACTTATAGAGCAAGCTTCTCACAGGAGTATCATCATAGTTTAGAGATCAAGGAATAACACGACTGTTATCAGAATCTTAGAATACATCACTGTCTCTCTCTACCGCAGTTGTA
The DNA here is from genome assembly GCA_007258455.2 of Sequoia sempervirens. Taxonomy (NCBI): domain Eukaryota; kingdom Viridiplantae; phylum Streptophyta; class Pinopsida; order Cupressales; family Cupressaceae; genus Sequoia; species Sequoia sempervirens. The sequence continues at coordinate 226,297,448 of VDFB02281492.1, read as the reverse complement.
ATACAATGCCATCATAAAATAGAGTTACTTTCTAGGGCGATACAGGCCAACAAAAGGGTATGTGCAGGATCATCATGGAAAAAATAATCCCTTAAGTGGCAATGAAAATTCAGAAAAATTAGAGTTAGGCAACTTGATGTAAAAATTTGAATAAGTTATCTATATTATTTCAAAAATATGTAAGAATGGAATCTGTGGAAAATTGAATGTAGTTTCTAAACTACTAGGTTTATTTTTATTTTTTAAATCTATTTGGTGAAAATTTAAAATTTCAATGCAGTAGTACTTAAATTTCAGGGAAAAAATAAGTAGGTGTCTATCTGCCACCCTAACCATAATAATTTAATGATAATATTTTTTAATAAGATTTTAGATATAAGTAGAGGACTCATGTCCGGATGTGATGCATATTTTTTTGTAATTTTTTTCCAAGCAAATAATTAATTATGATTTTTTTGTTACAACTTTTAAAAAATATAAAAAACTCGTATGTCTGACCACCTTAACTTGGTCAAAACTTCATGAAATTCAATTTTTTTTAATCCTATAGTATGAAGCATAGAATGTGACACATGTTTTGGATTCAAAAATGTGATACCATTTGAAAGCTATAGATGTTTTTCAATCAACCTATCAATCAGGACTTTAGTCATAATTCTAATAGAAAATGAATAATAATTATTTACTAGATTCAAAGTAAAGTATAATTTATATTGGTGGAAATTTGAGAAGCTCCTTTACAAACCCTTTTCATTTCATCAATTTTGGGTAAAAAAAAGTCATCAACCACATGGGCGAAGTCTGGAAAAGCAAGGTAAGTTGTTAAACACATTTTTGTGTTGAAGTTCTTAGGATTGGCAAGTCCGAACCAAATTCCAAAGCAAGCCCAAGGCTAATCCCTAGGCATTAAATTTTGTGTCGACATATTGGATATCGATTCAAATTGGATATCGATTTGTATCTGATTTGAATGATACCGATATGTTTTAGATATGAGCTTAAAAAATGTTATACAATTTATAATATATGATTTAAAAAATGCAATAAAGTTTATAATTTAATATATAATATACAATATAGTTTATAATGTAATATATAATATACAATTTATGATAATCTCTTACCGAATTATGTATTTAATAAATAATATATTATATTATTATGTATAATATTTAAATATTATTTAAATATTTTAGTTAATGTATAAATATTTAAATATATATATATATATAAATATTACTAATATATAAAATATTTAAATACTATCTCTTTCCCTCTCTCTCTCTCTCTCTCCCAAGTCTCTCACTCAATCACTCATATGTCTCCCCTTGTACCCTTAACCCTTAACCCTTAAACCCTCTACCCTCTAGTCTCTCTCTCTCTCAAGTCGAGCTCTCTCCTAACCCCCTCTCCCTCTCTTAGGTCTCTCTCTCTCACTCACTCCCTCTATATCTCTCCCTCTACCCTTAACCCTAAACCCTAAATTTTTTGATTATCTAGATGTTTTTGAATTTTTGATTATTTGGATATTTTTCAAGGATATTTTATTTATTTGGGTGTTTTTATTTATGTTTGAACTATTTGGATTTTTTGGATTTTTGAATTTTTGATGTTTGTTTTTGGAATTTTTAGAAGATGTATAGATCACTACATGAGCTAGAAGATATATATTAGGATTTATTCTCAAGTAGGATATAAGTACCTACCCCTAGTGTCTAGTGATTTATGGAATGCTAAGAATGGATGAATATCTAGATGAGCATGACAAATGGATATACGAAGGATTCCAAGGACTATCCTATGATAAGATAACGTACTTGACCTAGTATGACCAATTAGATAATGCTAGGTGTAGGTGATGGTATTGCATGAAATAGGATATGATCATAAGGAAATCACCATGTCAAGATTTTTTCCAAAAGAAGGTTTATGAAGTATATACCCCTAGTATTTGTCAAGATCCTGTAGATGTGGAAGAGGGATGAAAATGGATTGGATGAAAATGTGGATTTATTATGGATGGGATGGATGAAATATAGGATATATTATGGATAAAATAAGATGCTCCCAACTAGAATGGTGCACATAGATGCTTGATGTTATGCATGAAACCTTTTTTCCAAGTTTTCATCATGCTACTTTCCCAAAGTGCCACCGAAGTGGTTTTCACTAAAGGACATTTTTTATCTTTACTATTTTTTGTTTTTTTGAAGTTTTTGGAATGATTGTTGACTATGTTGAACCACTTGGTGGTGTTGATGTGGATGTTGTTGTCATGCCATGCCAGTTCGATGTCTTGTTTGGAGGAGTTGCTTTGCCAATATACATGCACTTCTATATAACCCTTGAATGTTCTTGTGATATTTTTTGATACCAAATTTGGCCATATCTAAGTGTACAAATCACGATAAAGTTCCATTACAGTCCTTATGGTAAAGATTTTCCACCAGGACATGATAAATGTGGGATTTGGATATTCTAAATTTTAAGTTGGATGGTGGACTTCGATGGAGGATATGAGATGTAGATGAAATACTCGATAGTTTGGATTGTGGATCTTTTATTTTCTAAACTTGGGATTGTGAGCAATGGAATGTGAATATGGAATTTTGAGCGGATTTAGGACCAAAATTTTCATACACTTTATATGTCAATGTTGAAGACTTCTTTTGAATTGGACACCTTTGGTGAATAGAAGTCCCTTTTTGATGTTGCCCCATAGTTTCATTAACTAATGAAGTTTTATATGTATTATTTTCTTTATTTTTATTTGAGATCCATTTTAACTTCATGTGTCCACTTTGAATTTTTTATTATTTAGATTGAATGAATTGATCTCTTTCTTTGTAAGGACCTTTCTTTTGTTGGCCCCAATTAGTGGGTGAAAAGATGTGAGGATGACAATTTATGACATGGATAGTTGGATTGGTGGTAGAAATTTTATTATAAGGACTCTTCATGACTTCCATGTTGATGTTTTTATTAGATAAAGTTTCTCCCGGTATTATGGAGGTACCACTAACATGATTAGATTCCTTGATGCTTAGGATTGTCAACAAAATACATCGGTTCTAGAATACCTTGTTCATGTAGGCCTAATCCTTTTCCTTGATACTGCATCCATTGAAAATTTTTGTTGGTAACTAAATATGTTTTGTCTTAGAAACAAGGTGCTAATCCTTCTCTACACTGTTGGGAATCTTCAAAGGCGGTATTATTCTCATTAGTCTAGGATAACTTGCTCTAATGAAGGTAAGTGATCCAATTTTACAGGTTATAGGTCCTTCATCAATATGTAGGATATCTTTCCAATCAATATATTTGTCCCAAGTTTGAGATATATTGGATTCTAGTTGTTCTTCAAAAGATGTTGATGTTTTAAAGTCGATACAAAAACCTTCTTCATGATCATTTATTGGAATGTCACTATTAAATCCTATGAATTTGGCTATAACTTCATTATTTGAAAATGTGTTGAGAGTGGGAGACCCTTGTCCTGGAGGAATAGGGGAGAGATCATCTATATGTCCATTGGAAACAATTATATCATTTGTGGAAGTAAAAGATATCGACATATAGGTAGGATCACTTATTGGATCCTGAATGGGATGGAATGAAATGATGGAATCTTGATCTTGACTTATTTCAGGGTTTTCTTCATTATGCTTTGGATTATTTTCTTGACATGGATCCGGGTTTGATGGTGGAATATGGATGGAAGATTCTTGGGTGGTCTCAATTGATTTAGATGATGAGATGGAGGCTTCTTATGATGGAACTTCTCTAATACACCTTATCATGAAGTCAAATGAGGGAGATACGTTATGATTTGAGATGTGAATAATGTGATTATTTTGATGTGAGACATTTCTAGATAGTGGTGGATGGTTTTGATTGCACATTAGGGAAGCATCTTGATAAATGTATAATTTCTCCTTATGTGACCAATGAATATTGTTGATGTAATCATTAGACCCATGGATGTGTCTTAATACATTGTCATAGGAATAATTAACTCTATTATAATTCCTTGTTTTACTAGAATCATTTCCTTTTCCATGGTCCAACATCAAATCTTTGTAAATTCCAAGATATTGGTTTCTATAATTGCCAAGATGTTGATCTACACTTACCTCTCCTTGATCGATGAGGTCTTGTCTTAGATGTTTTAGTTTCATGCAATTTTGTGTCTTGTGACCTTTTTTTCTATGGTATTGGAAAAAATAATTGTCATTATACCATGCTGGTTTGATTTGTGGTTCTTTGTTTAATGTCTTAGCTCAGGGAGATGGATATGGTTTGATTGAATCAATTTGTTTAGGGTTGTTTTGACGGGTTCCCCTAAGGGAGTGAACTTACATCTAGGCTCGCATTGTTAGGTCTTAGTGGTTAACCTCATGGAGTATTTTCACTTTAAAAATTTTGTTGTTTATTTGGTTGAGGTTGAGTGTTCTACACAATTTTTGCATTGACAAAACCATCATTTGTTACGTTCTTGTTTTTACCCCATAGGCATGGTTTATCGTTTGAGCTTGAAGGGTAATCTTTATTTTCCTTGTAGATCTTTACTATCCGTTTAGTTATAAGAGCCCTTTCGGTTGTGATACCTTTCACTATTATTTATTCAAATGTGTTGGAACATTGTATGCGTAAGTGAAAACCAATTTTTATGTTTAGATTTTGAACAAAAATGTCCACTAGTTGCTTCTTAGGAATAGGCCATTTACATTTGCTTGCTTTGTGTCTCTATATTTGTAGGAAAGAGGCAAATATTTCTCCTTTATTTTGTTTAATCAGGTATAATTCATTTAAAATGACTTCATGTTCTGTTTTATAGGAGAAATGAGTTGTGAACTTGTCTATAATTTCTTGAAATGTTCTAATGCTTGGGGGTAGGTGAGAGAACCATTCCATTTCCTGTCCACCTAAAATCCATGGAAAGAGGAACATGATATAGGTATTATTATAGGACACCTCTATACAAGATACATAAAATTCCCATATATGCTCTTGTGGGTCACCACGTCCTTTGTATTTATTGAATTTTGGTAATATTAAAATTATGAAGGAATGGTTTCATTTCTATGTTCCTATCAAATGGGCAGAGACATAGATCTTGAAGGGCATAATATTTCTTTTTGGTTCCCATTTGTATATCGTTTATTGTCCGAGTTAAGCTTTGGATTTGTGATGTCAAGTCATTTGGAGAGTTGTTTGGTGGAGCGTATGTACTATATAATGGATTTTAGTTTTGTGGGATATTGTGAAGGTTACTATACATGTTGTATGATGGGCCTTGTTGTGGGTTGATTTGGTGTTGAGGACCATGTTGTTGTGTGTGGGTAGGTTCATATGAATTGTATTAGTGTTGTGTTGGATTTTGATGTTGTGGGGTTTGATGTTGTGGAGTTTGGTGTTGTGAAGTTTGGTGTTGCGAAGCTTGGTGTTAATAGTTGATGTATTGTTGTTGTTGAGGATCTTGTTGTTGATGATGGATGTATTGTTCTTGTTGTGGGTTTTTTTGTTGATGGTTGATGTATTGTTGTCGTTGGGAGATTTGATGTTGTGAAATATATTTTTGGGGAGTTTGAGGTACATTTTGTTGAGGGTTTTATAGTTGGGGAGATTTAGGTACGTGTTGCTAAGGGTTTTGTTGTAAGTTGGGAATATAATTTTGGATGTTGGGGTTGTTAGTGGGATTTGTTATACATTTAATGTACACATAGTTTTTGTGAAATTAGGATGTACATGAGGTGGTGGATGTGGTGTTTTGAATGGATTTTCATATAGTTCATCATGTTTGTGTGTTGGTGGGTTTAGTATGTTTGGGGTTTATATTTGAGAATGGTAGGATGCTTGTGTTTGGGAGATTTGGGTTTTTTTATTACCTATGAATTGTCTATGGTTAATGGATTTACATATTGTTTAGAAAAGGTTAATGAATCCATTTCAAATGAAGGGATCATAGGTTGACTTGACGTGTTTTGTATGGGAAGAGGTGGTATTTGTTCAATGATTGTATGGATGATAGGTGTTGAGGTGCCAAGTTGACACACGACATGCAGGTAAGATAAAAGTAAAAGTATCTCACCTCTCCTAAAAGAGACAATCAGTAATCAAACTGATCACCTCCCAAGGTTCTTGATGTTGGTTCACAACGTTGCTATTTCATAAAGTGGTCAATATGGCTGTAATATTCAAGGGGCCTGTTGGTTTTGAGCTTCTGGATTGTTGCAAGATCAAACATCTATCTAAACCTACTTTAATCAGGGGTTTTAAAGAAATAGAAAAAGATAGATCAAAGTTTTCAAACTGAAAAGAATGTTCATTCATTCAACTAATTAGACTTGTTACCTTCCAAGGAATTCCTAAACTAGAACTGCAAAATAAAATTAACTTGTAATTGATACAAAGCGTTTCATTCATTCACAGTGCAAACTTTAACAGTAGATTGCAAATCATCATTCAAACAAAACATAAGATAAAATTTCATTCCTTGAAAGCTTTTCAAATCAAATGATTAACCCAAAATGAATACCATTCTAGAGCATAATACAAAGTAGGTTTAAGTCTGGCTGCTCCTACTGTCAATGAAACAGATAAGCAACATTTACAAATCTGGCAAGATCACTAGTGTACAGAAACCCATGTCTTCAAATTATCTCCATCTATGCTAAGAAAATCAGGAAGATACATCACCTCCTCCTCCTGCTGAACTGCAAAAAAATGTCTAACTTACTTAAAAATCCTAACTTGCTTTTTCGATATCCCATCCTCTACCTTTCTGCCTCTACTCTCCCAATTCACAAAATATAAATAGCAAGAACCATGCAAGAAAGATCAACACAAAGAATTCACCAAGAACACAATGTCTTCAGTTGTATTGAATCACCAAAGATAGCAAGAATTCGAGTCTTTTTGTATTACAAAGACTTCTCAGAATAAAATAACTTCTAACTCCTACTCTACTTCTTGATTTTTTTCTACCCTATGAATCCCCCAGCTTGCTAACTAATCCGCTAACTTTTTTTCTAACCTTTCTAACCCTTTACAAAAGAGGCGAAACACCATATTTATAAAACCCGCCAGATGTGTCGGCCCAGTTAGGATTTACAATAATTCGGTTATAGAACAAGTCGGACCCAGAAGAATTTGAAACAAAGTCAAACATGCATTAAATGCACAGGCACCAACCAAATCGGCCCAGGATCTCCCACATAACTCAGACCAAAACGTGTGAAGAAGAGGCAAAGCGAAACAATGAGGAAGCACAAATTTTGATGTAGCTTTGCATTAACTGCTTCCCCCACTTCACCCATACCTTGTTCCATTCTGGCCTTCATCACCAAGGATGTCCTCTGCAAGCTACTCGCAAGTGGCATAGGTGAAACCTTAGTTCTCCATTCAATAGCATTAATATTATTCTTCAACTGCCCCATCGTATTGTCCCAGTCTCTCTTGTTGGATTGATATTCATTAATGATTGCACTGTAGGTCGCTGCATCATCCAGCTGGTGTCCAGTTACTGTATCCCATGATAGCCTTAGTCCTTTGTAGTAGGGTGTTCATATTCGTATCTGAAACCTTGAACCAGACTGATGTCATCTTGCCCTCAGGAATCCTACTCTTTTCGTCTAGCTTCATTTTTTTCTACTTCAGAGATGGATGATCCCTTTGTGTCCTTTAGCCTCTCCAGCCACCATCGTCCTGCCAGACTCAACCTACATTCATCAAACACCAATGTGAGAATCCAAATGTTGACAACATTTTCATCCAAGTGTTAGGTTAAAATCATGATAAAACCATTAAATTAGCCATTAAGCATCAACACTGTGAAGTTTGGGATTTCAAGTTAACCAGGGAAAAACAATCTGGAAAGAATTTTGGAAAATTCTAACCAGGCGGATTCTCCCGATGAAGCACCAATGTCAACAATGGATCATCAAAATGAACACAAGCAGCATACAATAGTGAAATTCATCAAGCTAAAGCAAGATATGTTTAAGCATTCATCACTAGATTCATCAATTTTATCCAATTTCTTAAATTCCACAAAGCATAGCAAAGAATTCAAAAAAATCCGGCTGGACCAAAATTTCACGGATGACCCAAAACTCCAAACTCAGAGCACACTTTTGGGAAGATGAAGGAATCTGGGAAAATCCGAAGACATGGAAATTCTGCGGAGTCTCTGAAATTTCGAAAAACCTTCATCACGTTCAACTTTTCATGAAGTGATCGAAACTCGACGAATTTTGGATCTCTTGAGGTCGACTCGAATCTAATTCATAATTTCTATTTATCCCTTTGGATCCAGACTACCTGAGGAGTCAAATAACGAAAGTGCACGACAAACCAGTGATGCCCTAGATTCAACTGCTAAGACCACCATGAACAACAGGGGAAAGCTCAGATTACCTAGATGGAACTCAGATACACCCGACAAGGTTCGCAGTGGGTTTGCAATGAATAATGGACCATTCCTGAGAAAGATTTGATTAATACAATAAAGGCGAAACTCACCAACCAACTCAAAGCGCGTCAAATTGAACTTGGCTTCGTAAAACACCACCTGAATCAAACTGAGGCATTGACAAACAAGGAAAGGCATGGAAACGATTTGGGAACACACATCGGTGAGAGATCCACCCGGGCGGAGAGAGTTAAGAAAGTCATAGCGACCAGTAAGTCTTAGCGACCCAAAATTTGGAAACCCGATGGTGAAGCGGAATCCGAAAAAATCCAGCCCAAGCGGAATTCTGCGAAGAGCCCGAAACTCCAAACTTCCAATGTTGAAATTACTTTGTCAGGTTTACGATGGAATCCAAGAAAATCCGAATGGGTTAGAAAATCTCAAAACAGGGTGAAAACCCGAACTTTGCCTTAAAACTTAAGCTTTCAACGTGCAACCTAAGTGAACGACTTGGATGGGCGAGATGAACAACTAAGGACCTCAAAAGCAATCAAAGCAATAAAATCCACAGGCCCAAAAGATGTCATAATTTAGAGCAAAAGAGGGGGGGGAAGGGGTCTCATTTTAATCAAATTTAAAATGGGGTCGTTATGCAAGGCATAACAATAGGGACGTTCTCTCGTAGAGGCACACTAGATGTTATGGTGTTTGTCATGACCTGTTCCCTAAGTGTGTTAGCATCATAATTGATGAGTAGTTTAGCACCTCCTTATACAAGTTTTCCAAGAGTAAGTATTTATTAGGGTTGATATGTAGTATATCATCAAGTGAGATGGGTCTTGTGTCATCTCTAAGAGTCGTTCAGGAGTATATTCTATGAACTCTTCATTTTCATTGGTGATGTCTTCTATAGTGACTGCTTCTCATGGTTGGTTTTGTTGGGGAGTCTTATACTCTCTAGGATTGAATGATTTGTTAGGAATTCCCATGGTTAATTTAGAAGTGATTATGGGTGTCGTTCCAGTCAAACTACTAGGGTTGGACTCCATAATTCATTTATGTTGGGACCTCATTATAGGCATAAAACTTATAATGACCCTATGAAATATGGGGTCTAAGATTGGATGAGGATGATGTGATTGACTATTTTTTGGTTTCAATATGGACTTGTAAAAGAACACATAGGTAGACTTGGACCAAAGTTTTGATGTTGATTGGATGGATGAAAGATATGAAACCTCTAAGAGACAAAGTTTTGACTAGATCTTACTTTGATGGGTGTTGATGATAATCCTTGCTTGTCCTTGACTAATGAGTCCAAGAAAAGGAAGATGATAATGTGTTTTACAAACTTAGTAGTAGACAATGACTACTAAGCAAGCTAGCTCACAAATATTGATGCTAATTTAACTAGGTACTTGAAAATGATTTTTCTTCAAGCAAGGAGCTAAACTAGAAGAAAGGATATGAGATCTAAACCAAATAAATATGTCAAATATTGGTTGTTGTTTGGATGAGTTATTTGATGGTTATTGAGGTTGATATTTGGAGGTCAAAGATGCTAGGATGTAATTCTATAAATTCCAATGTGAATGAATGAGTTGAGATGAGAATAAAATGTTTATGTTTTTTGTTATGACTACAAGTTTGTTTAATACAAATCTCTAGTCCTTTAATGATTGTTGGTTGAATTTTAGAATTTGAGATTTTAAGAATTTTGGTGAATTTTGATTGACAGCCAAATGTGTTGCTTTCAAAAGCATCAATTTAATTGGTCAAAAGAATGTAATTGTCCCTAACAAAAGCAACTAGATTTAATAAAAGTATCATTTTTTTTCAAAAGCGCTACTGTATGACAACCAAATGCATCACTATGTAGATTTTAGGTTTTTTATGATAAAGAGCAGTTTTGGAACAAACAATTCAAGTTGCATAGAAGCATCAATATGCAAAATCAAACACATTGAGACACAATCAATAGTGGTGAAAATTTGTAGAAGCATCACCGTGGTAGATCAAAAGCGTCACTATGACACAAAGACAAGATTTTGCAAGTTAAACCTGAATGTGTCTAAGGTTTGGAACTTTTCTAAATTTTTGAGTACTAATGTTACTTTGTTTGATTTGGCAAGAGATAAAATACAACAAAGAATAACATGAAAGACTAACTCCAATTTTTTTGAGGATAAATTCACAAGCCTTCTTCTATTGGGAAATTGTGTCTCAACCTTGTAATTATATAGTGATTATTGTTGATAGGATATATATATATTTCCTAGTTACATCGATAGGTGTAATGTACAATTGCAGCAAGGGGGAAGAGTGGGATGTGTGTAAACAATTTTTTGTTAACTTTTTTAGGAAACTTCTAAAATGGATGACATACATTAGATAAATGATACATTATAAATCTAGACCATTAATTATTAGGTTTTAGATCTAATGGTGGATATTTTGTTGAGTTGTCTTTCCCTAGAATGTAACTCTACTTTATGAGGGCATTGTATTACAATTGTGGTAGAGAGAGATGGTGATGTATTCTGAGAGTTTGATAGTAGCCGTGTTATCTCTTGATCTTTGAGTGGTGATACTCCTATGAGAAGCTTGCTTTGCAAGTACATTGTAATCTTTGTGATTTACTGAATAATATATTGGGTGGATTTTGGAGTGTGGGGTTTTTCTCCCAAAAGGTTTTTCCCCATGTAAATCACTGTGTCGTGGTATGCATGATATTTTTGTTTATTTCAGTTTAAGTTTTTGTAATTTTTAAAATTTATAAAATATTTTCATTATTCTCCTCTCAATATTAGTGTAGGAAGTTGTTCCACTACCTTAGCTTCCTTACAAGTGGTATCAGATCTTGAACACCTTTGGTTTCAGTTGTGGTTTGTTGGGTTTTTTTGGACTAATCCACATTTGAGTGGGAGCTTGTGCAAAAGAGATTTTGTCATCTTGTTGCAGGAATTTTTAGATGGCAAGTTCATCAGGGAGAATAGAGGTGGAGAATTTTTTTGGAAATAATTTTGAAATGTGGAAGCTAAAGATGGAGGATCTGTTGATAGATCAAGATCTGTGGGATGTTGTTGATGAGAATGTTTCAAGACCTACAGATCATACTCAGGAAACTCAATATGATGTTATGGATTGTAAATCCAAGGGTCTAATCAGATTGTGCTTGGAAAAATCTTTTTTAATTAATGTCCATGAGGAGACCTCTACACCGAAACTATGGAAGAAGCTTGGTGAGATATATCAGGCCAAATCTTTAGTGAACACAATTTTCTTGAGGAAGAATTTGTATTCCTTGAGAATGGAAGAGGGTGGACAAATCACAGACCACCTAGAAGCATTCAATATGTTGGTGGCTCGGTTGGCATTGATTAGTGTCAAAATTGATGAGGGAGGAAAATATCAGATCTTGCTTTGTTCTTTTCCTGATTCATGGGATTCTCTTGTTATGGCTATTGGGAGTACTTCTATAATTTTGAAGACTAAAGATGTGGTGGGTTCTTTTCTTTCTAAAGATATGAGGAAGAAGGTATCCATCACTACCAAGGAGGCCCTAAACATTCATGGAAGACCTAAGGAAAAAGGAAAGAAGAATGAGAAGTGTGACAAATCCAAGTCTAGGAGGAGATCTAAATCTACTTTAAAGTCCAAAGTTATTTGCTGGAATTACGGTAAGCCTGGACATGTCCGTAAGGAATGAAAAGAAGAAAAGAAGAATAAAAGGAAGAAATTTGATTCTAATTCTGAGTTCGAGGAGGACGATGGCGACGCATTGATTGCAACTTTGGTAACTCGTGCAGGTAATGATGCATGGTTAATTGACTTAGGTGCATCTTTCCATATAACCTTTAATAGAGATTGGTTTTCTGAATATGAAGAATTTGATGGAGGTAAGGTGTACATGGGTGGTGGTTCTCATATATAAATTTTTGACTGTGGTAAATTTAAAATCAAGTTTCTTGATGGTAGAATAAAAAGGATTATTGGAGTGTTGCATATCCCTGGATTAGCACAAAATTTTTTATCTGTAAACAAACTAATAGATGCAGATGTGTAGGTAGTATTTTCTAATGTAGGACGTAAGATGGTCAGAGGTGTTATGGTGATTGCTAGAGGTGTTAGATATGGCATATTGTATAAACTGGATGCATGCACTGTTGAGTGCAATAGTACTTTTGTGAAAATAATTTTTGTGGAAGAAGTGAGGGTTTCACCTTCAGTAGATGGTCATGGCTTTTGGGTACCCAAGGGTGCTCTTTCTTTTGAGACAAAGTTACCTACAAAGAAAACTATGTTATGGCACTAGAGACTTGGCCACATTGGAGAAAAGGGTCTAAGGACCTTGAAAAATAAAAACCTTTTTGAAGGTTTGTCTAATTGTAATCTTGAATTTTATTTATGTGAGCATTGCATTTATGGAAAACAAAATTGTGTTCAATTTTCCTTGAGTTTTCATAAATCTTGTGGTGTGTTGGATCTTATTCATTCTGGTGTGTTTGGTCATATAGATGTCCCTTCGATTGGTAAATCCACATATTATGTTTCATTTATTGATGCTTATAGTAGGACATGGGTATATTTTCTAAAGAGTAAATCTAAAGTTTTTAGCTGATTTAAAGAATTTAAAGAAATGGTTGAGTTGCAGATTGGAAAGAAAATAAAATGTTTGAGGACTGATAATGGCAGTGAATTTTTCTCTATTGATTTTGATAGATTCTGTAAAGATTATGGTGTTCATAGACATAAGACAACTCTATATTCTCCACAATAGAATGGAGTAGCAGAAAGAATGAACAGGACACTGATGGAGAAGGCTAGGAGTATGTTGAATGGTGTTGGCCTAGAACAAAGGTTTTCCAGGATGAAGTTGTTGTCATTGCTTGTTACCTGATTAACAAGTCTCCTACATTAGATTTTGTTGATAAGATACCTATAGAGGCATGGTTGGGTCACAAGCCTTCATTAAGACATCTTAGAGTTTTTGGTTGCAAGGCATATGCACATGTGCCAAAGGTGAAGTGAAAAATTTTGGAGAACAAGGTTGTGAAATCTATCTTCATCAGATATAGTTATGGTGTGAAAGGATACAAGCTTTGGGAACTTGTTACGCAAAAGGTAATATATAGTAGAAGTGTTATTTTTAGAGAAACTAAGCCTTCTTCTATTACATTATAGCCAGAACAAAGTAAATAGGAAGATGTGATTCAATTCCTTTTTACACCTAAGAAATTTGAGTCGAGGCCCAAGGATAGATAAGAAGTTGAGGATAGCTCATCTAGCTCTAGATCTTCAAAAGACAACGAAGAACCTCCAACTCAACTTGTTCATAGGTCTACAAGGAATAGACAACCACCTAAAAGGTATACACCTAATGATTGGAGATATATTTTTTCTTTGAATACTAACATGGATGAACCTAGATCTATAGAAGAGGCATTAGATATGAATGATACAAAATCCTGGAAGATTGATATGGATGAAGAAATGGCATCTTTGAAAAAGAATGATACATGGGATCTTGTACCATTGCTTGAAGGATGAAAACATTTTGGTTGAAAATGGGTGTTTAAGAAAAAGATTGGTTTAGATGGAGGTATTGAGAAGTACAAAGCAAGGTTGGTTACGAAAGGTTACTCTCAAATTGAGGGTGTTGATTATGGTGAGATATTCTCTCTTGTTGTAAAAATGACATCCATTAGATTTTTGCTTTCTATTGTTGCTACTTATGATTTAGAGGTTGAGAAAATGGATGTGAAAACTACTTTCCTTCATGTTGTCTTGGATGAGGATATTTATATGACATAGCCAAAGCACTGCATGGTGAAAGGTAAAAGTAAGTTGGTTTGCAAATTGAAGAAATATTTGTATGGCTTAAAACAGAGTCCTAGGATGCGGTACCATAAATTTGATACATATGTGTTGAGTTTGAGATTTGAGCATTCTAAATCAGATCATTGTGTTTATTATAAAATTGATGGTGATTATTTCCTATTTATTGTGTTATATGTTGATAATATGCTATTTATTGGCAAAGGGAAAGGTATGATTTCAGAGCTGAAATCTCAACTTGTTGCTAAATTTCAAATGAAAGACCTTGGTGCAACTAGAAACATTCTTGGGATGGAAACTAAAAGAGATAGAGTGAATAGAAAGATATGGCTTGGCCAAAGTGAGTATGTTTCAATTTTGCAAAGATTTAACATGTAGGATTGTAGACCATTGTGTGTTCCCCTTTCTGTTGGAACAAATTTATCTATTTCAAATTGTCCAACATCTCCATCAGAGATGGAAGACATGAGAAAAGGCCTTACTAGAGTGCAGTTGGAAGTTCAATGTATGTTATGGCTTGTACTAGACTAGACATTGCCCAAAAAGTGGGGGTTCTTTCTAGATATATGTATAATCCTAGTAGAGTTCATTGGGATGCAGTTAAAAGGGTCTTCAAATATTTGTGCGGTACCTCAGATTATTCCTTGTGTTATCATAGTAATGTGACTAATGAGATTTCCCTTGATATTCATGGTTATGTGGATTCAAAGTGGGCAGGTGATGTTGATAGCAGACAATCCACCAATTCTTATGTGTTTACATTGTTTGGTGGTGCAATCAGTTGGAAGAGTAAGCGATAGGTTGTGGTTGCTTTGTCCACTATTGAAGCAGAGTATATGGTAGCTACTCATGCTTGTAAAGAATCCATTTGGCTTAAGAGATTGTGTTCAGATATTGGAATAAAACAAGGTGCAGTGAAAATTTATTGTGATAGTCAGAGTGCGATATTTCTAGCCAAGAACCCAACATTTCATGCCAAGACCAAGCACATTGATGTACAATATCATTTTGTTAGAGATATGGTCAAAGATGGTACGATGAAGTTGGTTAAGGTAGAGACTTTGATGAATATTGTTGATTCTTTAACTAAGCCTGTGAGCACAAAGAAGTTCAGATGGTGTTCAGAGATTATGGGCCTTTTGGCCCCTAGCAATTAAGAGACAATGTTTTTTCTAGGTCTCATTGCTCTTGCAAGGTGTTCGACAAGTGGGAGATTTTTTGGGAAATTGTGTCTCAACCTTGCAATTATATAACGGTTATTCTTGATAGGATATATATATGTGTGTGTCGCCAAAAAATGTATAGTTGACATTTTTATACTCACTTGAGTCTTTCTAATGGGCTTTGGCTTGATTTTTCCTAGGTATAATGTTGTAATGTGGTCAAAACATTCACATTAGGGCTTAAACATTCAAATTATGGTGTCTTGTGAAGGTGTTGTGAAGTGTTGTAAAACATTTCTACACTTTTCTAGACCCTATTCATTACAATTCACCTAAAAATCACCTTTTCATCACTTATTAAGTCCTATTTTGAAGTGTTGTAAAGTCTTGTAACAAGATTTCATGCTTTTCTAGGCTTAATTTCACTAATTCAGCCCTTTCTCATGTCTAAATGACCCCTTAATACACTTTTCGGTCGTTTTCAAGTGTGTTGTTAAGGATATTCCCATTGGATAACTTTTAATGCCCCAAAATTCCTAACACCCACTTAATTTGCTTAAGTGAGACTAAGTCGCCAATAGGGGCGACTTAGTCCTTTTTGGCACAAAACTCAAAATAATTTTAAATTTCTAGTGGGATTTTGTCCTCTAACCCTTCAGGTCGGCCTGCGATGTGTTACTTTCGGGAAATTTTAGTAAAATCAAGTATAAATAAGGGTTTTCTACCTCATTTTACATCTCCTACAATCATCTATCTCCAAATCACATACAATATCTTGCACTCATTAAGCATTCAAGCAAATCAAGCATTATCAAGTCAAGTTATTGGAGTCCTTCATTGCCCATCTTCAAATTTGAGCATCAATGGTGTGGTAATTTTATGACATTTGCACTTGAATGTTATCTATTTATCACTATCTTTTCATCTCATTTCATTGTTTAGGGTTTGATTACCAAAGTGGGGTTTGACCAAGGAAAACCCCTATTCTCTAGCCCTCAACCATTTTTCCCCTTTTGCATGTGACTTTTGTATGCAGATTTGTCAAGCAATAGGTGTTGAAAAGTAATCAAAAAGTGCATAAAGTCAATCAAGTCAAGGCAACCCTAATTCAAGCTTGGAGGGACTTTCTACCTCTTTTTTTGCAAAATCAAGTACGGACACTTGTCAAAAAAGGAAGTGCAAACCTGAGAATACAAGATTTTGTCCTGAATTTCCTGAAATCTGTAGGAGGACTAAGTCGCCACTAGGAGTGAATTAGTCGCACTTCCAGGCCTGAAAACTAATTTTGACATTTCTGGATACCCATTTGGCAGATTCCCGTTATGGCAAAGTTTCCTAAAACTGGGACTAAGTTGCCCAAACTAGCATAAATGTCCCAGTCAACATTTTAGTCAATTTTTTAGGATTCTAGAATCTTCCAACATCAAAATTCTAATTCTAGGTGCACCTCTTCCATTCTGTTCTGTTATTTCATCATTTAGTTACATTCTTAGGCATTTTTGCATATCATATTGTGTTTTCCAACATTTTACATTTTCATAGTTTTTAATCATTAAATCATTTCAATTTCAAATCAGAGCAGTAGGAAATCTTAATTAGGCATAATACATCTCATTAACATAGACTTTGAGTGTAAACCCTTGCATTTTGGTCCTCCATCCAATCCCCTTTCTCCTTTTAGGTGAAAAATCCTAGGAGAAGAAAAGCATTGTGAGGGGTCAAACCGAAATCACCATTTACAATATATATATATATATATATATATCCTAGTTACATCGATAGGTGTAATATACAATGGCAACAAGGGGGGAGAGTGGGATGCATGTAAACAATTTTTTGTTAACTTTTTTCATGAAACTTCTAAAATGGTTGACATACATTAGATAAATGATACATTGTAAATCTAGACCATTAATTATTAGGTTTTAGATCTAACAATGGATATTTTGGGTATGTGTAGAATCATGATGGGCCAAAAAGTGGCGATGTGAAAAAAGTTACATTTTGCATTGACTAAAAAAGGTGAAAATCCTGAGTTGACTTTTTTCTGGCTTGGGTGTCAATACATTACTCCAAAGCAATGCCCAAGGAAAGAATCACATATTGGATATCCGATCCAAATCGGATATCCGATTTGAATCGGGTATAAATAGATATCAGCGGGCTTTTAAAATCATTTGAAGCATTTTAAAGAGTTGAGTGCGGGCAGTGAGAGTGACGTTTGGATATCAGATATCCGATTTCAAGCAGTATTTGATTTCCAGGGTAAGTTTTTGGTTTTATTTTTGTTTTAATCAATTTTTCTATTAGTTTTGTATAATTTTAAGTAGTTTTTTATGGATTTTTATTAAAAAGTAGGGTTTTTTATTGATTTTCATTAAAAACCAGAGTTTACAATGGATTTTTATTAAAAACTAATATTTTTTATGGATTTTTATTAAAAACTAGTGTTGTTTATGGATTTTTATTAAAAACTAGAGTTTGCTATGGATTTTTGTTAAAAAGTAGGGTTTTTTTTGGATTTTTATTAAAAACTAGGGTTTTTTTACAATAATTTCATTTATATTGTGTAATTTCAATTAGATTAATTAGTTTTTAACTTTAATTAGGTATTATGGATGCAAAAATGCCAAATGCTCAACCACCTTTGTGCCCATCAATTGAAGACTTAATTGGTGAAAAATTGGAGCAATTGAGGGGAATTTGTGATGTTTATAAGACAATCCCTCGATTATCCCAGATGACAAACACATTGCAAGAAATAATTAAAAATATAGAAACCCTCTCCACCCAACATAATGCCTTTCTTTCATGGCGAGAAACCATGAGGGAATATTACTCATGTGGATTGTCTTATGATGATGTGAAAGATCTCCAAATAACAAAATCCCAAATAGCCTCTTTATTCGTTAATCCCCGCACCGGTTTTCCAGTTAATGTTAATAAACCAAAACTTTCTATAAAATGGTGCATGAATAAGGACATTGTAGATAACTTTTGGGATTGTTGGTGTATGGTTTTTTATAAACCACCCAACAACAATAGTGATATACCATTTTACTTTATTAAAAAATTATACACTGAGTTTGTGTTAGGGCATCATGTCAATTACTTTGACATTAAACCCTTCTAGGGCGTCGGTGGAGGTATGCCCTAAGATAGACCAGGGGTAGTTAGAGTAGTCTAGTGCCCATATGTTCCCCCTCCTCCCCTTCCTCTGCCACCTCCAGTACATCATCTAGATATTATCGAGGATGCAACCACATAGACTATTCAGGCTATTCACTCTTTGAGTCGTATTTTGGTTTCCCATACTTCTGCAGTAGCTCAGCCACATTCTGGTGATGTTGGAATGGATCGAGTGTTGCTACATCATCCTCCTCAAGTCCACATATTTGTGTGCCACATACTTGCACTATGTGCCACCAGATATGCTTGGGTCCTCTTGTACAACCACTGAGCATCCCTTGAACACTTATGATTATGACCTCCATGATGTGGACATTATAAGAGATCAGATGCAGGGGAGTGGAGCACACCCTACAAAGTCCTCTCCTGCTAGAGAAGGGGATGTTGGAATAGTTACATAGGTGAGATTCAAGTTGTAAATTTGTAACTTGCATTTGTTCTTAAATGAATATTAATAAGAGATAGTATCAAGTACTAATATTTATTTACATGGTTTATTTAACAGATTATGTCTGAGGAGGAGCTCACACAAGTGACTGATAGCACCCTTAGGGCCATTTCATTTGGCCTTGACATACACACAATATATATTTTCGCACTCACTCGTTTACATTTTTTTATTATATACTTGCTTGTCATTTGAATTTTTTCATTAATGAAATTATATAATAACTTATATGTTTATCTTATTTTCCTCTTGTAGGAAATACCTAGTGCGAGTGAGGTGTAGCCTTGTCCAGACTATGGAGGTGTAATGCTAGATAAGGGGAAGGTAATTGAACTCAAATTCAATTGAATTAATATTTTTAAGATCTTATATTGATTATACATACATCGACATAGATTGGTAGTTTCATATGTACTTGTCATTTTTATGTACAGGAAGTTATGAGCTATACATAGTTGTTGACAAGTGTCACAACCCCTAAAGTAGTAGGTATTGGAACACCTCAAGGAGGAGGTGTCGAAACACCTGAAGGTGATAAAGAAAAAATCAGCCTAAAGAGGTATGTGTTTATTTTATTTTGTGTTTGGTAAATATGTTCCTATTACCGACAATTGTATGCTAACTTGGATCAATTTTATGTTTTTGTTCACATATATAGATTGACATTTCAAAAGTTGTTTTGGTTGGTTCTTTGAGAGGGGCATATTCTAGGACTCCTGACCCTTTGAAGAGACGTATATTTCAAGTAATCAAGATTTCAATTTTAGAGTTCAATTAAAATTCAATGTATAATGATTTTGATGTTAATTAGTCGATTTTAAATTATATAGTATAACTAATCTCAATTATGGTTTGAATTTTTCTTGTGCAACTACCTTCAGAGCCAAAGAGTGCTTCAAAGAGGCTCCATTTTGATAGTCCACTAGTATTTTAGGATGAGATAGACATTTTGGAATGTAAATTTTGAATAGATATCGAGATGGTATATGCCACATTTTGTAAAAATTTGTTTGAGTTGGTGTCGATGCCATTTTTGTATATGGACATACACTTGATTATTGGATAATTTGATATATAGAATTTGAGAATCAAAATTTATTTTTTTCCTCATGTGCATGATTAAACTCTTTGAAAACTTAATCTTGAGAAATGGTTAAATATCAATATACAATAGCATAAAAAATAGTGGTTATATTATGTAGTTTATATTCATATTCATTATTACATTGCATTGCACATCTTTCAAACTCAAAGCATTACTTGACATTGCATAACTAACAACTAGATGTTGATAGATGAAAAAATTTCAATTACAATATAGTTTTTACAAAGTCAACCTAAGCAGTTATGCAATTACTTCACATTGCATAACTAATAACTAGGAGCAGTTGTCAATTGCATTTGCTTGTCATGGAATTATATGAGACCACATTTCTTTGAGGCATTTTTTCAAATAGTCCACTGCCTTGTCTATGCTACCACATTTTTCATACATGTCTACCAAATCTTTTTATCAATCAGTTCACTGGCTTGTTGCTATGGCTAAAAGCCTAAAACAAGTTCTTTCAAACAAGCTATGGATGCTTGGAAAAATTCTATCAAAGCATAATAGTAAACTCAATAGCATAGACAAGGAAATGAACTATTTGAAAAAATTCCTCAAAGAAATCAGGTCTCATGGTGATGGAATTCCATGACAATCAAAATAAATTTTGATTCACATGGCATTCCATCACCATGAGACCTCATTTCTTTGAGGTATTTTTTCAAACAGTTGACTGCCTTGTTGATTGTCATGGCGTTCCATCACTATGAGACCTCATTTCATTGAGGAATTTTTCAAACAGTTCACTGCCTTGTCTATGCAACCACATTTTTCATACATGTCTATCAAAGAGTTCTATCAAACATTTAATTGCCTTGCTGCTATGGCTAAAATACTAAAGCAAGTGCTTTCGAACAAGCTATGGATGCTTGGAAAGAATCTAACAAAGCATAATAGTAAGCAATAATATAGACAAGGAAATGAAGTGTTTAAAGAAAATGCCTCAAAGAAATGTGGTCTCATGGCGATGGAATGCCATGACAAGAAAATTGTTATAGTTTGTCATGGCATTCCATCACCATGAGACAATGTTTTTTTGAGGCATTTTTTCAAATAGTTCACTGCCTTGCTGCTATGGCTAAAAGCCTAAAATAGGTGCTTTCAAATAAGCTATATGGATTCTTGGAAAATGGTGCAGGAGTACCTTGGAAACAGAGGACTAGTTGATGGTTAGTTGATGCAACCAAGGATGGCAAACCACTCACTTTCACAATACAAGGGATTCCTAAACACCTTTCTCAACTTAACTCTTAGATCTCTTTAACAACTCCTACAACTAATCATCATTCTAGACACCCATTTTAGTCCCCTTCAACATAATTCCAACTCACATAGGACTCCTTTGGAACAACTTTCACAAATCATGCAAACTACGCTGCTCAACCTAACCAAATAGGCCAAATTTCCAAAGCAACCACCCTTGGAACACTTCACAGACCCTAAAACTTGTTGGGGAAGCACTCAATAGATGAAAAAACCTCAAATTTTCCCATTTATCCTCTGGAACTCACCCTCTAAGACCCTATTCCATAAAACCCTCAAATTGCTCAAATTTGGCAAGGGTTTATTGAAAAACCTACTTGCAGACTTCCCCAAAATTTACCACAAAATCCAAAACCTTTGAATAACCCTACAAAAGTTTAAAAGAACAAGAAAAGTGACTTCCCTCAAACAATTCCCACTTTTACCCTCTCTAACCTCACTTTTTCATGTAAAAACACCCCAAATGCCATCTAGGGCATCACCAAAAATCATAATGATGGCCTACCCTACACAAGAAACAATGAAAACATGTTTATCTATCCTAACTAATCCTATCCACTAAGTTATAACATCATACAATGGGTGGAAGGCTTAAAACTCCATTTTAAATGCACCCAAACCCTTGGAACAAGGCCCACATACCAACCTCCAGTAAAATGCCTCTTAAATGCACAAAAATGAATGAAATTACTTCAAACAAAGTTTGTGAAGAATTTAACTCTTCCGCCCACCAGTTTCCATTAAAAAGAAAGCAACAAGCTATGGTCTCATGACTTTTTTTCGCACAAAAATCAGTGTTGGAGTTTGGCTAGAGGCTGAAAACTACTTGTAAGGGTATAAATAAATCTTGTTCTACAACTCGTATGACCAAACCGAATGTTCCATCACATTCGAATGGGTACGTTTAGGTTAGGTATGGTCCCCTTTCGTACCCAAACAGGTCGAAGCAGTCTGAGCTATGTTCAATCAGCGAAATCCCTTAAGAGTCCAAAGTGCAGAAGGGCAACAATCTTTGACGAACTGTTACTTAGAAACCATGATGCCTAAAATTTTTTTGTCTAAGGCTACGAGATCGTGTTGGGCCCCTCTACAATAACCTCTTTCAATTTTTTCTATCTCAGAGGTGTTTTCCCATGGTGACGAGTCTTTAGTTGAGGGAAAAGTTGTCAAATGCAAGCAGTGTAAAGTTGCAAAGTGGTGCAACTTTCATTCTGCAACTCGTATGACTAAATAGACTGTTCCAACATGTTCGGATGGGTACTTTTACGCTAGGGATGGTCCTCTTTTGCACCCAAATGCGTTGAATCATTCTAAGCTACATTGGACCGACGATTTCCCTTAAGAGTCCAAAGTACTGAAAGGTAACAATCTTTGAAGGGCTATTTCTCAGAAACCGTGATGCTTAAAAACTCTTTGTCTGAGGCTTTGAGATCATGTTGGGACCATCTACAATAACCTCTCTTGGTTTTTTCTATCTTGAAGGCATTTTCCCATGGTGATGAGTTTTTCAGTTGAGGGAAAAGTTGTCAGATGCAAGCAGTGTAAAGTTGCAAAGTGGTGCAACTTTCATTTTGCAACTCGTACGACCAAACAGACTGTTCCAACACATCCATATGATAAATTTATGCTAGGGATGGTCCTCTTTTGCACCCAAATACGTTGAATCACTCTGAGCTACATTGGACAGACGATTTCCCTTAAGAGTCCAAAGTGCTAAAAGACATCAATCTTTGAAGGGATATTTCTCAAAAACCATGATACTTAAATACTCTCTGTTTGAGGCTATAGGATCGTGTTGGGACCATCTACAATAACCTCTCTCAGTTTTTTCTATCTCAGAGGCATTTTCCCGTGGTGATGAGTTTTTAGTTGAGGGAAAAGTTGTCAAATGCAAGCAGTGTAAAGTTGCAAAGTGTTGCAACTTGTACGACCAAATGGACTATTCAAACACATCCAGATGGGTATGTTTACATTAGGGATGGTCATTTTTGGTACCCAAATATGCCAAATCACTTTGAGCTACATTGGACCAATGATTTCCCTTAAGAGTCCAAAGTGTTAAAAGGCAACAATCTTTGAAGGGCTATTTCTCAGAAACCGTGACGCTTACAGACTCTTCGTCTGAGGCTATAGGATCGTTTTGGGACCATCTACAATAACCTCTCTTGGTTTTTTCTATCTCAGAGGCGTTTTCCCATGGTGATGAGTTTTCAGTTGAGGGAAAAGTTGTCAAATGCAAGTAGTGTAAAGTTGCAAAGTGGTACAACTTTCATTCTACAACTCGTACGACCAAACAGACTGTTCCAACATGTTTGAATGGGTATGTTTACACTAGGGATGGTCCTCTTTTGCACCCAAATACATCGAATCACTTCGAGCTACATTGGACCGACGATTTCCCTAAAGAGCCCAAAGTGCTAAAAGGAAACAATCTTTGAAGGGCTATTTCTCATAAATCGTGATGCTTAGAAACTCTCCGTCTGAGGCTATGGGATCGTGTTGGGACCATCTACAATAACCTCTCTTGGTTTTGGCTATCTTAGAGGCATTTTCCCATGGTGATGAGTTTTTAGTTGAGGGAAAAGTTGCCAAATGCAAGTAGTGTAAAGTTGCAAAGTGGTGCAACTTTCATTCTACAATTCGTACAACCAAACAGACTGTTCCAACATGTCTGTATGGGTACGTTTATGCTAGGGATGGTCCTCTTTTGCACCCAAATATGTTGAATCACTCTGAGCTACATTGGACCGATGATTTCCCTTAAAAGTCCAAAGTGCTAAAAGGCCATACCATCTATTGTACGGTCTGTAGCTCAATGGTATGGCCATGGTAGATGTTATTAGGATAGTATAAGGTGACTATGTGGGTTTAAAGAGCTGGAAAGGTCTATAGTTGAGTTGGTGAGTTGCCATGCATGGCAAAAATGAGTGAAATTAGGCTAAAAATGGTGGTTACAACATGCGAATGTCAATGAAACGTGGGGGCAGCAAGATTTAAGGTTGGATCAAGCTCGTGCAGGTCCTAATAGACATGTTTGAGGAGTTTATAGGGTGTGGAAAGGTTGGAAACATTGATTTCCTTAAAAACGTCATGAATTGCTAAAAATGAGGGTTTGTTGAAATAGAGCTTTAGAAAGCATATCTACCAAAAAAAATTGTGGTTTTGGTAGTTTGGTAGGATGTTTAATGCTGCTCCATCAAAATTTCAGGTTTGGGAAGTGTTTAAATATGAGTCTCTTTTTGAAATGGGCCTATTTTAGTGAAGTTGCACCCAAGTTTGGGTATTAGGATCAAATTGGAGTTTGAATCATCTTTAATTGTAATTGTGTTGTTTAAAGCCACCTAGCTCTTGCATCAGAAAACTCTTACCCAATCAACTTGAACATCATGCACACCCACATACCTTGTTTCCACTTTGCCAGATCAAAGACTCAATTACATTGGAAATGACCTTCACATGACCTTTTTACATTTTTTTTTAGCAAAAGTGGCAAGCCACTGTAATTTATTATATATAAATAGGAGATATTACAAAAAAAAATTCAAACGAGCATACCGACATGAAAGAACCAGGAAGAAAACCTCTGATTATAGCTTGATTAAGTACAAAAATCTCTAACAGAATTGTCCCAATAACAGTAACAAAGCATACACCTGTATGACTATTTAAACCTATGAGTTTCCAAAATACAGACCCCTTTACATTTTAAACATACCCTTTGTACAATTCCAGACATTTGACCCATATTTCAAAAAACATCACTGGATATAGATTATGCCCATACACAGTTATGACCTTTTTACATTGTTTCACATTTGAAAATTTAAATTTTACAAAATTTGCCTATTGGAGGCATTCAAGGCACAGTCTTCCACAAGAGTAGTATGTTGACGTTTTAGAGTGACAAATTGTTGCAGCATGTCCATGGTCAATTGTGCCAAAAATATTGAAAAAGTACATACAAAATATCACTATTAAAGACACCTGTATTGCAATAGTATACAAAATATTATTATTAATTAAAAAACACTAATGAACTTAAGCATAATGAACCTAAGCATTGTACCTTCCATTCTTGAATATGCTATTCAAGTGTGTCTAAAGGGTCATCTCTTTGCTTAAGAGTATCCAATATTACTTCATGATCAACATTACTAAGTGTCCATAGTTGTTTTGTCTTTGGTTTGGCATGATGCTTCAACAACTTAACATTTGTTGCTATAACAAGGTGCGAATACATGAGAATGGCTTTGTGTTTCTCACAGTCTTCAAATGTAGGCATTCCATTCTTTCTAATTATGTATGTTCACAACCAAGTTCCTAAAACCACAACTAAAATTGTAGGATACATGAACCCATCATCATCTTCCATTGGTTGTGTTAGCTTATGCTTTACCCGCACACATCGAGCCAACCAATTGTATGATCTCTCTTCATTCCCCTACAATGCAACAACTACAAAAACATGGCCTGGCTATAGTAGATTTGAAAGCCAGTTGTAATCAACTAAACTTTCCATTGTGTCATTTTTCATGGATATTGTTTGAGATAAAGGAGTTAGATACTGTGGAACCCATGTATCCACCCACTCACTTGACTTGCATTAATCCCACTCACACTAAATACAACTCTGACAAAAATAAGCCAACTCTCTTGTCCAAATGGTCCATGTGCTTGCATCTAAGCTTTGAAATGAATGCATATTTGAAGAATCTTTGATTGTATGTCAATCCAATCTACCTCCCACTGTACCCTCCTCAACCAACCAAAATAATATGTGCACTATTGAATCAAGTGTCCCTCCCTATGATAATGTTGAACTGCACCAATCAACAATAGAACGTGCATCACTAAATTTTTCTCCTGAAATCTTCAATTGCTCCTTAACTAGAGCTCTCTTTACACATGCACCTACTCCATCATTCTCCCCTTTCCCATGCCCAGCTTCAAAAAAACTCCAAATATGAGGTACATCCCTCTCTGCATGCATTTTACTCAGCCAATAAAACATACGAGCATTATTGAATTGACATGTGCAGTTATCTAACCAAATGAGATGTCAACCCAGTGCTATATCATGCTCCTGCAAGAACTCAAAAAAATATTGAAATAATGTTGGACATACTCAGACAAGTGATATCTATCATCACTCATATAATATGATACTCTTTGATTATCTTTCGATCCTCCTCTATACTATCAGGTGCATCCCTAAATGTTATGTGGACAAAAATAGCAATCTGAATGGAATTGTAATACTGAGATTGTACCTTATTTTGTGGTTGCAATGTGTAGTTTTCTACAAAATCAACCACTAATATAATAGTGCCAACCGGAAAAGAGTCCTTACACATCCTGAATTGTTGATCCAACCACTGAGACCTATGACTATGCCTTGCATACTTGTAGAAAAGACTGTCCTTAAAATCTGAAATAAAATCAACAACACTGCATTCTTTTGTAACCAACTCGCATCTAGAACCTTCACCTCCACTCTGCAAAGTATATTTGACTATCTCATATCTCTTTTTCTCAACGAGCTTCTTTCCAAATTCATGTTCAGAACCCTCATGAAAACATTGAACAAACTTTGACAAACCACCACATTGTGAGCACTTTGCATTTAAACAATCATTTCTATAGAAAAAGCAACCATCATCTCTAGAACATAAAAATAGATCTAGCAAGTCCCTTGATGATTTCAGAAGATGCATTGCACCACACTCCTGCAACATTTCATTAGTATGCAAAGTAGAATGGATATAGCATAATAGTTCATGGTACATTGACAACTCCACATGATATTTGCAACAACAAGTATTATGAATCTTAAGAGGCACACAATAAAATGGCTTCAAACCTTCAAAAGTCCTTTGCGAGATTTCCATATTTGGATGTGTTTCAATAAATTTTTGAACAACATTGTTTGGCTTGATTCCAAGAAATGTTTAGGATGCGTGTATGGTCTCGATTGCCAATTCTTAACTTTAAAACATCCTTTGCATTGGGTGATACTCTAGAGTTATCATGCCAAAATTGTTGAATTAACTACTTTACATTATCGGTTAGCTTCTTATCAACACGTGGGAAGCCTCCTAAAAAGCCCATGTATCATTTTGAAGAGGATCATCTATTCTTTCTCTTCTTGCAAGTGCTCTATCCAAAGTTTTACAATTTATGTCAAAATCAATACAAGTTTGTCTCATAAAGCAAGCCTTTTTCAATTGATGGCTTACTAGGGAAGTTTTAATGACTCTCTGAGCAACTCTCTTATCTTTTTCCTTGTTATTTTTTCCAATAGACTTGAGAGCATTAAAAATATTTTTGACAATAGTAGAATTTTCTTCGATCTTCTTGTTCACACGAATCTTCAATTTGGCTAGCAAAGGTCTCATCTTTTGCATCTTTAGCAATTGTACAAAAAGTTGGCATTGCTCGGTCAATGTCTTATCGCTAAAATATTGGTTGAAGAGTCTTGTAGCCCACAACCGAACAGTTCATGTTGACCTCTTTCCTTCAAAATTGTTTATAATGTTCTCATCAATTTCAAGTAACCATTTAGGGGTTCTTGAAGGTCTTGAATTTGGAATATGTCTTTCTTCCACACAAGGTTCTTCATTTCTCATGTAATCTAGTGAAACATAATTTACACTTGGTTCAATATTATGTTCAACATCTTCAATTCCAACATTTTCACCTTGAACATTTTCAATATCAATTTGAATAATTTCATTCCCAAAAATATTGGTTGAAAAGTCTTGTAGCCCACAACCGAACAGTTCATGTTGATCTCTTTCCTTCAAATTTTTTTATAATGTTCTCATCAATTTCAAGTAACCATTTAGGGGTTCTTGAAGGTCTTGAATTTGGAATGTCTTTCTTCCACAAAGGTTCTTGATTTCTCATGTAATCTAGTGAAACATAATTTACACTTGGTTCAATATTATGTTCAACATCTTCAATTCCAACATTTTCACCTTGAACATTTTCAATATCAATTTGAATAATTTCATTCCCAATTTCAATATCAACATCTTCAATTCTAACATTTTCACCTTGAACATTTTCATTATCAATTTCAATATTTTCATTCCCAATTTGAATATCATGTTCAACATCTTCAATTCCAACATTTTCACCTTGAACATTTTCAATATCAATTTGAACATTTTCATTCCCAATTTCAATATCAAGTTCAACTTTTTCACCTTGAACATATTCAATTTCCTCTTCACTTGAAAGACCATAGGGCTCAGGTTCACCAATATTTAACATAACTTGTCTTATCTTCCTATGGACTTCTCTATCTCTTTGTCTATATGCTTCAATTTGTTCCTTTGTAAGCTTTCTCTTAATTTCTACTTTTGAAGACTACCGGTCCCCATTATACCTCATAAAAGATGCTAAAAAATAATTGCTTATGAAAAATTTGAGTAGAAGATGCTCCAAAAAGTTGATCTTTGTCTCTTTTTTGTCTGAAACTATGTGTTTGTTGCCTACAAATCCTGCAAACAAAATGTAGGGTCCATTGGGATTTACAAAACAACCCACATGGGGTTTTTCTATGGCCCAAAAATCCGATATCGGATAAAATCTAATATCTGATTTGAAAAACATTTTTAAATTTTTTGTAATGACAAGATTTTAGTGCTACAAATCAGATATCTGATTTGTGCACACATAGACCTGAGAGTAATTAGGAGGTGGAGGGTGGGCAAGAGAGAGAGAGAGAGAGTAGAGGGTAGAGGGAAAGGGAGAGACAGAGAGGGGGAGAGAGGGAAAGGGAGACAGAGACAGAGACAGAGGGGGAAAGGGAGAGAGAGAGAGAGAGAGAGAAAGAGTGGGAGAGAATTAGGAGGGGGAAGGGAGAGAGAGGGAAAGGGAAAGAGACAGAGACAAAGAGATAAAGGGGGAAAGAGAGATAGAGAGACAGAGAGAGAGACAGAGAGGGGAAGAGAATTAGGAGGGGGAAGGGAGAGAGAGGGAAAGGGAGAGAGAGAGAGAGAGGGGG